>JAACJT020000013.1:6444548-6459600 GCA_009936485.2 Gymnarchus niloticus | reverse complement strand
ACAGGGTGGCCTGGCGTGCTGTGGTCCATGGAGTCGCGAAGAGTCGGACACGACTGCGTGACTAAACAACAACAAAATCAGTGCCAGTATGACACGAATGTCTACACAGACCAGGCCACAGTACAGAAGGCTTCCTCAGCAAAGTAAGGACTAAATATCCTTTTGAGAAGTCTTATTGAAGCTTTGGACACTCAGAAGACTATGCCATATTTCCAAAGATGCACTTTTTGTTCAAACATTGCATTCCACTCTCATGACCTCCACGCTTCTGAGAAGAGGCTCAAGTTGGTTTGTACACTTGAGTGCACAACTGAATGCTACAGATTTGATATATTTATATGGCATGTATATTGACTCTTATAGGCAGCCAATGCAAATGGTAAGCGTGCTTATAACACTTCGCAGCTCAGCACAAAAAACTGAGTTATTGTGATCTACAGCTGTCAACGATAAGCTATTGGAGGAGAGTAACTGGTCCTTCAAAGGACATGTGACACGCCTAGTTGTGGTGCAGATTCTCTAGGGATTGGAGACCATATGCACTAGTTATGGATATAAAAAGCTACACACAGTTTCTAACAGCAACCTTGGAATTGTAACTTTTAATGCATTGTCCAAAAAAAAAAAATGGGTAGACTGATAAAGAAGATGAAAGCATTCCAAGGAGCTCAGCAGTCCTGGAATGTGGAGGCGAGCATGTCTCCAAGACCCACCTGGGGTGTGATGAATGATGTTAATTTTATCTGTCAGGGAAAAAAGAGGCAGGTTTAACTCTGATGTGCCAGACTCTAGTCCAAAGTCACTTTGATACCAGCAATACTTCTCCAGTGTTAGCTGAGGTTAGTGGGAGCAATCCGAGGGCTGAGTTATGCATGGATTTCTCTCACTGCTTATCTAATCGGGCCCTGCTTTAAATCACGTACAGATACGCTACTCTCTCAGAGATGTGATGATCCTTGCCCAAACCAGTCCACTAGCCATTGGCGTAAGCCTTAAACCCTTACCGTAGATGTTATCATCATCCTCCCTGTTGCTGATGATCCTTGCTCTGAACTGGCGCAGTTTTTCCTGCAATAGAGGCCTGCTGTCATTCCAGTGCTGGCTGTGCCATTTATGAAAAGAGATACAAAACTCCATGTCTACGATGCACAGAGCTGTTTTACTAAAACGCCTTCAGTTAAGACTGACATTTACTACACAAATGGTGTCTTGTAGTAACCCACACAAATGAAGAAAATAAGAGTGCAGAATACATGAACATGATGGAAATTGGTGGGTGGGTTGGTGGATGGATGGATGGATGGATGGATTAGGGGCATGTATAGGGCATCACAACCTAGCAGGAAGAGGATGGAATTCATCTGAGAACCACCAAAAAGGAAAAAAAAAAAAAAAAGAATGCAAGACAGAAGAGAATAATGTGATTAGAAAAGGAGAGATTCAATGAGAAGTGTCATGCCAGCAGCCAGCTTTGGATAGAGGGCTCTGTTGGTAGCTATACTGGGGGAGCACTCCAGAGGGATTGGCTTACCTGCTGAATGTCATCCAGGCCTCTCTGGACCTGCTGCCAGTCGCTGAACCTCTCCAGGGCTTCATCCACAGTCAGTGTGCCCTTCTTGACTTTTTCCTGCAGCTCTATGAGTTCCTCCAGGCCAGACGACTGGCTGAATGCGAAAGTGTCGTAAGTAGTGGGCACGCTGTCGCGGCCCCCGCCTGCGAGAGACGAGGGAGTAGACTGCTGTCACAGAACTCTTACATGGCCAAATCCAGGCTTATGTGGTATCTCCTGTTTAAACAGCAGGCTTTTTAATATTTGTGTTTATTAAGATAAAATATTATAGATTCTTTGTGTAAACAAATGCAGGTTAATGACAGAATTGGAAACAGAGGATCAACCATACTGATGTCTCTGAGGGCAACTGTGTGTGGTGTGCTTAAACAATGGCAGCAAACAGCCAGGCCGTCCGCTGTGTGGCTTTTATTGAGAGATTTGATATCCTAAAAAAACCCAGCCAATCCCAGGCTGGTACGTCAGTGAACAGCTCCCATTGGCAGCCAGATTCAGCTGCACAGCCAGGCTGAGGGAGCTGTGAGTCTGCTTGCATGCTGACCTTGTTTACTAGGTAGAGAATACAGCATGTCCGGAGTCCCCTGTGACATCTTCTTCTGGAACACTGCATGGGAAGCATGGAGTAAGCCTTAAACTAGACATGCATAGTCTCTCAGGATTTTCAAAGGATATCAAAAATATCAGAGCACACACATTAGTAGCTGCTACTTTAATTTCTGAAGTTTTTTTTTTTCCCCAAGTTTAGGGTTAAATTGTTGGCAGTTTCATGCTTGAAGACATTAACTGAGAGCATGTGCTTTAAATCTCCACCAGGTGGCATCATAAACTTAAATTCCAAAAGAAAACATTACCAGTACTGCATTCTGCCAGAAATAAATAAATAAAATCTGTCATTAAATTTATTGAAGAATAATGTTTCTAAAAAAGAAAAAAAAATTCTTAACAGAATATTTTAAAGCATTCATCTTTGGGCAATCAATTGGGAAAATGAACGAGATCTATGTGAATTATTCACTGGAATCATATTGATGGCGCAGTATAAACTTTGAAATATGTGCTGAGGAAATCTGCTGAGCAGAACAATGTTCAACTTATCCACTCATCTTTGCTTTCCTCAGAGCCTAAGATCCTGACACACAGGGATTTGTGGACTTTCTGAACACTGCCTAGATTTAAGTAGGGATGGTAGAGACTTTCTGCAAAATACATCTGCCAGCTTTTATACATGTATAATCGAAGCAGTTGTTTGCAATTGTTTTGGTTTCCTGCCAACTTTCAAGGCACGCCTACGCCCCTGCTTGGTGGGATATTATTCTGACAAAAGGGGTCCTTTGGGGGCCCTTTGGAAAGACCCCATGTGACATGGAGGAGCACTCCAGCCAATAGCATGATCTGACACAGGGACTGGAGATGTAGCTGCCTCCTTGCCTTCTGGAAGTCCCCTTCTAGGCCTGTTTTTCTCTTTTGAATCACTGGAGACATGCATGACGGGAGACATGCAGAAAAGCAGAAAGCGGTTTGCTGCAGATGCTGTAGGCCGGCTTCTGTGTAAAAGCAGCCAGATGGGGGGGCATTGGGGGGACTCCGCGGTGGGTGAGGTCACTGATTCCAGCTCTCTCCTTTCCTCATTGTCCCATGGCATGGACAGTGCATAGAGTTACATATTCTATTGCCAGTACTGAACACTCACATTTCCAAATTGCTGAGCGGGTGCATTCATTAAAATCGGGTTACATACGAAAAATTCGAGAAGCAACATCTATGTTGTTGACATTCAACATTTCATTGCAGGTGTCAGCTATCTGGCCGTGAAGCCGACCGGCCATTTCCAATGGGCTATTAAGGACTATACTTTACTGAATTTACTGGAGCAATTCAGTTTTACTGCCTTGCTCATGGGTACAACAGCAACCTGAAACTCCATGTCCTAAACTTCATGAGTCATCCAGCTGTCTTCTTATATGCTATTGAGGACTACTGGTGTCTTGCCATAGGCCATTAATTGTTACTTGTCACATTTAGTGTCAGAGTGACTGGAACAGAATGAATCAGAAGGGACGCCACATGACCACATGAAAAGGCAATGCCACAAAAGAAAAACACAGTATTTCCATCATAAAACGCTACCATTTTGCATGGATTTGCGTGCCATGACAGACAGACACTAAAATGTTTTGCTTTTGAAATAAATTTGCTACTGCGCAAAAATGTGTCCCACTCCAAATTTTCCAGTTGCGGACAGTGTGTTGACCAGCTGTGCACTACACCGTCGGGCCACAGCTACATACATGGTTGAATTACGGAAAATCAGGACCAGCCTTTGAAAATACCCGCCTACATGCTTTTGAGTTGGACAAAACTGAGGTTAAGAATGAAGACAAAATCTTTTAAAAAAATGACCAAAACAGGGGCTTATTTTTATGTTCCCCCTCTGTTTTTTTGCAGATCTGTGTTTTTTGTAGAGCTGAAGTGACGATGTAAACAAAACAACAGCAACCAAACCTGTGATTCCCTTCCACGGTCTCATGTGGTTTTGTTGGACGGCCTTATCTTGACACGGTTGGGAAAGAGTTTTGGGAGGCCCACACGGTAATAGGTGATCTCACCACTGTGTTGTGGTATGGGTCTGGCTGGAGTCACGGGGGAAGCGGAGGGGAGAGAATGTGGAAGATGCTAGCTTTTATAGTTCCAAGGTCTCGAGTTAAGTCTCCTTCTCAGTCGTTTGGCCACTTTCGATCGAAAAAAGCCTCGATTGTAATCATTATTATGGTTAGAGACTGCCAAAAGTCTGTGTTTGTGCAGTATTTCTTATTCAAGTCACATGTCCTTCACACAACCTGGTATGGTCCAATAGTTAGGTCAAAGAGGCACTCATTTCCTGTGTTTGGACATATTTTAATATTGACATTAATATTATATTATTAATACGTTTACCCAGACTTACTCAGTCTTTCACTTTTCCACAACCGATGCCACTGAGAAAGCATCTAGATGGCTGTGGATCAAAAGGGGCGACCCGGGGACCATACAAGCTACCTAGACACAAGTCGGGGACTGATCACCCCTGGCTGGGTTGCCTGGGTGAGGGTGTATGATGTTGAAAGACCCGAAACACCTGATGACCCCAGGCTACATCACTGATGATGTGTCTAGGTTGCACTGCAAGGTGTGTGTTAAAATCAAAATGAATATAGACATTAATATTATATTATTAATACGTTTACCCAGACTTGCTCAGTCTTTCACTTTTCCACAAAAAAAAACTTTAGAATAAAAAAATGTACTGATGAATAGCACACCCCATAATTTGCATGACCTTAAATGTCCTTGTCCAGAATGACACACACATCTACAGCTTTCCTCTGTTCTGGAAACCATTAATACGCAGCTTTACAATTGTCAAAACGCATGATTAAAAACACGTGACGAAAAGCAGAGGCAACGTTAGCACATTTCTTTCGGACGGAGCATTGAGATGTAAACACACGAGGCTCCGGAATGAAGACACAGCTGCCTGAGTTTGGGGGGATACAAAGTGCGTTGGTGCGAGGGGCCGTATAAACACATGGGTCTTCTAAACTCATCACTCTGTTCCTCAGATGTGTCTAATTCTCAACATATGTAGGATAGTAAAGCAAAACTCAGGAATGGTTTTCCAATGTTATTTGAGTCACATTGTAGGCCTGGATTGAATAATAGGCCACTGTCTCTTTTGAAGGCGATCAGAGGTTTTAATTAAAGGAAAAGTAATGAGAGAATTTTACTGAGTGAATGCTGTCAACTTTAGGTCCCAAAAGTCAAATATGTGATTGCTGTTTCACCGAGGCTTTTAATAACATGTTTATACTAGCAGTTTATGGACTCCAGGCACGTGGCTTGGGCTTCTTTCCAAAGTAGCTCCTCTTAAAGCTGCCTTTGTCTGTGTTAAGAAGACAAAACGATGGTCTCCAAAGAGCCAAATTAGAAAAGCAGGAGCTTGCGATGGATAGCGACTGACAAGTCGAACCACTCGGCTTTTTGATTCCTTTAAATCATTTTCAGTGTGGTAATTGTAGGGTTATTAACCCCTGTAGCTATGATGGACTGAGATAACAACAAGCTTTGGGAAGCTGATATTCATTCATTTGAATCATATTCTGCATTATGTGGGAAGTTGGAAAATCTGTATGGGTATGTATGTCATGAAACACCTGTATGCCATGAATTTTGTCACGCTTAGAGAACAATGCAATGAGAATAATAGGATGGAGCTCATACCTTGGGCGATAAAGGGTGTGTTGTCTTCTTTAGGTGGGATGGTCTCTGGTCTTGGAGTTGGTGCGGGGGGGCGATTGGCAATCATTATTGTCTTGTTGGAGGCCAGGATTGTGTCATACTCATCATCATTACCCCCAAAAGGTGCATAAGGGTCCTCCTCTTCTTCCATGCTCTGTGTGTTCTCCTGCTCTCCCCCTCGGTCATCGTTGGTGTTTTGATGACCTGTGGGGCGAACAGCGATGCAAGTTCCAGAAGGTTAACGGTGACCCCGATAAAAAGGCCCGTCTCACGCTGTGCATCTGTGAGATTTAAAAAGGCACACAGCTACCAGTATTTCAACAGTTTTCATCATTCACAAAAGTTAGCCATGACTTTCTGACTCACCCGACGAGCCCATCATTTCATAAATGCTGCTGTCTTCTCCCATACTTGATCCACCCTGCAACAAGAGGTGTTCCAAGTTGAGTCACACTGGGCGTTGAAGTGACACTCAGGTGCCATTGGTACTGTATGAGTACTTGTTTTTTTACAAGTTATCCGGTGTAGTGAAATTCAGAGTCATGGTTAAGCATACAATGGCTCAGCCATGTAAAAAGACCCTGGGTTCCAGATCCCAAGACGTCATCCCTCCCCCCTCTACCACACATGGATCAGGCCAATCTGTTTGGTTCCATAAGGAAACAGCACAGGTGTGTCAGAATATCTCTTATGATTTAGGTGGCATGGCCAAAATGCATAGAACTTAACCTGAAGTTTGCTTGTGAGTAGATCGATTGATAGAGATGTTGTCTTAAAGGAAGTAGAATTAAACTAATTCACACATTGTCCCCTTTCAGGCACATCGATTTAAACATTCCATTTAACACCATGATTAACATCAACTGAAGGTACCTGCAACTACCATAACATTCGGATGGTCTCCGTGGAAACCGACTCAGTGATTTTTCAACTGGGAATTCATGAAGAGCTGCTTTGCCCAGAATAAAATTATTATTTTTGTGTTTTCGTCTGTGTGTGTACTCTAAAAACCAAAACAAACAAGACGAAACATTCACACGGTAAAAGATAAAAACAACAACAGGGAAAAAAAAACCTAGTTTAACGACTTTTTATATATCTTTTAGTGCCCCGTGTGGAATATCAGTAATGACAAATATTTGTAAGAAGTTTTGTGAGCCCAGTAAATGATTAATATGTACCTCCTTGATGCTTATCTAGAGGTATAAGGCTAGCCTCTGATGGTAATACTTTACAACCAATTTACTTATAACTTTATAGTGTTTTTCTTTTACCAAGTGTTGTGGCAGTGTTTTACGAGTGTAATATGCAGATACAAATTGACCTGTCTTTCCTAACTCTTGGACTGAATAGGTTTGCTTGTCCTGGCAAATCGAGGATGTTGGGAAAAGCACAGTACTTACTGAACTGCACATTCTGAGGGTTTGCACACATACCCATGCAATGAGCAAATTAGAGTTAACCGGGAGAGCAGGCTTAGGCTTGAATAAAACATACTTCCTGGAACGATCGCTGTGCTGCCTCATCTTTGACCTTAATGACTGCATTCTTGCATCATGGAGGACTTCATTCTCAGTTCATTTAGAGGACTAGTGGTATTCTGCTCCACCCTGGTGCTCATTCTCAGCTCAAGTAAGCTCCGTTTTTGAAAGGGTTTCTTTGGCCCTGTCCAGATTCTTTGTTCCACTTCACCTTAAAAGATTTTCTGTCTGGTTGAGATTATTTTGTCTGGTTGCTATCCAGCTGCAACGTTTCCCTGTTATTTTCTACAGACCACGTGGGGATACAGTATATACACACACACCTCACACACTCCAGACTGCCAAAGAGCAGCCTGTATTGTGGCAATTCCAGAAGCCGCACTAAGAGAACGTAGAGGCCGTGGGTGAAGTTGTTTAGGTTGCTGTTGTTGGCGTGGGTGGCCTCTCTCCCCCATGAAGACGCTGCCTCGATGTCAGACGCGTGAAAGGAACCCACGCCTGGCAACCCCAGAAGAGGAAAGAAGTCCAGCTGTGTGTACCCTCCATTTCAGCAGTCACCCAAACTCAGACAGCAGGGGGCAGCGCAGCAATCCTGGAAGCCTGTGTTAAGGGAGTCTTTGGCCTGTATGCATCCTGCTGGGTCGCAGCCTTCGGCGTGGGAGATGAAGCTAATGACACCCTATTTGCAAAGCCTCTGAGCAGGAGAGTAGAAAGCAAAGGAAGTGATGTCGCTGTTCGTGGCTGAACCTGGTAACAGATTCATAAAGGCAATGAAACAGACCCCTCACATCGAGAACCTCACCACTCCCAAGCCAAGCAGACACTTCTCCATACCTTTACTGTCAAGTACAAATCTTTTATCTTAGTATAGCTAATTTTCCATGGCAGATTATTTTTTCTAGTTTTAACAAAGAGGATATATGTCATGACTGCTCAGATAGCACAGAAAAACAAAGCACTCCACACTTGAACATATTCATCCTGGAAAAGCCATGTTCTGTTACTTAGCAACCCTGGCATTCAATAATAATAGCTCTTACCTTGCTTTTCCTATATGAATAACACCCATTATGCATTCTGAAATATGAATATATTCATCAAAGTATGAACAGCATTACCAGATCCATAAGACTTGCTAATTATGTGGAATAAGTGTGAAGTTTTATCAAAATAATACTTTGATGCTGGGCACAAAACCACAGTACTAGACACTCTGTAATGACAAATTAGAGGGACATCTTTATCTGAGGAACACAGTGGTTTTTATTTCTCGTTGTTCTTTGTACATGAAACAGACCACTGTTACCATTATTTGAGTGCTCAGTATTTTAAAAAGTTTGCAAATATATCAAGTGTTCACGGATCTATGAATCAACGTCACCGATTTTCTGAGGGCTTCTGTTCTCTTCTGCCTGTGTCCTGTACTCCTGTGCATGGGCAGGTATATTGAGAACTTATCTGCTCAAACAAAGGGGCTGAACTGTGCTTTACAGCATATTTACACAGGAAAAAAAACTAGTGCTTCTGGCTCAGCTAAGCTAGCTGGTAGCCTGCCAAGGTGCCACAGGAGAGTCAAATTTCTGGAGTATACCATTTAGGCCTTAGCATGCGTATTGGTTGCTGTCTCCGTTCTGCAACACTTGGAGGAGATGGCTGGCTGGAGAAAACACACAGAAACAAAGAGCAACTGCACAGTTCCCCCGTTTGTAAAAAAGGCACAGGAGACGTAGGCCAGACTCCAGCCATGAGCAAAACCTCCTCTACCCCTAAAATGTAGCCATTATTCTGATGCTGAAATCCCAGGTGACCTTCCTCTCATTGCCACCACCAGGGTGCAGTGCAGAGCAGCAACTGACTGTGGGGCGGCAATAAGCTTTTGCTATCCTGCTCTGCTATTGGCTAAGGGTGTATGAGAGAGGGACCCAGCAAAGCAGCACGATTAACCGCCATGACAGGAGAAAAACAGTCTCTGAGGATTCTCCCTATTCTCTAGCTACTGGCCACCTGGGCATGAAAACACGCACTTTTACAGATAGTAATTCTAACATAATTGACCCATTCTGAAGAAATGGCACTTATTGCAAATGATTCTGTAAGATATGCAATGGCTTAAGGTCTCATCTAATTAGCTTGTCTGGTATGGGACAATGTGCTTTCTTCTACAAATTTCACTTTTTGTACAACGAAAACATATAAAGTGAGGGAACTAATTATACAAAATCACAGCAGAAGAAATCACGGTACATTACCATATTATACATCCATCATAATAAATTATTAACTCTGCGCGAAGTTCATTTGGTTGTATAGCCCTTGAATCTTTTTCAATTATTAAGACCAAATAGCTCCTGTTTGTTAACGTCTTTTCTGCCTGCCTGCCTGTTTTTGCCTCACTGCCCAGGCTATCTAAAAAAACTTTAATCCTTGGCGTAGGTGCCACTGGGTGGAGTCATCTTTCTTCATCTGCATTAAAAGGCTGTCTGTCTGGCCTCACAGGTTGCCACAGATTCCAGGGACATCTTGGTGTTTACTGAGATGTTTTCTGTCCCTCCAAAGCTCATTTATGCAAACTTTACAAGAGTTGATGTGTTAACAACAGCCACGTATAGTGATCAGTGCAGTGCATATGGCAGTCTGTTGTAGACTAGACTAGAATGCCAGTTTACCCAGACTGCAGTCAATCGTTCATTTATCCAGTATTGGATTTTACTGTGAGGAAACTGGAGAATGTAACAGAATTCTACCTACAAACAGAGGAAGGTGGTACTTGAGCCAACAACTCCAGCACTGAAGTGATAGTGCTTTACACAATACTTTTATAATGCTGTAATATCCATCCATCCATCTTTTGACCATTTACCCTGGTCAGGGTTATGGGGGGCGAGGGTGCAGGAGTCAATCCCAGGCATCACAAAACACAAGGAACAAAGTGGAGGTACACCCTGGATAGGATGCCAGTCCATTGTTGGAAAAATACACTCACACACTGTGGGCTGTTCAGAGACATTAATTAGCCTGACTGCATGCCTTTGGACTGTAGTGTTCTCAATTAGCCAACGCTACTTGCCCACCCTAGTATGGATAAGAAAAAAAATCCGAATTCCAATCACCTTCCTGCATTTCTACAGTCATGAGGTGCTCAGACAACAGAGGTTCTGATGCTCGCCTCCATGTTAGCTTCTCTGCTTTGTCTCAGAGTTGGTCACGCGCTTCCCAGTTCTGTTTCATAACAAACAGGTTGGCTATGGGCGACCTCACGTTACAAATTATGGCATGGAACAAGCCTACTTTCCTACACACGACAGCTGCAGTGTGCGGTCTCAAAACTGTTTGTGTTCACTCTCTGACTGACCTCAGAGTGCTGGCAAGCGTTCTTTACGTTTTGCAACATGTTTACAGTAATTACAATGAAGTAATGGCACGCGCATAATCTGCGGTGGATAGTGAAGATACAGATCCTGGTGCGGTGCACACGAATGGAGGCACGTGCAAGTTTATCCCAAGTTGAATAGGAGTGGGAAGGGAATGTGTAGATTTAGCCACAGTGTGATCGTTTATCACAATGATGGTTATTGCAGTGTTGGAAATATGGTATCCACACTAATGATGCAGAAGCATGAAGTCAGAAGAGGATACTTTAATGAAGACAATGATGGAATGGTGGATGTTAGAAAACCTTCTTAGTAAACTGGATATCTTTATATACTGGGATTGCTGTTAGCTTACTCCTCCCACCATGCGTATCATCACATACAAATAGAATAAAAAAGCTCCTTTTGAAAGAGAATTTCAAAGACATTTTGGACGCATTTGCCTATCGCCCACTGACTGAAGGAGGTCCTGTCAGAGGCAAACAGAGACGGGTCAGTGAGACAGGGTGGGGAAGCATGACATTCAAATTACAAACAAATCCAGCATCATCCGGCCGTGCCGTAGATGGCCCACGCGCAGGTGGCGTGAGGTAAAAGGATGAAGACTGTGATGAGTGCAGTGGAATGGAAACTCGGGGAGTCCAGTGAGACTGCCGATCACATGACGCCAGCTAAGGAGCCATGTGACGTTCACTCATGAGAAAGCTGGTCCACGCCAGCTTTCGCACAAGTGGAACAAAGTGCATTGCTCACTTACCTAACAAACATTCTTTATGTGAAATTACCCACATACTATGTCTTATTATTTGTTAGCTGGAAAAAGGTGGAATAATGGCAGATGGGTAGGTATCACTTACTATAGTAATCATGGTAAACCAGCTGACCCTAACTGGACAAGTTACCTTATTATTTTTAATTATGAGGAGGTGTGGATTGGGGAGACATTTAAGTGTCATGATCCTGGAGAGAGGTGCATGCGTGTATAGGCGCATGGATGCGTCAGTGCTGGGTCCTGGGTGCAGGGATGCATGAGCATAGAAACCTAACTCAGAGCAAATTTGTCTTCATTGGAGTGATGGTGTTTCCTTAGAGTTCTGCACCACTTTTGAGTTTAATTTTAGAGGCCGCA
Source organism: Gymnarchus niloticus (assembly GCA_009936485.2). Classification (NCBI taxonomy): domain Eukaryota; kingdom Metazoa; phylum Chordata; class Actinopteri; order Osteoglossiformes; family Gymnarchidae; genus Gymnarchus; species Gymnarchus niloticus. The sequence continues at coordinate 6,447,774 of JAACJT020000013.1, read as the reverse complement.
ACTCTATTTTGTGTACTTTTAACCAATCACTTTTCTCCATTGAACCCCAATATCCTGAACCTCTGTCGTACCCTTACCGTAGACCTCCATGACACAACATGAAGAGGGTTGCCACATATACGGTTCTGCAGTTTCCCTAAAGCTAATCAGCTCACTCTGCAGAATGTGATAAGAGGACCCTGCATGAAATCGAATCAAGCACCAAAGACTGAGTGGTGGCAATTCATAGAAGAGGCAAAAACTACTCTGTACAGCCTGTCATTAACCTCAGAAAGAACGAGCTGAGAAATCTGCTTTGGAGATGCGGACATTGAACCTCACAAGAATGACAACAACAGACATAATATGCCAACACAGATGAGTAATCTGCTGTTGAAGAGGCCTACATTTTCATTGTATTGCAAAGAATGGAACAAATATCAAAACTATTCCTAGTGATTAAGGTCTACTATTGATTTTTTTATACATTAATGTATATATCAGTGTGATTTCAGTGTCAGTGACATATATCAGTCCAGCTGCACTGCACTGTAAAAACATTTCATCTGTGTGACATTTCACTTTCTTGCATATGATTGATCCTGATAATATTCATTCACATGGAGAACTAGATATGCTAGACATGTTTTAAATGATCTACTGCATGTTCAGAATTTGTAGAGGATTGAGGTGGAAAACCACTCAAAAAGCCTGCAGGTCTTGCTAAAGATTTAATAAAGTACCTTGCTCAAGAAAACTACATCAAAATGTTTTAGTCACATGACACGATCCTTGGCCAGCGGACATCCTTCTGTCCAGGTGTGTGTTAGTGATGACCTATGTGTATAAACAGCCACAGAAGTGAACAGTAGTGTAATGGCTGTCACAAATCACATGACCCCGAAGATCTGCGGCTCACAAGAAGCAGCCCAAGACTGACCAGCAAATCTATAACTATAGCTTGTGTTATTGAAAACATTCTTGCTATTTGAATTTCACCTTGCAGTTGCCATTCCCCCAATTCACATTCATCCAGCTTTCTGTGTATTTCCAGAATGTCCTATTTAATTCACAGGGAACTGTCCCTGAACATTCTTGGTATGTTATTGGGTAATTTTGTTAAAACTTAATACTAATACTTAGGTTATCTATCAGTCTCTGTGGAACCACTAGTACAGAATAATAGCAAAACTGTCTACAAAACTAACTGATGTGCTTTGCATTTGCAAAATAAACCCTCGCAGAGTATTGAGAGAATGTTCTGTTGACAACTCAAGGCAGTGTCGGGGTGTCCTGTGTCGTTTTAGACGGACCTGTTCCTCCTTTGGTTTCACTTACCATTCCGTGGCTAATCTCTTCCTGAGCTAGCGTTAATGTGATCACCACACAGCGCAATTCCTCTGAGAACATAAGGCCTCAATGCATCTTCACCACTTAATCACACATGGGCGTGTTCACATAAGTTCATCATGGCTCTAAGGGAGCTCCGGACAAGTAATGGCAACAATGCACTTTAAAAGTTGCAAGTAAATGTATTAGATCATTTCAATCTGAAATAAGATAAACAGCACTCCTGGGAGAATTGTATCCACAATACAGCATCTAAGCAACACTCCTCGCATGCTTGCCAAACAAGTAAAATATCCTAAAATTTGTATTATATGCATTTCCTGAAACAAGACTATGGTCCAGGTAATACTTCTTATTACCATTTTGGTCCTTAACAAAGGATGTTATTCAGATAAATATTTCATTCATATTGAAAAACCGTTCCACATTGCTCAAACACACAGCGGACTAGCCAAGAACAGGAATCAGCACCCCTTAAATTCAAGCCTGCAAGTAGTGTGCCACCTGTTGCCCTCTATAATGGAAGAAATTAGACCAGAATATCGAAGGCAAAATTAGGTATGAACAGGAGAGAATCTCGGTGGAAGAAGGAGGTTCGCTCAAGTAGTGATAGGACAAATGAGGCTTTATCACCAGCTTTGATTGGTTAGCTCAGGATACTCCCACCCACCATAGGTTATAAAGCCCCATTTGTCCCATCACTACATTCAAGCTTCATTCATTACCCAGTGGAGGTATTTCTCATAAGGCTTTGCAACTCAAACATTTCATCATGAGAATCTTAATCACCAGGCCAAATCAGCAGTCCTACACACTTATATGACTGACTGTTGATAGAAAAATGATCGAGCACTGACTGATTCTTCAGCAACCAACATCAGTGCTTTGTTGCAGATCCAGAGTCTCGCTATTCCCTCCAGAGATACTGCTTTTTAATGAGAAGGTGTGAAAGGGGTGGAGGTGTTGTCGACAGAAACAGGAAGCTCTCCAGGTTTTGTACAGAGGTTATTTAATGTGCTAATGCAGGCACCCACAGTAAAGAGCAATACAGCACTAAAACGCTCAAAAATAATTCTGCTATCTCTGTGCATTACAGTGACTATGGTTCAATGGTGATTTCAACACTTCAAATTAGGACATTTAAACAGAGCCATTCAAATGGAGCTGTATGTGAATCAGTATTCATGGAACAAATGAGGTGGGCAGGAGTATCCTGAACTAACCAGTGTTGGTGTTAAACGAGGCTTCAAAACCTGTGGTAGATGGGTGAGGTATCGGCAGCGACTGAGAGGCACGTGCAAGGTTGAATTCACTTCGACAGGATGTCTTAAACCACGTTTCTGATGGGCACTGAATCATTGTGTCCACTCATTGTTGACCTGAAGCACCCAACAGTTTCAAGGTCTTGCATTCTCTTTACATTAATTTTGTATGAAGAAAAATATGGTGTATTTTAAAGGTTTAGAATCCCTCCGTAAAAGAATGAGTAACTTAAAAAATGAGACTCCATTTTCAAAATGCTCAGAAAAACATTTAATAAAAATATCATTGATCATCAGTACATCAGACTTGGGGAAAAACACTGAGGGTAAAAAAGGAGAAAGATGTATTATGCTGGCCTGTTTCATGATGTCAGGCTCCCTCTCATGTCTACGATTGTTCTCTTCTGAGAAAGCAGAAGAGAGATGAATCAGTGGACTCAAGTTCTTCTAGTAAAGTAAGCAAAAATCACGCACTGTTATACAAACCACTGCCACCTTTGTGATGAGGGGCTGAGGGAAAAAATGTGGCTCCTGCTTACAGTCATGATAAGGTCTGGGAGGCAAAGAACACCCCCCCCCCCCCTCTCCGCCCCCCCCCCCCACACCCCACCCACCCCCCTACTCCCCACCCCCCC
>JAACJT020000013.1:6428278-6443135 GCA_009936485.2 Gymnarchus niloticus | reverse complement strand
TTAAGAAAAAAAAATGAAGAAGGCGGGGGAATGTTTTTGAAAAACAATTTAATGGCTGGGGGGAGGGGGGCAGAAAAATGAAAAAAGGAGGAAAAACACCCCCCCCCCCCCCCCCCCCCATTCTGACGCAACGGAACACGCCAGCACAACTTGACATTTCTTTTTCCTGCTTCAAGTGCTTTGTTTTGATGTACAGTACGGGCCATATGTGACGATGGCTCTTTTCACCGCCGTTTTTGACATTGCAGTTATTGTCGGCAATAAGAGACAATCTCAGACGTCGCAATCACTCCAAATGCCTGGACCTCATGATCTCTACATCTAGGCAGTTGATTTGGTTACCATATTATCATCTCAGCCTTCCTGCCTGGGCGTCACGACAGGCTTTATCAGACTGATGATAATTACTCTTTATGTAAGAATGTTACAATAGAGAGTCATGAGGGTTGTGTAATAGAGCTCCAGGGCAGTGTTAACAGTCACATGACTATGGTAAATCATGCCACGACTGCAGGTGCAGACCAAAACCCTGCTGTTACACAGCAAGCCAAAATCAAGGGAATCAGGAAGCTGATTTCCCAAAGTACTGTGGCACAGTTCCATGACTTGCAGGATTTCGCAATTATTTCATGCATCTGTCTATTAAAGACAAATCAACTGGAAGTTAAAACAAGTACTTCTCAGTGTAAATTACCATGGCGATTTACACTCCAGGTCAACAGGACCTATCCTAGAATGAGAAACCAGAAAACTTTTGGTAAGAAGTCCTTCTCTTTAAATGTTATGCTACCCTCATATAAACACCACTCACCATTTCCATGACATCTGGCATAAAGACAGTATTCTAACCAAACCCACACAAGTAAAACAGTTTATATAACAGTGGCTAAATGGACAGCTCAGGAACAAGGCCAAAAACCTACTGTAAATAATTTGGGAACAATTCACTTATCAAGGGTGGCAAGTCCAACGTCAGCCAGAACCACAGCACTTGATTTAGGAAAGTATAAGTAAGACCATTAAGTGAGTTAGCACATCTACGAGTGCTCACCCAGGAATAGGGTGACTCATTCACTCCCCCCCACCCCCCACCCCCAAGCAGCAGGTGAGAGCTGAGTTTCTGACAGACAGTGGACAGCTGGCTCGCACCTTCACTGCCGAGACGAGGGCTGCGGCCTGCCGGGAGGGGAGCTTAGAAGACAGCAAGGCGATATGCTCCCAGCAACCTGTCAGGCATGCGATGACTTGGACGGGCACCCCCTGCTGGCAGGAGCTTTATACGTTGGGCACTTGTCTGCTTGGGTCACCGTGCCATTGTTATTATTATAATAATATTCTGATTATTATTTTCTCGTATGCAATTATTAGGACTAAAAGTGAATTTGTGATAGGACAACAGATGTGTCTAATATTCATTGCACTGGTAGACTGGGTCCCTGGACAACATCTGGGACATCCCCCCTCAATAGACACCTGGCTATAGTTTTTTTTAATATACTCAGTGTCGTCGTTCAGAGGTGGTGTGACTTGGCAGCCTGCTGTGCGGGGTGTGTGAGATTTGTATGCGAGCCAACGTGTCATGACAGGCAAGTAATGGACAAAAAGAAAATCCCAAACATCAGCATCTGTCAATGAAAGAGCCAGTTAACATGCACGGAAATTTTTTTGGGGGGGGGATTAAACTGCAAATAGCATTGGCAGAAACAGCAAGATAATTTTATTACATAATATGCCATGTTTTGTAACACAATTTCTCAAGGAGCACTGACATGGCTTTGAAAATGTATATAGAAACATGCACTCGACTTGACCAAATTGTTACATAATGCCTTACAAGGGCCATTATCATCCCTTTTCAGTTGCTGGTCTCCATGGCAATGCCATCTATCAGCCAGGAAATGACACGCCATGCTGTTGTAATTGAAATCTGTGTTGAACAAATCTGAGTGGTGAGTTGACACAATCGCCTTGCGCCCCCAACTCAAGCACTGGGTTGCCATGGTGACCCACAGCAAAGCAGCCTCTGCGATTGCTCTGACCAACCTTTACATGACCAGTTGCACACAACCTTCTGGGCTCTAATCCGACCAGAACCACTGCCTTTCTGGGACATGGAGGTAAGGAGATTTAGAGAGAGGGCCAAGAGAGACCGATGGGATGGCTGGAAACAATAAATCAGGGGAACTTGGCTAATGGTAAGGGTCACCACCAGGCCTAAGCAATGAGCCAGTTAAAGTATTCACATAGACACATCATGCAAGAAAGGGCCCAAAAGGATAAAACGGTAAAAGCCACCTGTTCACAAAAGCCAACAGGAGAAGGCACTCTCAGGCCATCCTGTGGAGGTTCTCTGGGAAGAGATTGTCAACCAAATACGCAAAGCTGCCACTACGGTCTTTGGAACAACCAAACCAGGACGGTGCTTCATTAGTATACAAGTCTGGTGTTGGAATGGCAAAGTACGATCATTTATCCAGCAGAAGTAGTTAGCCTATAAGAACTGCAGGCAATGACGTCTTGAGGCTGACCAGACCAAGTATGAACCATTAGAATTAATGGAAAAACAGGTGGTTGCTGGAGCAAAGTCCAAATATTACCAGCTCCTGTATGATTTTTTGGACACGCCTGAGGAAGCGAAGAAGATCTACCACCTCACCTACCAACGTGCTGTGGAATTCTTCACCAACCTCTTCAATAGAATTCCCAAAAGCCATGTTGTGCCCCAGGCCTGGACGGCCAGCATAAGAGTGCCCATTTGAAAGCGCAAAGGTGACATGAGTGAATGTAGCAACTAACCAACAGATCTGGCTGCCATGTCACAGCTCGGTGGTATGGACATGTTATCTGGAGGGGAAAACAGCCCTGCAAGTCAGCCCTATGGGACACAGATCTCGCAGACAACTGAAGAGTCACTAGATGGATCGGGTGCTTGAAGACATATGACAAGTCGACGTCAGCTCAGAAGACAATCAGAATGGGACAAAGTGGAGATGTAGACTTGCAGACCCTGCAACAGTGGGGGAAAATCGCTGAAGAAGGAGAGCGAGGGAGACTGATAAGTCTTGACAGCTGTTTAAATGAAACCGGGAATCCTGGATAGTTGTCCATACAGATCGACACTCCAATCAGCCGAACTGGTATGTGGAGTGGAAGGGGGGCACTGTCTAGATCTGCTGATGTTTAAGTGTAGACATCTGTCTGGAAGGAGCTGAATCAAACTTCTTCAGTGTGTAGTGACTAATGCAGTTTAGATTAAGAGTGCAACACTGGGACCTCGCACATCGTATGTAGTTCAAAGTGCACTCCGAAGCGTGTGCCCGTGGTCAGTCTCGTTTTCCACGGGAACCCAGAGGTATGATCTTGGAAAACTGACAAGGACACGACCCATGAGCGGTGACCGCGAATACCGTATGATGGCACGTTTGTGGTGAGCTGTTAATATAATGGCACCCTAATTACTTTCTCGCCTCTCTTGGGTGTCTGTGTTGTTCTGGCTTACAGAGCTTACCTGTTTTAATTGGGAGGACAAAAGCGAGTTGACTGGGCCTTGGAAAATAATCATGTCACGTTAATAGCACCGACATGGGGTTACAAGGTCTGCTCACCAAGGACTCTTTTCATGTGTTTGAGGTTTAGTCATTTATACTCTACTGTTCAATTAGACACACATAAGGGCATAAAGCTAATTTTATAGCCCTGCTGATGTAAGTTTGAGGTGACTGACATCCAGTAGTTTTGAGGGAAACTTTTCATCCCCCATGACATTTGGGCTGTTTAATGTTAAATGGCAAAAACTGACTCTGTGACATTTTACACTGCATTCTATGACATTTTTATGACTGTTTATAGGAGGGTTGAGGGAAACACTGCATTTTTTGTGTTTTGCCTTTAATCTTGCATGAAAGTTTCACACAAGTAATTGTATACAATATAGAAGAGTGCTTCCTTTTCGTTCAAAATTTGAACCAATGAAAGGGCAACAAGAATGTATGGGTTTACTTGAAATGAGCGTCGGAAAGTGGTAGTAAGACTTGCACATAACTAGCGTTTCGGTCCTGGAGATACAGTTGACTGACTCACCACAAAAGTGGGATCCCTACAAAGAGCAGAGCGAACGCTGTGTATGTCTCTGTATGAGGTCCACGCCAGACGTAAAATCTCCATGCTGTCCAGCCGCACCCTTGTCAGTCTCACTCATGAACCTTTATGTTCCTGACAGAAAACCCACACGTCAGGAGTCAGGGCTGCCTGTCCTCCTCTCACATCAGGTGGATGGCTCTTTATCAACACAGGCGTACATGACTGACATTTCAGGTTCTGTAGGAATGCATCCATGGAAACCACCACTCGGGCCCAGAGTGCTTAACCAATCACTCTTCTCTAGACTGGGTTTAGTTGTTACGTTCAGTTAGAATTCATCCCATTTTTGTTATGTTTAAGCCATGAAATTCAGTAATTTAGCATACTTTACAAAAAAATGGCAACTTTCCTGACATTAATTCTTCTAAAACTTTATTCTGGAACTTGGGCTGGATAATGAAAACCAATTAGAAGTACTGCTCTTCTGAAGTGATGTTAATGCTATCTGCAGCAGCCAGGGGCATCCCATTAATGCACAAATGCCTCCTGTAAAGCAGTGGAGAATGCTGAATGCACCTGAGACGGTGCTCTTGGCCCCTGCCATCAAGCTATCAAGCAGCCCTTGTTGAAAGATTCTGTATCTAAGTAACTACAGCCATCTCTCTTCACCGGTCAGTATATTGAGAGAGGTTCTCAACGCCATTTCCCAAACGAGTTATAAATCAAGGCCTGACTAATGAGTCGGCGGGAGGGTGGCTGAGTCAGGGCAGTGGTAATGAAACCCAAATACCAAACAAGCGGAGTCCCTCCCACACAGCAGAAATACGGCTCTGGGAGGGAGAGAGCAGGAATTATCCAAGCCTCTTTCATACCTTTCATATTTACTTCAAGGGAGAGAGACCAGCTGGAACCCAGAAGTTTCCAAAAATATGCAAGCTTTAGGCTTAATTGTCTGGGACAGCAACAGAACCTCCTGCTACGTGCAGATTTATGGAAGCCCGAATATTTTAATTCCTGACTGGACAGCAGCTAGGTGAGGTTTAATTCTTTTTGAGAAGTTCCCAGAACAGACCACATGATTTTAGTGGGGTTTCACTTCCACCCTCCCCCCCTCACCCCACCCCTTGTCAGCTGCAATCACTGCTGTTGCTAGGAAATGGGTAACCTGACAACGGATGCCATAGACACCCATGGAGGATTCCTCTGTTATGTAGGACCCACTCAAGATCTCAAGATAGGAGGTCTCCTTGGGGTATGGAGACATGGGCATGGAGAGAATTTTGCCACCACTAGATGATGCATATAGCATGGATAATATATACGATATAATATATATATATATATATATATATATATATGTAACAAGGAGCAGGTTGACAACCAGCTTGAGCCTATCTGAGGTTCTCTCTGACAAACACTCTAGCACTCTCCCATGATGCACTATTCAGGTGAGGCCACTCGTTCACCGTACGGTGCGTCTTTCCTATTCAGGCGAAACCCGCAGCATCACCGTATGGCTTCCCCAGCCCATCAGGGTCCGCTGTTGACGCAGCTCCACAGATGGCGTGCTGTCACTGCTCGTTTCCAGGCCCCCGTCACCAGGTGCTGGATGCCGTTTGCGTGTCTTTGAGGAATCTGGATTGCCGCTTGTTCGTCATACCGTACACACCTGTCTCACCATCTCTTTCCCTTCAATTTCCCTTAAAATGATCACTAGCAAGAAATGGATTTTTCTTGCAAGTGCTCTCCAGAAATCTAAAGGGGGTCACTGAAATTCTGCTTTGGCTATAGCATAATAACGATTTTCGTTTAATCTTTTATATTAAGGAGCTAGTGGCCGTGCTCTAAGCACCTTCTAAATTATTAATGGTGAAGATTTAATCATTACAAGGTCTTTAATTATCACAGGAGGCATAAAAACACAACGCTAAAATCTCTCTCCATAGACATACACAGACAAGCAAAAGAATTAACCGACAGTTTTCTGTTTTCTAACAGATTCTCCTCAAATAGACTTTGATTTAATATAAGTGTCTTACGGGTTCCTCTCCAAACTGCACCCAGCCTTATCATGCACTTGTGTCTCCATTACCAAGCAGCTTCAAGCGTCCATATAGAAGATGGAGGATGGTGGATCCTGCCTCCCCAACCTATATTGCCCAATATATTTCTTTTTCAAGGAGTCTAGTTTAAGGGTGATTTCAGTTGTGAAGCCATCATCCCTGATGAGATATACTGACACCTGCCCCAGAAACAATTACAACAGGAGTCACATGGTTTGGACAGTGTCTGTGCTAATAATGATTTAGCACAGACTGATAGGTACTGGGTATGCTGGTAGGTGGTACTGTGTGAAAAAAGCAGGACTGGTTTGTTTCCTGACAACACACTGACCGATCCACACACACCTACCCTATTTTTTGGAAAGGTCCTATCACGTCATTTCTGTGCTTCCTTGGGACCGGTCTGTGTACTGCGGGTGCCTCATTTAGAGACAGGAAATTGCCATAATGGAGAACAGCATCGATGCAGTATGCTTTCAGTTTTAATGGATGCATGGACACATATTACAATAATAATTTTAACTTTTCCTTTGCCCATCATTGGTTAGTAAATAAGGTGCTGTCTGGCAGCTAAAAGACCTTTCCTGATTTAATATAAACAAAGGGATGGAATGGCTTATTCAGCCGTCATGGCTGGCTCAAGATCATGTCGCCTCACTAGACAGATTCTGTAGGATCAGTACCACAGGCCAGACAGAACTGCAACTGACATGCAAATGAGAAGAGTCAAATCTGATGGAACGTGCCGTACCGAGGTCAGTACTTTGATTCCTAAGATAATGTGGTCCCACATCTCCCCAGGCATGTTGGGTTCTTATCACATGCTAATTAGGGCTAGGCTGACCGTGATATGCTCTCAGACTGCTCTGGCATAATCGAATCCTTATGTCCCTGCCAATTCTTAATCCTTATTCCTGTCCTTAACAAGGCACTCTCTCACACAGCTTTACAGCCACAGTGAATACCCTCTCTTTGATACTTGACCTAAGCCCGAAAATCCACCTTGACCCACCCACCCCTGACAAGCCGGACTGTGGCTGAGAGCCCCCCAGCAGTGAGCGGTGAGGGGGCGGGGTGCTGCTGGGGTGGAGAAAAAAAACATTTCATCTATATGATGATGGTAGGCTGCATCAAGAGGATTTACATTTATTTCAGTGGGCGGCTTTTCTCGCCCACCTCGCAAACACCGAGCATGACTGCATGTTACACACTGCACAAAACTGCCAGATAACCCAACCCACTGAATACGAGTTGGGCTTAACGTTGTGGGCTTGCTGCGTTCAGCACAACAAAGGGAAAAATCCTGCGAGCTGTGAAAGTATTGACTTGCAGAGCTACGATTTTATAGCATCGCTAGTTCTGCAGAATATTTTACCTTGTCATCAAAGAATCGGGCAGGTCGGATTTTACAAAATGACTATCTCTGTTAAATAACACCACGTCCTGCCAGCTCTAATACCTTTTATTTTAATCAAATAGCTGGTTCTTTAACTTGGGACTTTGTGTCTGTTCCAACAGGAATCCAGGCATTGGAGGGAAGACTAATTTCATAATAAGACCCAGCGGTGGGTGCTACCACTATTACCACTGCTAAAGTGTTTTAGCTGAAATATGTTTTTATGTTTCTTGGCTTGATATAACCTTTAACCAACAAAATGAAAGTGTACTTCTTGTGATTCAGCAAAAATCCTATGGATTTCCTGCCGGTTCGAAAAAGGAAGACGTCTGCGGTTGTTGGGGTGGGGGTGAGGGGGTGTCAAAGGAGCACTCACCAGCGCCTCCTGCAGGAGGACGCAAAGCTGGCCGTGATCATGTTTCTGAGCGAGCTTCAGAGGAGTGGCCCCGTGTCGACTGGCAATGTGTAGGGCCTGCTTGGCCCCTGGGCACCGCAGTAGCACACTGGCCACACCCAGGAGCCCATGCTGGGCAGCGAAGTGTAGAAGAGTGGGAAAGTCTTCTGAGTGTCTAGCTGTCAATGAAGCAAGAGAGTTGGGAAAAGAAAGGATATTTTTGAATATATAAATTTACATCCATCCATCCATCCATCCATCCATCCATCTATATGTAAAATAATCAAAATATTGTATGTTGTGATGAAGGTTTTTGGTAGGCTGGAATAATTAACAGAAACCATAAAGAACAAAATCGATAAGCGATAATCTGCTTAGATCCGGATTCCGGAATTCCGGAAAATCCAACAGATTTTTCAAATAAATCACGTAGCTCGCTCAAACTAAGAATCCGGAGTTGATGCTGATAACAGACAAATCGGTGGATAGACTGATACAGGAAAATAGTGTAGACTCCTGGAGGAGAACAGCATAGACTCCTAAAGGAGAACAGCATACACTCCTACAGAAGAACAGTATAGACTCATAAAGGAGAACGGCATGCACTCCTAGAGGAGAACAATATAGAATGTTCCCAGCTACGCTCCCAGCTACTGCTGGCTTCAGAGATCCAAGATTAAATGCTTCACATCCAGGATCGATCATAAACCCATCTTCAGGTTGCTTTTGCTCATAATTGTAACAAATTTAAGGAATTCCACCAGGCTTTTATGGGCACAAGGACAACTGGAGGCTTTGCAGGTCAACAGAACGGGTTTAAATGTCATTAAGTCACCTTTACATAGCTAAAGGCCATGTGTGATACTCCTATGGTCATGGTCTACAATGGTGTCCCCAAAAGGCATACACTCTCGGAATTTCTTTATTCAGCTCATTGAAGGCAATTTCCCTGGCAGCGCTGTGGATGTACTCCTGTGTGGAGCATGTTCTTCTAAATCTTTATTTTTTCAAGTATTACGTGTTCCTCACTAAGCTATTAGTCTTCTGTGGATTTTCCCTGGCTCGTTTCATTGAATGCGGAAGCAATAAGCATTATGTGTGGAATTCATTTTGCCCACTTCTATCCTAGAGCAAGTTTAGAATCTATAATATTCTTTCACAACTAACTGTAAAAGGTAATGACTAGAAAATGAAGAAACACAACAATATTATGGTCATATCCCTTCAAAACATAAACAATGTTAATTAGAATTCTCAAACTGACTGGCATTCAGTCCTGAACATATTTCAACATGCAACAATTCCAGTTATCAATGAATTTGTCACAAACATTAATTACTGCCAATACATAATTAAAATGGTAATAATTAAATGCTGACTGGTTAATAAGAGGTTGGTATAATTAATGAGTTATTCTGTACAATTCAGAGAGGGTTATTGTGTTAGTAATGAAAACCAAAAAAAAACGATTTAAATCACTGCTTTGACCAGTATGGGGTGTCACTGATACCTTTAGATGGTCTCATAGCAAGAACTATATAGGGGACATACTGAATAATATATGAAAAAAGACACACATAGTCAGACAGACATGCCCCCTGGTCACTTTCATTGGTGGGAAATCTTTCATAGTCCATTACAGAGAAAACAGTCGTGAATTGCATCATTCAGATGAAACCAGCAATGACATTAAGACCTGTTTCTCAAGATCCTTGTTTTCATGAAGCTACCATTGAGGGACTTATAAGGGGTTTAGTAGAACATCCATCCATTCATCCATCTACATTATATAGATAATGTAAAGTTTCGATTAGCCTACAGCATATCCCACAGGGCTCCCAGGACAGCATGTCAGTCCATTAAAAGGCACACGGTCACAGACGACGAGCCGTTCAGACCTGTTCATAGGACTGCATGAAAAAACTGGACTACCCAGAGGTTCATCCTCACAAACCCTGGAGAGCATGCAAGCCATGTGTGCACTAAGAATATGTTAGTTTGAGTTTAGTAAGTTAATGGAGCAGGACAGCATGACGAAGGAGGTGATGATGAGGAAGAGGCAGGAGGAACTGATGACACTTGACAAAGGGAGAGGAGTCAAAGGAGCTTATAAAGAAGGTCAGATTTGGCTGCTTCTGAAAAGGGGCCTTTCCTTTGCTCCCAGGGCCTACATGTCAGGTTTAAAATATGGTCTCTCTGACATGCCGCTTAATTGACCTGGTATGGCCTTCAGTAAAGCAAGAGTCCTGTGTGAACGCTGTACATTTAAAGGCAAAGTCATTAGCCATACATTACAGTGACTAGCGGCCCTTTTTTACGTCGTCTGTCTCTGGGTTAATATTGCTGGTGTGCATTTATCACACCCTTCCCGCAGGAACCGGGTCGTGGCAGGACCCCGGTGATCGAATGTAAAGCCGTTTTCTTCTGCCTCAAATGTAAGCACCAACGGGCAGCAGTAAAACAAACAGCAATGTTTAAAACGACTTCATTATTTAACTCAGTATTATGAATTTCCACTTTATCACGGCTGTTAAGTAGGTAGACTTGTATAATATGGAATCCTTTGAGGGACTTAACTTTTGCTCCGCTAAATAGATTTGGCCACGTGAAAGGGAAAATGTTAATTTGCTGTTTAATAAGCAATTAAATAATTATAGTTAAGTTAACATAAAATAACATACCATCTAATTAAGTCAGAGAAAAAATACATAAAGAATATCACAGGGTCTAATAGCCATTAATAAAACAGAAAATGTGTAGAAGTGTGGGCGTCATTGTGGCTCAATGTCTCCTTACACCACCTAGTGATGTGGGGGCTTCCTCTGGGTGGGTACTCCGCTTTCCTCACCCAATCCAAAGAGATGTGGCAAGGCTAATAGGGGTCTCTAAATTGCCACTCAGTGTGTGCGTGCGCGTGTGTGTGTTTGGCCTGTGATGGGCTGGCATCCCGTCCAGGGTGTTTCCCTGTGTGCCTGACCAGGAAAAGTGGTTTGCAGATGGACGTGAAAAGATATGCTAATTACACAAGGACTGTTGGCGGGCTCGTTTCTTCCGTTCCATCTTTCGCATTATCTAAGATTAAATCAGATCGTCTGGCACTCGCTTCTCAGATATTATTCAATGACACACAGACAAGAGCCGGAATGGCTGGAAACTCAGGAACACCACAGGACCTGTCAATACTTCACAGAGCAAGGTGAGTCACACATGTAATGCTTCCATTAGCGGGGGGGCCCAGTGAGGTTAGTTTCGAACGGCCCACTGCCTGATTACATTCAAACACAGCTGAATAGCTTTGAAGCTCGCGTATGTTTGTCAGACATTAACTGTTTCGCCCTTCGTCTGCTTCCTGCCGCTGTCGAGGAGGGGAGACGTGGGAGATCAGGTGCCATTAGAGGTGCTTGCTGGCTCCTGTGAGAAGTTAATGACGTTGTCGTAGCGTGCGTGTCCTGCGTTTAAACTAAGAATACAGACCTTTTCAGAAAACGACCTAAAAAAAAGCGGCCTTTTCACACTATCTACGTAGGAGCTTTAATCTTTGTCATGGCAACCAGCACTAGAGACCTGGAGAATGTGGGCAAAGTACTTTCCCCCCCCCCACTTACCCTCAATCACCAACCCTCCACCCAAGATCAGACATTTCTGCAGACGCCTACCCATTCCATGGACGTCGTCACTCTGAAGCCCCTGGAAGCCCCCCGCAGGTAGCCTCTCTGTCAGAGAGGAGGTCAAGATCTCGTCCAGTTTATCCACAGAGGAAATCTGAAAGGCCTGGGAACCACAGATAAACAGTGAAATCTGCCCTCCACCAAACACACAAAAAAAGTCTGCCTCCACTGACAAGTTGGACAGGAAGCAGGCCACGTCTTGTGGTTAGGAGCCGAACGAGATTGTCTCCAACAACACAGCACAGAGGTCATTCATGAACAAGTTCACCGCTTCTGTCAGTGTCCACTTTCTCAGAGGAAAACAGCCTGACATAACTGACCATGCTTCCTTTAAGTCATTAGAAAAAAATCTAGAAATAACAGAGAAGATTTAATAATCTTCCATTGCACAACTGTACATCTGTAGCAGCTGCACTGACAGCTAATAAGAAATAACTTTAAATTATGCAGTATATGATCTACAGAATTGGCTGAATTCATTTCTATTTCTAATACGTTGCACAATTTTCAAAAATTAATATACCATCAATCCATCCATCCATCCATCCCTACATTAATATACTGTATTTTTTTAATATTTAAACAACTAAGTCAGTAATAAATTACAGGAAACCAAGTGAAATGTTGGCTTTAGTGTGTTTTGCTTAAGGCATGTTGATAAGTTATAGCTGATGGCTAATTTTATTCATTCTTACTGATTTATCAGCCTTTAATAGCTCACATGACCATGGGTACATTCACATTAATGCAGGTTTCCTGATCTGTGAATTTTCCACAGCTTCCACTCTCCCATTAGTAGCTGTTTAACAGCAGGATGTGTGGGTGTGTTTTGACCCATTTTGGGTTACACAGATGGTAACTGAAAGCTGTGGTTACCATTGACCCTAATGGCCCCAGACCAGAGCAGTCTGTCTGCTGGGGCCGTCGCCACACAATGTGCAGAGACACCGCGTATTCTGAGTTCACGTGACATGGATCCGAAAATCACCCAGACCATAGTGTGCCCCGGCTTTATGCCCTGTGCTGTCTTGGGTAGGTTTTGCCCTCCCCACGATACTGACCATGATAAGTAGTTAGAAGATGGATGGATGGATGGATGGATGGATGGATAAGTCAACCCTCACCCATTGATCTGCACATATGTACATGATGTCTATCTAACCACCTCCAGAAGGCAGATAGTTTAATTGTAAAGCAAAATGGGAAGCCATTTTACACTTCTCCCCTCCTTCCGCTTGAGGGCCAGTCTGCTGTTGAAGCCACTGGTGGTATTTTGTGTTTATTTTGCTTTCCTTAACTGATACCTGATAGCCTCACTAGTAAACAGTAGAAAGTGCTCCCTTCTATAAATAACAGACAGTTTACTGCTGAAAGGAGGGCACAAGAAACCAAAAAGAGAGGTGCAGACATAGGCCAGAGAATGAAAATGACGTGGAGAACGGTGCAGTGGATTGATGTGACGAGACCTAACTGGAATTGAGCTGGAGCTCTAGGTAGTAATGAAGGCCATATTTCAACTCATACTGGCACTACTGTTGGGCTTTTAAGGCTCACAACTCACACCATTACTGTTGGAGCTGTAAAGGAAGGCTGCAAATCATGAGAAGACACACAACAACAGATGGGAATGATGGTGTCCTTTGCAATATGCAGAATCTGGGTTCCATCACAGTTATTCTGTCTGTGCAGGATCGTCTCTGTCTGCCAGATTTGCTATTAGACTAACTGTCGTCTCCCAGCTCACCTGTTCATTGAATAATGGATTGTTTATCCATCCATCCATGCATTTTCATGACAGCTTATCTAGGACAGAGTTGTAATAAGCCTGGATCCTATCCTAGCTAGTACAGGGCCATGCTAGCAATCACACACCAGTAGCAATGTAGAGATGTCTATTGCTTGCCTACTTGAGAAATACACCAGTACACTTTATTACAAACGTAGTTTGATCTCCATTGAAATAAATGAAAAATAAATTAAAATTTTGTTTTATTGCACTTTGAATGAGAGTGCCCAAAAATATCCAAGGAGTAAAATTGATTCTGTTTTGTAACCTGCAAAAGAGCTTAATCAAAGAAACCAAAAAGCATGCTAAACATTATGCTGCAACTGTGTTAGGTAAAGCAAAATGAAGTATTAACTTTAATATTGTTTAACTTTTTATTCTCAGTCTATTCAAAGATTTTTGAATCCGTCCAGCCTGTCATTGGAAGCCTTAAAATCCTGCATTAGATTTTATCTGCATGCAGAGGGAGGCATGGGTATTCACGGAGAGCACGGTTTCCTCACCTGGAACATAAACTCCACTGGGTCAGCAGCCTTCTTCAGGAGCAGGGCAATATCATCCATTGGGGTGTAATACCACAGCTTAGCCTTTGCTCCTATCTGGGTGCCCCCACGGCGCATAGTCACATCCACCACCCCCGCGGTGAAGTCTGTGACAGGTGGTTATAGCACCATTGTGTTTATTTTATTCCACAGAGGCTAAGAGAGTTGCAGAAGAATGACAGTGGGTGGAGCCCCATTGAGGGGGAGTGTTTGAGGGCGGGGCCTCCTCTCACCTGGAGCTTTCACCTGGATGGTGCGCTCGTTCCAGATCGCAGGCTTCACTGTTACCGTAGTCCCCAGTTCACTGTGCTGGAACTCCACCTCCATGTCGGGGGTCGCCTTTGCATCTTGAAGCAGAATAAAGATCTCTCCAGGACTCTGCAAAGGCAGATGAGGGTAGGGGGGTGACGTAGCTTATCTAGGACTATATGCAGTAACTGCATGCACAGTGGCCAGCTGTTAAACGCTGTCTCTGTTCTCCAATATAATTAGCCCGGCCTCTTGGGTTACTATCACCTTATATGTGCCTTTAATGAAATGAATAAGGACTTCAAGGCTGTTTTAGTCGATTGATACATTTTTTGAGAAACTAAAGAAAAAGATCAATCCTTGGAGTCTTTTAGTCTAAATCGTCGAAAAGGTCCACTAATTAAACCATGACATAATATTGAAATTGGGGGATGCGTCTCCACACTCTTTAAAAGCTTAAAGAAAACAGTTTCAAAGGTTTGACTCTTTTACTTGAAATCTTGAATCAGAATAGCAGCACTAGCTATGGATACTATTTACTCGCTTTGTACGGATATGTAAACTGAATTAGAGCAGGTCACTTATACTTAACACATACGGTAATGTAAACTGAATTAGAGCAGGCCACTTATACTTAACACATACGGATATGTAAACTGAATTAGAGCAGGCCACTTAT
>JAACJT020000013.1:6391060-6424855 GCA_009936485.2 Gymnarchus niloticus | reverse complement strand
ACATACGGATATGTAAACTGAATTAGAGCAGGGCATGTATACTTAACACATACGGATATGTAAACTGAATTAGAGCAAGCCACTTATACTTAACACATACAGATATGTAAACTGAATTAGAGCAGGGCATGTATACTTAACACATACGGATATGTAAACTGAATTAAAGCAGGTCACTTGTACTTAACACACTTGGCATAGAAGCTGCTCTTGTTTTTGTTCTCCCAGGTGTCGCCGTGGCACCAGTGGGATTAGAAAACGTCCGGGGGGAGCTTCCCAGAACAAGAGCGTGCAGCCGTTGGGTAGGATTGGGTGGGGGTGGACTCCTAACACTGCCGTGCATGGCAGCCCTTCTGTGAAGGGGCACAAGTATCCAGGAGACCCAGTAAGGGAAGAAAGGGATAGGCAGACAGGGCACGTCTACTGACAGGCAATGTGTAACCTTCTACCCTGCCAGGACCGTGCTTACGTCAGCTTCACCAAGAAGGGACAGAGAATCTGTGCCAGTGAGACAGAGGGGAATAACTACCCCCACTGCCCATTTAGATGATAAATGCAATGTTTAAAGTAGCTTCTGTGGTCACAGCTCTGCATGGTCACTGTGTACAGGAAGTTTGGTCTGTCGTTTTTAGTTGCATCATGTAAAACAGGCTGTTTTTTCAATCATTAACTATCTCCACACAGGGCTGCTGTACCAAAAACAGTATAATAAGATAATAGCTCATGTGAAAACTTAGCAAGGCCAGCAAGAGGGCTCACTGGGAAGCACTGTCTCCTCACACTTCCTGGGCTGGCTTTTTGCATCCCGCTTCTGCTCTGTGTGTGTTTTTGCATGTTGTCCTTGTATTGTGTGGGTTTCCTCCTGCAGTCCAAAGACTGGTGTGTGGACTGGCACTCTGTATGGGGGTTCCTCTGTTTTGTGTCCTGTCTGGGATAGGCTCCAAACCCCTAGTTACGTCTGGGATAGGCTCCAAACCCACAGATACACTTTACTGGATAAGGGGATGGAAGCCGGATGGTAATTTGTTTGATGTTAATTATTCGTTAATAAAGTCAATGTAAACGCAAAGGCTGGGATTTATGAAATGAAACAAATTTTAACGCGTTAATTAGACCATTTGAGCTAACTGCAAAAACAGTAAAACTTTTTAAATTAATAGAAGTTTCAGCTAAAAATTTAATCAACTCAAAACAAAATTATTTTACCATATTAGTCCATTTCATCCATGTCTATGACACAAAGGTACAACACCAAATCCCTTCAGAGATGTAAAACAGCAGTCCAAAGGCAATGTCACGCTACACTGTTTCTCACTGTGAAGTAGGTTCAGTATTGTGTTCTCTGTGGCTTTTCAAGCACTGTAGTATATTTAATGTCTTGTTCTGAATACAGCTTGACAGTAATGTGCAGTAATGTTATCAGTGCCCTGAAAAATGAAGACATGTACCAGTATCTTCTGAGCTCATAATTTTTAGCAAATTGCTCACCTCTCTATGTGCTGATACCTCGCATGGTGAGTGCTGTTCCTGCACAGTGATAGGGTCGATGAGGACAATTGTGAGACAATCGAGGGATCGGAACGTCGCAGCCTTTTTGGGCCTCAAATGACTGCCCTTTGGAAGCAGGATGGTCATTTTGAGGAGATTTATGAGCCTAAAGGACCTCTTTGGATCAATTAAGATGCTTCTCATTCCCAAAGAGGTTCACAGGGGAAGTATTGACCACTGAAAGCACTCATGTGTTTTTGTCAGGAAACTCTGGGGTACAGCAGGGTAATGTGGATATCTATGCCTCCATTTGGGAACATAATACTTAAACCCGGTGACCAGACAAATATATACTGTATGTGTATGTACACACAGCATGTATGGTGAGCTGAAACCCCACAGTCTGTCTCAAAGTAAATCTGGCTGGATGGAATCTATTATCCTGCAGTGGAGCATCCCAGAGGAACATCGTGATGGCCCAGTCTCTTATAGTGTCTCCGTTTACACAGTGTCCATCTGCCCAGCTGTCCTAGCATCTCACCTTACAGGGCACCCTGCAGGGGAGAACCTTGATAGCTGTGGTGGCTGAAGAAGGGCCTCCCCTTGACTGCTTCTTCTCCAGTGGCAGCTCCAGTTCAGTAGCTCGCGCCATCACCAAGGTGGCGTCCACCTCTACCAGCGGAGCTGAGGGGGCTGTAGTGGAGTAGGGGGTGAGGACATTTCAGATCAGGGACGTGAGGACAATTGAGACCAGGGGGTTAGTAGAAGCCAGACCAGGGTGTTAGGACAATTCCGATTGGCTGTTTCTTGACCAACAAAACACAGTGTTACTGCATGCACGTACATACATCCAACAGCACTGGAGAAATCATAATGTAAACAGCAAATGGTACACAGTATACAGAAAACAAAGTGACACAAATAAAAATAAGGTTTTGCGTATGCATGCAGTGAGGGGCAGGATAAAGGAAACATTTAGATTTGCATTCTGCGATCGGTGTATGGATATGTGCTGGCATTTGCATGTGGTACACAGGCTCGTGTTGGTTTGCATAAAACGGGCCGGAAAAGCCTGTGAATGCAAAGTCCGAGAAAGATACGGCTTTACTGAGAAAGATTTTATGCACACACAAAGCAGAGTGTGAAATAATTTGGAATGCTATGTAAAATTGCCTTAATTATTCAACCACAGATTTTAGACATCTTCAGACAGCTTCAGTAAATTCTAGTTTCAAAGCTATCTACTCTCGAAAGTTTCCCGTGCCAACAGGTGGCAAACAAATCAGAAGGTTATCGTGGTTGCAAATATATATTTTATAATTTATTCACATTAGTTATTGCTTCTGTAACTTATTTGAAGGTGTAATAAATCTTTCCTTCCGGACAGGCAATTTTACAATAAATTTGGTGGGAAGTTTACCAAACAGCCCCTGAAACCCTGTAATGATCATCCCACAGTCAAATTTTAAAAATGCAAATGGCTCCTTAGCAAAAGCATAAATCTACCCAGCAAGCATACATAAGCTGAAATCGATAACAAATATACACTACAGCAGTGCTGCTTTTGAATTTGATTGCAAATTGGACAAACTTTCCATCAGTTGCCTCAGTTAGAGAATTTATAAAGAAGGCAACAGACTGCCTGATTTCTCTTTAATATACATTTATACAGGTCTCCAAGATGTTATACTGCCCCTCCATTATGGCATCCCCATCTCCTCAATGCAGCCTCAGCCGGCTAAGCTACTATTATTAAACAAGTTTGGAACTCTGCACTCAGGTGCTGACTAGAAAAGAAGCTTCCGGAGCTTTCCTATCGTTGCAGCAGCCCTCCATCTCTACCAGTGGTTATTCCTCATGGCAATACAGGACTTCATTTCGGCTTTGCTCACTGCATATACGACTGGCACTGGAAAAGTAGCACTGAGTATTCTTCAGCATTTTGACATCACTTTTTTTAGAAACCAAATAGCTGGTAATGAATAAAGGTATGTTTGACGTATGCTCCTGTCAATGCAATGAGAGTATAATTTCTGATTAACATATATCATGCTTCGTTCCCATTTAGGTCCATGCGTTTTCTAACCACTTATCCTAGTTGGCATCTTGGAGCCTATGCCAGGCAACATAAAACACGAGGGTGGTGTACACCCTGGACATGATGCCAGGCCATCAGATGGTTTGTACATGCAGTCATACACTATGGGAAATTTTTGAGACACCAGTTAGCCCAACTGCATGCCTTTGGATTGTGGGAGAAAACTGGAGGACCCAGAGGAGACCCACACAACACTGAGAGAACATGCAAACTTCACACATGGAGCAGAGGTGGGATTTGACCTGATAATGCTGGAGGTATGAGGCCACCGTGCTTCCTGTTAAGGTTTATGGCCACTGTAATTGCCTGGCGGGCCCTGGACAGAGATAATGAGGTCTCCCAAGGCCATGAAACAGCCCAGGCTGGGGTATACCCGGACCCCTGAGGCTGTATAATTATACCTCTCGGGGGCTGAAAGTCAGATCACAAAATACAAATGCTTGAATAATTTACCACGTCAATTATTGTTTACCTGCTGCAACAATCACTTATTTATGGTGTGAGCTGTATCATTCTATTAATACGTATGGTGGAATATAATTTGATATGGATTATTTTAGTATGCTGAGGCTTGTTCAGGCAAGATTTCCTGTGTAACACTTTCTAAGTTGAACATTTTACTTTTATTATCCAAAGACTCTTACAAATGGCTAAAAATCTTTGAAATTTGACATTTGCTTTCCTTTTTCCTTTTCCTTTGGTATATATGCAAATGCTTGAATTAATCCTTATTAATTTTTCTTTTTGATAAAATAATGAAACTGAGTTTTCTTTATGCTGAGTGGGAACCATGTAAACACAGGTGCTTGAATAAATCAGAATGTTACGTCCTTTGTGGGCATTGCTGTTTTACCTTTGTTTTTACCAGCTGTAACATGTATAAGATGCACTCTAAATAGGGTTTAGAAAAAACATGTAACTAAGTCTTTTTCTTATTTCTGATGTCATGACTTTGTGCACAGTAACAGACAGTTTAACCATCTTTGGTTTAACTCACTTTTTAATTCCTTACCTATTGGGTTAAAACAGGCATGGCCAATGGTAATCCCACCCAGGATAACTCCTTTCATCAGAGAACTCTGGTTTGTGACTGGCACAAGCCAATTATCTTTTCACTTTCACAATTGAACAGCCATTAGTACATTAAACAATTTTATCATTCAACTTTAGTCTAATTAACTTTCTGGTTATGGATGTCTTGGGGGGGGGGGGGGTCACCTTACTGTGTTTTCAACTTGATCATTGCTATCATGGGGACTTTTGACTGCAGATAATGGAGCCTCATGGGAAACTAAGCTATTTTAAAATCATATTAGTATGAAAAGCTGTTTATTATTTGGCTGTTATTTCAATGCTATCATGGCACAGTGATTGATCCATGTGTCTAACAGAAAGGGAATTTCATTTTATTGCGCATCTTCCAGCCTGATTCCAGTCCATCCCTCAGGGTAAAAGTCTGCACTGGCGCTGCAATAGAAAGGCAGTCCATCTCAGAATATGTACTGCGTTTTCATCACTTTGCGTCTGAGTGAGTTTGTATGATAAGAGAGAACAGCTGTAGAGGCAGGTTTAAAAAATACAGGGTCTATTTTATCGGGAGAAGAGGACAATATAATATGCAGTATAATTGGGTGGGACTCAGTTAGCACTTAGTGGAAGTAAACCTTTCAAGATTCCCTGGGTCACCAATTCCAGACAAACTCTAAGCCCCGTTGTGCTCTGAACAAAGCTTGCACAGCTTTGCAGCTCATTCCTGTAGATGTTAGAAATCGCGGCCACTGATTCTTATCCCAGCCCAAAGCTGCATGGTTCCAAGCTTTTATGAATGTGCTTCACATGCCTTTCAATCTCTGATTTTTTTGTTCGATTCCAGAATGCATATCTCACTGTGAAAAGTGCTGTAGAACATCCATCCGTCTGCCAACAGCACAGCTTTGTGGAGAGAGCCTACAGCATATCCCACAATGCATTGCACACTAGGGAGGTGAACATACTTGACGGTATGACAGTTGTTTGTGGAACAGTAGAATCAGTGTCACAGTTGGGTTGGCTTTTATCAAAATGTTGATAAAGTAGGTGGTGTTGCCTGTATCTTTGTGGATATTTGTGAAACAAAGAGACTTGCTGCCTGCCTGTGACAAGCCGTTTGACATAAGCATGGACAGGAAGCCCACCAACAGCCACTCAGCTTAATTTAGCTAAAGGCTAAAGGCTAAAATTAGAAGCCAATGCATATTGCACTGTTGTCAGAAAGCAAGTCGCTTGAATGACGATCAGATATAAATTCTCATCACTGTGACTACCACTGCACTCCGCCCTGCCCCACACCCATCCACAGCCTCAACACCACACTCAGCCTCAACACTATACCTAATTTATGTTCTACACAACACTGCTCAGGACTAAAACCTGTACTGAACACTTCACCAACCAGGAAACAGCAGTAGCTCGGTACTGCTCACCAACAATTTTAAAGGTTACAATAACCCTCAACAGCCCCCCAAACCTCAAAACCGTCTACCCATTGCTGCCCGCTCTCCTGATTTCCCATCACCCAAACTGTCAGTGCCACGCGACCCTCTACTGTACCTCTCTGCAGGATCTCCGTGATGGCGGACAGGTATTCCTGGGCATCCTGCTCGCTGGAGATCTGCAGGAAGCCCTCACCCACGGGCACGGCATCCAGAAGCGGGGCTGACGACTCCACGCCGCACAACAGCATGACCACGCGGTTAGCCGGACGCAGCACACATGCCAGGAAGAGTCGGCGGGCCAAGCAGAGGTTGTCCAGTATGCCTTGTGACAGGATGAGCAGCTTACACTTGTAGTGAGTTAGCTGCTTGTGGTCCTCCCGTTTTCCAGTCACGGAGGCTACGTCATAGCAGCAGATCCTCGCCTCGGTGAGGGGGCCGGCGAAAATGGATCTCAGGTAGAAGGCCCACTGCTCAGCCTCAGTGTCGTAGATGATCAGGAGATCCTCTGCTGTTAACGATTGGCAATCTCTCACATATGCTGTTGATGTGCAAAAATTTAATCGGGCAATTTTTCTAATGTTACAGCTGCTAAAGCTGGGCCAAGTCTGCTATGATGGTGAAATCAAATTGCTGAAATTCACTACCTTGATCGGTTAAAAGCGCTACATCTGTACAGGACACAGACAAACGGACACATCTCCTTACACAACAAATATTCTCTAAGACTTGCCCATAATCCATAACTGCACCACATACAGGAATAATAACTCCATGATCCCTAAACTCTTCCTCCATAATATAATTTGACCTTTCTGTCTACTCATAGCTTGCCAGACACACCATGTGTATTTTGCAGACAGAGAATACTGAAAGATGTTTCATTAAAAGGGCCAGTTTAATGTAAAAATAAAATTTACACCTACAGTTGCTCACCCAGAGCATGTTTGGTGTAGAAATGTAGTATGTTTTGCTCTTTTGACTTAGTGACAGGTTAATTTGCTAACAGCTACAGAAACAAAGATTGAAGTTAATCTCAATTTCAGTTTTCACCGGACTTTCCTTTTAAGAGGGTGATTTAGTCAAAGATTAGGCTTAATCTAGGTTTCAGAAACTGGCCCTAAAAGTTTAATAATGAAGCATAGATTTAAAATGTTTAAAGTGTTAAGAAATAAACCGTGACTAATTTTTGAGTGTAATTAAAAGTAAATTTTAAGGATAAAACTTGTTCTAAAGAAGGTGACAGCACTGAAAACAAGATTAGAAAGTGCAGAGTTAGTCAATAATACAAGGTACTCCGCCTAAACATCGCTATGGTTACCCTTGAGTCTACAAAGTGGAGAGCAAGGAGCTGAAGAGGACGACTGACCTGAGGAGCTCATCTCTGCCCGTGGCTGCTGTGATGCTGTCTTTTCTCCTTTGCCACCAGACGCACCGCTCTGAGCTCATATCCTTGTCTCTCGGCCACCGCTCTGATAGCTATTTAAGCATGCAAAGCTTCCGCCTGCTGCGATTGGATGAAGAGGCCTCTATATTCAGGTGACCTGGGAATGCAACTACCCCGTAGTTTATAGTGCCTTTTCCATTCCAGGGTGGGAGGGGGCTGTCGGTTGTTCTTCCTTTTCCTAATCCATTCCACCCCCCCACTAGCACTAACACGACCATATCACTGTTAGAAACTTTCAGGGGCCGCAATATGGATAAAGGACAGACGTGAATCAAGGTGACGGTGGTTTCTTTGCAGCAGGACGTGTGTCCCTGGTCACCACCGCTGCACTCGAAACAGCTCGCGCTGGCTAGGGTGCAGAGAGACAAAGAGAAACAAAAGAAGAAGTGCAAGATCAACGTTGAACTTCCTTTTTTTTTTGACTGGTACACCTGTGAGTTCAGCATGACTGACGGGGTTTCCAGATCAGCGAATCCTAACTGGCAGCCGGTATCTGAAAGCACCTTTTCTACTCTAGTCATGGTGAGCTGCACTGGTGTCATTAGACCATGCTGCTGCAGGGTCTATATACTTTTCATAAGCCCTCTGTCAGAGGATGCAAAGCAGGGCCTCTGTACAAGGCAGGGGTGTGTGCAGGTAGAGAACTGAGAGGAGTATAGGTTAGGGTCAGGGTTAGGGTTAGAGGAGTATGGAGTCTGCTGGGCCACGCGTGTGTTTACTGTGCTACTGTCAAGTTAATCTTTAACCAGCTGGCACTGGTGTGTGCAGCCGTTATGTAAAAACGAAAAGCTCAGGGTAGATGTGCGGTTGGCAAGACAGACACGGAACCCACTGAGTGTGCTGAGCAGAAGGCCCCAGTGTCAACTAGGAAATGACTCAAATATTCGGAAGAAGTCAGAGTTTGCTGTCATGTCGATTAACGCATGGGGCCGCTGGCTTATCATGTAATGGCTGTGGGTTGAAGTCCCAGGAGGGGCATTGTTGTCATTCCTTTAGCCCGAATTTCTTCAATAAAATGTCCAGTTGGCTCATTGGGCTGCAATGTGGCCTCACAACTCCAGGGTTTGGGGTTTGAATCCTGCATCTTGGGAATTTGCACGTTCTCCCTGTGTTGTGTGGGTTCTCTTCTGCAGTCCAGGGTGTTCCTCTGCCCCGTGCTGCCCTTGAAAGGCCCCACCTCCACACCATGTGTCAAATAAAAGGATGTGAGGGACTGGCCAGCTAGATGAAGCTGGATGAGGGTATCTCTAAACAGCTAGATATCCTCAGACCCATGTGACACTTCCCACTCTTCCAAAACAGAGCACGGATTTCCCAGTGGCGAGCTTTGCTGTGACTAAGACTTACAAAGGCCCGGCGGGTGTTCTAAGGCCGTCAGGCTGATCGCGACATGCTCAGCGAACTCACGCGTGTCACAGGCACAGTCACGCCAGCACGAGCTGGACAATCCCACTTAATGAGGACAGTGGGAGGCTCTGCGAGGGCTGGTGACTCACCAGAAACTCTGTGTTTCCTCTTAAAGCTCCGCTGAAGAAAACATCGGCTGCAGAAATCTCCCGTTGTGATATCAGCCCCGATGATGGGATTAGAAGAGAGACAGATAAGCCATTAACTAATCGAAATCTCACAAGGTATACCCCATATGTCCTCTACGCCCCCATCTCTTCTTCTCCTGGAGACCGTCTGCAGCTCCGTAAGAGTGCAATTCAGAACCAAAGAAAACTACACACTTCAAACATTCCAGCTGCAGCTCTCCGTGGCTTCAAAGCTCACCTGATACTAACAGCAGTGTCCTAATTTATCGATGTAAATTGAAGAATAATGCCTAGTGCTCATTACACCGTATGCCGTGGCACCCTGTCCCGGGCTGCAAGCTTACACACATCCCCTTTCTTCACCCTCACCTCAGATCACCCCACACTGTTGAGCTTTTTCATGATTCATTTAGGAAGTGACTGTGCCAGAAAGGGCAGCCTCACGACCCCCAGGGTTGTGAGATCGATTCCCACCCCCGGTTCTGTTTGTGTGGAGTCGGCACATCGGTACACTGCATTTATTTGACTAGCAGACACCAAAGTGAGATACAGGACCAGGTGGAGGGAGGTGTGCAGCAGTGATGTGAGTTGAACCCATAATCTACTAGATAAAGGCACGTATGCCTAATCCATTCAGCTGCTACACACCCACAGCCTTCTGGCGCTCTCATTTCCTCAAGCAGTCCAGCAGATACAGTTAGCCAAATTGACTGTGCTTTGATGCCCCGTGTGCCCAGCAATGGCCTAGCATCCTCCTCGGGGTGCCACTTGCCTGATGCCCTGCGATAGTCTGCCATTTCCTCTGGGGTGCTCTCTGCGTCACACCCTCTGCTTCCAGCCATGAGTTCCAGGCTCACTGTGACCCTGTATTGGTAAGGAGGAAGAAAGAGGAGAAGGGGAGAGTTCCCTGGATGTGACTGCCCTCACCGTTTAGGATACACACCTGTCCTCAGCAGGACTGCAAAGTAATTCCTTTCCAGACTTTATTACAGTATTATGGTCAGAGCCAGGTGCTATCTGCCTGTGAGATGTAAAAATAGATGGAGTTATTATTAACGCCGCTCCAATGTGCTGTGACTCCAATTCAGCCGAACACAACGCATTAGCTGAAATCAAGCTCTATTCCCCCATGGAAAGGCTTCTGGCTAACATCCATTTCCATCCCAAAGTTGGGTCAAAGGCAGTATCTCCGTTTCTCACCACACACACCAATAAGTATCTAATTTGACAAAAACAGATAGAGGTTACCATGGCAAATACCAGGAATTTTTCTCCCTGAAGTGTGGAGGGGCCCCAACAGTAAACAAGCACCTGTTCATCCTGACCAAGTGGGGACCGTTGGTGATCTTGGTCCGATCCATGAAGTGCACGGCAATGTCAGCATCAGACATGGCCGGGCTGACTCTCATGCCAGGAAAGTGACGTTATTGTGTTTTCATGTGGACACGCATGAAGGTGACACTGCGTCTCACGTTGCGTTTCCACACCTGGTAACAGAATGTGAGACGTCCATCTCATGCCCAGTATATTCGATAACCTGACTTCCTTCTGCAAATCGCTGATGTCCATCTTATTGTTTTACCTCACTGTTGTTCATCACATTGTGTTAATGAACCTGTCCTGCCCGGTGCCGGCCAGAGGAGGATGGGCCTCCTCTTTCAGTCTGGTTCCTCCCAGGGCTCCTTCCTCCTGAGGGAGTTTTCCCTTGCCGCTGTCACACTTGGCTAATTCTCTGGGGACCCTGGGCCCACAGCTGTGTAAAGAGCTTTGTGGCAATGCTCCTTGTTAAAGGTGCTACGTAAAAGAAAGCGAATTGAATTGAATATACGGATAATCATTATTGGGTGGAGTTTGTGGTTCAGTGGGCAGCCTCACATTTCCAGAGTCGCCAGGTGAAATCCTACCCTTGCTCTGCGTGTGGAGTTTGCATGTTCCTCCTGCAGTTCAAAGACACGCAGTCAGGCTAACTGACATCCATAAATTGCCCACTGTACGTGTACGTTTCATGTGATGGAATGACATCCAGTCCAGCATGTACCCCAGCCTTGTGCCCTGTGCTGCTTGGGTCCAGAGCCCTACAACCCGACCTTCACCGGGACAATGAGTTAAAAGACATGGATTTTATTACTTTTTTTGCCGGCAGTATCTCCATTAATGCAGACTCGTAAATAATAACGCTAATGCTGTGTGACATCAAGAGTAAGTGACATAAAATGATTGCTATTTTAATGAAAACACACTCTTACTTCTGAAGTGACGCTGTGAGTCTCCATGATGAAAACAATGATATGAGGATCCAAAGCTAGCTGCTTGTTAACCTAGCATGCTTACTTAACAGGGGGATTTTAATCAAACATGATTTCTGCTAAATGAAAGTTATGACTCTGGGATTTTGAGTAGATATCCCTCAAAGTGGTGATTTTTCGAATGCACAGGCTTTAATTTGTACAAGAGGTCAGATCTGGGACCTCTGCCTCGAAGCTACAAGCGCTCCGTGAGCTCTTATTTCTGCTCTGTCACCTTAAAATTCACTTTCACTTTGCCCTCCACCCCATAATAACAAACGAAGCACTGTGGGTGTACATTCAACACCTAGTTAAGGCCTCAGCCAAAGATGCAAGATCCAAGACCATCTGATGATCTGATGCAGAACAAGCAGGAACAATCTGCCTAACCAATGGTAAAAATACGTGTGATTATGGTTAAGTGGCAGTGATGCTCATAAAGGTCATAATACTGTACAGTCACATTTAATTAAAGGTACAGTTCCCATTGGGTGGTTGTGACAAGAACGAGAGGTGAAATGATACAGTCAGACTCAAAAACAAAAAACAAGAGTACTACAAAAAAACACATACAATATAATAGTGCATTAGATTACAAAAAAACTATTTGTATGCAGAAGGTAATTAAGCAAGAAGACAGGACAGATACTAAAAGATAAAATAAATAAAGCTTAATGGAAGAAACTCTCAGTCTAACAATCCACAGCTTAAGGAACAGTACAGATGTAGCAAAATAAAGTCAAATCAGCACAATACAGATTTATTCAGACTGCACCCTATGCTGGAAACAGTCACACTGAGAATGGCCTGAGAACCACCATCAACTGGCGCTTTCAGAAACGCACTTTAAATTCAGACTTGACGGGGATTGGGTCGGCTTTGCTGATCCAGCAAACACTATGCGTTCCAGACCAGGAGAGCTCACCCGGGGTGCATGTCATTCACTCAAGATTTTGTATTTCCATGCCGAGCAGATGCATTGATGAAGGTATATCAAGCAGGCATCAAATCAGAGCAATGCTACCCAGGCAAATGGAGCCTTGAAGTTTATCATTTTATAGACCTCAAGCTAAACATTACAGGTAGGACTGAATTCACCTTAGCACCATCCCACCTGTCTGCCAAAAGAAGACTTTCGTGGATTATTTTTTCTGCGCTTCAGTTTTTAAAAAATAAATTTTTCCCTCTAAAGCCCCTGCCTTGTTTACATAATCTATTTCTCTCTGAAACAAGCTCATTAAGTATTTTTTTCTGTGGAATGAAGAACACTGGCCTCCTAATTGCACAAATATTTTAAATTTTCCTTGTCATCACTTTCTACCTGTTAGTGATGTGGAAGAGGACTAACTCTGTGACCCTTGAGTCTCGTGAGTGAGATTCTCTCTCCAAAGCAAGCACTGGGATTTGCCTCCTTGAAAAATGGTGGACCTATCCTCTTAGTGTGTCTTGGAGAGTCTCTTATTAAGCTCGAGCAGATAGAAAATTAAATAAAACGGGAAATTTATTTAGCTTCAAATCTTAATGGCATGGTCCTTAAGTCAGGAGCACTCCAATATTGAGGAGAAATAGACTCGTGCAAAAACGTAGGCTGTGGCTGGTCTGCCGCAAACTCCAGGCAAAATAGAAAACCTCATTTAAACAGAGAGCCTGATTTAAAGCCAGCTAGGAAAATGGTGCTGTCAAAACTGAGTAGCAAGCTATCACTTTCTATGCCGGGCCCTAGGATCTTCATAGTACCCTTTGGATTTATATAAACAAGTGTTGAATGAAAGTGTTATTGTGTATTATGGATAGGGAGCTCATATGCGATGCTTTCCAACAGAGACTTACCTAATAATAGGTGTTTATACATGTTTACACTTAGCTGTGAAAGGTAAAATTCATAGCTTATTAAGGGCTAATGAAATGCACATTGATATGTGTTGCATGTTTTTCAAAGACCTTTCACTATGGTATTATTTACACTACAATATAGGAGAATACCATAATCCCCCCCCCACACACACACATCCCTCTGCCTCTGTGCTGCATGGTCTCTCCATTCATTTTATATGCAAAGGGGAAAGCTGATACAGCTGGGATAAACCTGGAAAGACTTTGATATCCAGTCACGCACAAAGGCTAGTCAAATCAGGACTGTGCAGAGAGCCCTACGTTTGGGCGGCGTGAAACGTGGAATGTGGCCTCTTAGAGCTGGCCAGCAGTGACTGAACCAAAGTTTGGCCATTAATTGCAAAAGCCACGCCATCTTCAAACTAACAATTTTTAGGGGTCTTTACATTTCTGACGAAGGACATCCGAGACTTCATTTCATAATTTGACTCATTAATTAAAAGTGCCCCAAACGCCACTATTCCAGTCTCCACTAATTAAGCCCGTGTGCAAAATGCGATCATGAGGGATTTGTTTTTTTCATTCTTTGCAAAGTACTACAAATGTTAACTTTTATGAAGCTTGTAGAAAACGGTGGCAAATACTTCAAATCGGCAGCGTGTAAATGTCTTTTTTTTTGGTATTTTCTGAGTATACTTATTGTTGTAATTAAATGTTTACATACATTTCTAACGGACATGTGTCTTGGCAGTATTGGGCTTTCAATGATTTCTACAACTGTTCCTTTTCTGTGGCAGAATAACTGTATAACTTATATCTTAATAAAAAAAACAAACACAAAGTTTTAATTTATTGTGGGTTTTATGAACCCAAGCACAGGGTCAAAATTATGCATAAACTTTTGACCGAGGCTTCAGCTTTGGTGGCACCAATACAATACGAAACACTGTGTAGGGATAGCTAAATGCTAAATCTCTACGAGCTCTGTAGTTCATTTACACTCAAATGCATGTCAGCGGGGATTAATAATGAATCACCTTCTGTAGATCTGATTTCATTCTGTCCCAGGACCCGTCGGCAAGGCTTGGTACCAGTGAGATGCACTGAAAGATCCGAATCACCCAAAACTTAAGCATCCACAATCAAAAATGAGGTATGAAAAATACTTTTTTCCTAAGAAGCATGCATTTTTTTCTTACAATTTTATCCAGCATGGCTTGTGCCATTGAACAAAACTACGTAAAGACTGTGGTTTTAGGATGGGGATAAGCAGTATTCGTGGCTTCAAGATAGCTTTGATCCATTAACCGTATAGCAAGGGTAAGCCACCACTAAAGTGAAGTCATATGTAGCTGTCAAGAAACGACATGACTATCCATCGGCAGCATCAGACTCTGTTGGCTCATCAATGGCAAAGTAATCCCCGCGAAAACAAACACGCCAAGCCATGTCACTGCTGAATCGAAGACCCATTGTGCCTACTTATAAGGAAGTGGGAGTTTGCAGATAAAGGGATCACATGTCAGGGAAGAGCAGAGGCTTGGCGGGTCAATGCCAGTGGGAAAATGAGCAGAAGAAGCCCTAGACGTTTGAGGTGTGAGAGGTCACTCTGTGTTTGCGTAATTTCCCGGCCGTGTCATCAGTATTCTCCGCTGCTCGGTTTCATGCAGACCTGGCACACTCACTATTGCATGCCTCTTTTCTGTACGTTTTTCTCACCCACAACGGGGTTTATTTCGCTTCACCCCACATGCTGCATGCAGCCCTGTTCTCATCAGGTCCGTTTCATCATACTTTTGTTGTCTTATGAGCAAAGCAGAGGAACAGCAGCATAGTGGATGGTTATCAAGCTACAGCATGAAAGCCCACTGCAGATCCAAGCCCACCTAGGGGTAACTGACCTACTTAGCAACCACAACAGACGGAGTCCGCCTCGGCACCGGTGTGGGCTCGGACCAGCTTCATACGCATGCGCTCTCAGACACACGTACCAGCTCTCACACACACACACACACACACACACACACACACACATAGTGTGGTGATATAAACACAGCAATGCTCCTCAAAGGGGATGAAGAAAATGACAGTGGCACACGTCTGAAATCTTTAATTTGATTGTCAGGAATCACCTCCAGTCTGCCTATGTATGTGTTTACCTTTCATGCCAGGCATCTTTAGAATTTTCATTTCTGCAGTTTTTTTTTTTTCCAGAAAGCTTCAATCGTACTGCTGGCAGCATTAGTGGTACATTATAAGGTGGTGAATTAAACATCAGCCATTTAATCTTTCTTTTTTTACAAGACCCATTACGGTATGATGAGAAGGGTGCTTTGTAAGAGTTTGGTCTACAGTGGTAGTGAAATAAGACTCTGACCCATAGTCATGTGGAATCCAAGGTTTCATAGGCAGCTTGGCCCTCCTGCATCATAAACAGGGACATTTGGTGAGCCAGGAATGACGTGATTACTCCAAGGCACTGGGTAAAAGGACAGGAATGTATACAAGAAATTACCACAGCAGAAATGTCACGTTATGCTGGAGGGTCATATGTTTTACGTTTCGAAAGGTCTGAAAGTGAAGGCTGATACGTCGATCCGGTGACAGTGAGGGACGAGGCAGCAACATCTTAATTGTGATGCCCTCTCACATACGCAGAAAACGGCCAGCTGGGGTTCGTTTCGGCGTTGATGCAAATCAAATTCTAATGTCACATTTGCAATCCTGTAAATGTAATCACAAACTTACAAACCAGAAACACAAAACATATAATGTCCGAGAAAAGAAATTGACAGCAATGTGTGCAAA
Source organism: Gymnarchus niloticus (assembly GCA_009936485.2). Lineage (NCBI taxonomy): Eukaryota > Metazoa > Chordata > Actinopteri > Osteoglossiformes > Gymnarchidae > Gymnarchus > Gymnarchus niloticus. Next base: position 6,408,890 of record JAACJT020000013.1, on the reverse strand, counting down.
TATTTACACAAACTCTTAATGGGCAACGCAAGGACTTTTAACTGTACGAATATCGTTTCTTTTAGGAGCCCGCAGGAGGCATGACAACAGAGCAAGGCACGACCGTAGCTATTTCTTGTTGCCATAGTGATTGATCTCCAGCCCTCCTCAATTAATGCAATTCAGCTAGTCCTGATTAGGCACGTTACTCTGCTAAATACAAGCAGGGCCAGCTAGGTGCATTCTAGAGAAGGGAAAGGAAGAAAAACAGGAGCTGTGTTTAATTTTGGTTTGACTCACTTTTGGGTCTGTCTCATTTGCAGGATCCTTGAGCCAATTTTATATTTTTATTCTTAACAAAAAAGGTGTTCATTTGATTGTAAATATACTTTGCTCTTCCTCCCAACTCTGTGGTACTTACATGTGGCCAAACCTCTCAGGTTCAACAACCAATCCTATTAAACAAATAGTCTTCTAGGATTGTGGGCTGTGACCCTGTCGAAGTGTATATTTCATACCTTATTACATTGCTCCAGTCCAAGATATAACTGATTGAATGTTGGAGTCCAACCTTTAAAAACTGGTGGATCTCTATCTTTTAGGTTGATTTTAATGGCAAATTAATAACTTAATTTTGTTTGTTTTTATTTATTTTTTCTTTACTTTCCTGAAAGTATTACAACCAGGGTATTTCTTCAGTTATTATTATTATCATGGTTCTCCTGTTATGCAGACAACTCATAGAAGATACTGAAATCACAAAGCCTTGAATGTTGCACAGGTCATAATACATATCAGCCTGTCCTCTAGTGGCACCCCCCTGATAATGAAGTTGGACAGCACTGGGATGCACATGGTCATAAGAGCCACATAAAGCTTTCCAAAGGAGTGTAGGCCAAGGATGCTAGCCAGGAAATCAGACAGGTGCTCATGGGAACATGGAGTCTCTCTCAGAAACTGGACTAGGATCAGAAGCTATTGACCAAGAGGAGCATCGACTTTCCCAAGGTAATCACATTTCTTTGCTTGGTACACATGTGACTTGTTGTGTTGTTGTCATGGGAACTTTTCCCTAACCCCCCTTCATCAAAATGACAAAAAACCATAGAGTCAGAGGTCTACATATATAGATTGGGCTTCTAATAGATTGGCCACTTTGATATCTATAGCCAGATGAGCATCAAAGACAATTCTTATTTCTTTATATTTCACTGTTAATTCAGTAGTCAATAGAGGCTCTCACCCAGGGGAGCTTGTGAAAAGATACAAAACATTCAGAATGTTAACCATTCACATCAGCATGACTGCACCCACAGAATCTCGATTAATCAAAACAGAAGACCAGCAATGGAATTATATACCGCTGATTTAAAAATGAACTTCATTTGATTCTGGGAGGTCAAGTGGGAATCTTAAGCTGGGAATCTTAAGTTGGCTGAGGAACGGCAACGTGATTTATGAGTTGTGAAAGATGTTGGACCCTTTATTCTCCAAAGGGAAAAATAGGCAAAGTGGAAGACATGTTTAGGGTGCTCATGGGTAGTAAATGCTTGGGTGTTACTGGTTGGAGGTAAATGATGTAACGCCCTTCAGGTAGTCAGGTTCGACAGGTTTTTTCTTTTTTTTTTTTTTTATTGAACCCCACCCAGGCTGGGACTGGAGCATGATGGAAAGTTCTCAGGAGAGAGGTGAGCATCGAGGGATGTTAAAACCAGACAGACAGCTGTGTTTTACATCACGTAGTCTGATTTTTCTGGCTGATTTGTCTGTCTCAGCCTCACACAACCATGCTCTCTGCGAACATTAAATAACGGTACGTGTTTTAGGTCCTGTGGGTTCAGCTCCAGGGGTGGGGTGCGGTTTCTGCTGGTCGGTCGGGCCAAACACAGGCTAAGCGTGCTGCGGACGCATCGGCCCGCCCTGCGTTTGAGCATCTGCTACGCAAAAAATTATGTAGTGCAAGTGAACGAGCAGCTGTCCCCAATTAAGAAATGACTGCTTTTGTGGTTTATGTCGACATTAGAATAATCCATTAAATCTCATGAAGTCAATATTATGACATGAGCTTGGATGCTTTTCGGCCTTATTCAAGGAGCAGTTGTCTTTGAATGACAATTGATCTTGTAACATTTCTAAAAAAAATGTCGCATCGACGTTTTATTAATGCTCCCCTCTATGTCCCGTGCATGTCAAGATGATGTCAAAATGTGGCAAATTCAGCAGCTCGATGGGATTAATCTGACAGAGCAAGCAGTAAAGGACTGCAGCACCGAAACAGACCCAAACATTCGTCATAAAATTCAGGGCTTTCATTCTTTTGCATAATGTAATAAAAAAAAAGTGCGGAGCTTTGTAAGAAGTGAGAATTTGTCAGACCGGGCAAGACGCCTCTGCATAAGTAAAGATTGGGATCTGTCATAACGTTCATTTTTTCAGTGGTCAATGTGTTTATGTACTGAATGCTAATATTTTGACACTTCTTGGCATGTAGATTACAGGTACGGCAGAAACAGTATCACTGTTATAGATCACCAAAAGTATGCAATAGTGTAGCAATATGCAATGCAAATTATATTAGTATTTAAGCATATATTCCTAAATCATGCATTTGGCCAGCCACAGTTGTAAGGAGATCTTGAGTTTAAAGTTCCAGCATCTTTTTTCCAAGTAAAATACGGGCTAGTTCCAGCCCTCAGAGGACATAAATTAGTACGTCTGCGAAACAGCTGTTACATCACGCACAGAGGCACTTTAAATTGGATCATAACTGTTGTTTATTTTTTCCATCGAAGGCTATCACTGATGCCTGAGCATCAGTGCTAATGGAGAAACGCTAGGAGAATGGCGCTAAGACAGAGAGAGATATTAAGCAGCATGCCGACAGTTCGGGAGTTGTAATGAGTAAAAAGGCGGCATTGTATGATAACATTTCAGGGCCCATATGTAAATCTGCCACAGGAGATGTATTGCTTTTCTTATTGCCTTTTAAAGATCGGTTCTGCGAGACCGTTCCTCGCAGTCATTTTGCTGAAACGGCTGTTGCTTGTGTATATCTCCAGCTCTCTTGGCAACACCCCTATTTTGATGCCGTTATGGTATAGGCCCACCGAGCGAAGTGTAACTCAGAAAGGGGGGGGGGCTTGTGTCACGAACCGGGCCTATGTTTACATCGCTTGTTCTGAGGCATTCTTAAGGCTGCTGGAAGACATCAGAGTTCGACGCTATAAAAACCGAGCAGTTAATGTGATGGGGGACGTTGTTCAGCCACCGTAAAGGTGACATTTTGAAGCTGCATTCCATTCAATTTCAGTATAGTTTTAAATTATGTCTAGGTCACAACAAACCTGCTATGTGTTAGTTGTTTAAATCAATGACAGAAACAAATTGGAAAAAAAAGTTTTTAAGCTCTAACTTTTCCTTTGAAAAGACACCGCTAGGATGACTTCAGCACGGTAATGAATAGTCATGATTGTTCAGAGTCTCAGGCCTGATTAGCTCAACAACAAACTGACATCGGCCTATTAACACACCACCCACTGTTGGTAGTGTTAAATCTCCGGCTAGAGAAACCCACTAAGCAGGAAAGTGTGTATTTTTGTTGCCATGGAATAAATAAAACAGCAATGACTTTTTTGTGCTTGTGGTGCAAACCCAGAAGAATCTGAATTTTGATTTGACTGCCTCATCAAATGCCTGATTGCTGTACCACTGAATGGTTCCGGCAACACGATGGCTCAACAAGGTAAAGTTTCGGCACGTGTCCATTGCATATTATGATCTGGTCCCAGTGTTCACAGCAAGCTCCGAACCGAGCCAGAACAATAACAAAATGATTCAAAGGGCCATAATTTTCTGCTTGGCCAAACTGTACATTCATGTCACTTTTAATAGTGAGTGATTCCATATTTGGGGCTCCAGCACTCGAGTTTTCACATCCCGGTTTAGATGAGAAAGGCATCCTCCTTTCACAGTCAAGGGCACGTTCGCATTCCCAGGAAAGGGAAAGTCATACCTGCTCTAGCTGGAGGTTGTGAAAAAAGAGCCCGTGGGAGGGGTGTGGGGGAGATGTGCCTGTTTTAAAAGGGGGGTGTCCATCAGCATTGAAACCCCCCTCCATCCACACTGGCAGTCCTGCCAAGTCATATTTTGGAAATACAAGAACAGGAAACCATAACCACAGACTCCTTAGCAACAGGCTAGTCCCTGTACCCATCAGATGTCCTGAGTCGTGACAAGGATCCAGCTATACCGGCTTTGGGACACATCGACCACAGAGCAAAAGTCATCTCCAGCCAGCGATTCCTATGTGGGGCGTGTTCGGCCACCTCACAGTGTGCTGAATGTCAACACCGACAGGCTGAACAGGGTAGCCGCAGCATCCACACAGGACAGCCGATGGGCTGCGGATGCGATGCCATCCATTCTGGAGGATGGTGCAAAGCTTTCCTATTTTCCCACACTCCAAGTATATCACGATGAATCGTCTTGCCCCATCTTTGTTTTGAATACCATCTCATGTCTGTACTGCTGTCTGCAATGTTTGCACACGTGCTCTTTATGTTGTTATGTGTAATGTTTTGTCGTCCTGTGCTCTGTGTAGCCCCGCAGTCCTTGAGGAACGTTGTTTCGTTTCACTATGTACTGTACTAACTGGATATGCTTGAAATGACAATAAAGAGCTACTTGACTTGACTTGACTTGACTCATGTCAGTGCCCCCTCAGCTCACATGACTCATCTCCAGCTCTTTGATTCGCTACCAAACTCTTCTTTCAGAACCTTGCACTGGTGCTGCCAACTTAAGCTTCGGTATGTGTACGCAGCAGGCTGATTTTTGGCTAAGCTATTTGGCTGAGCTCCCATCTTTGTGAGAAGTCTGAAGTGAAGGTATGGCCATTGTTTTAAACTGAAGGTCCGGCGATCCAGCATACCCCCGCCACTAAACCGTAGGTGGTGCTAGGTTTGGACTAGTGGGGCTAAAGCCCAAAACGTTTTTGCGAACCCCTCGAACACAAGTTACTTGTTGCAACATTTTGGGCTAAGCCCTGGATCTCGCTTAACCCTAGAATTGCCCCTACACTAAACTATTAATTTATACCAATCTGTACCTTTGAAGGCTGAAAGAATGATTGAGTCATAAATCCCTGGTCTTAAATCTGTCTGTATAAATAAGATCTATAAGAATTATATACGTTTAGCTTGTACGGATACTATTTCTGTATGTACAGTACATTTTATGTGAGATCATCCTTACCTCTCTCATGTTTTACGCACATTTTATATTAGCATATTTTCATAGGTAATACTCACGAATATGAATGGTATTTGGCTCATAATGTGCATGTCTTTCATATATTTTTTATAGTAGTCCTATTGAAATAATGCATTTCTTCTTCTGGGTTTCATTTACGTTAATCATGCTAGTTAAAGGCGAGTAACTCAAATTCACATGTGACAATTTTCACTTGCTATACCTTCATTATAACCTTTTTCAGACTATATTCGATTGGACATTTAAAGGAAACATTCTGTGCCATTTTGACAACATATAAATAATGCAAAATCCCCGTGTAAGTTCCAATTGATTCATTCAGGTTCAAGCAAGCGCTCAGAAAATTAATATTTATAACCTTCTGTCCGTAAAAGAGGGTCGCAGATTACGTCAATTCTGTTTACACCATGACTTGGCTTTCGGCAGGGGAAACTTTGTGTCTGCTTTTCAGGCGGAGTCGCTGATTGGCACTCGCTAAACAGCTCCAGCCCGGGTTTCAGGACCAAAACAGACACCCCTTCTACATTGTCTGGGGAGGAGCTGCTGTCTTGTGCTCAGTTACATCACTTAATCTGTTGCTGGAGATGACAGGAAGCTTGCCAGTAATTGCCAACATATGGTGGGCTCCAAGATCACTAAAGCCACACGGCACAGGCTGTCTTGTGCTCTGGGCCATACACATTCATAGCAGCGAGGCGTCGGACGGCTCCGTGTTTAATGTGCACTCACTGCGAGACATTATTTCATCACGTTTGTATTGATTTTTACAGTGGAAATGCTTCAAGGGTCAGATGCTAGAGCTGCTTACAAAATGCATTTGCGTGTTTTTAAGGGCAAAACAAAAAAAGGCACTATGAAGTACAAGCCATATTTAATGTTAAAAACTCAGAAAAGCTACTTTAAATAGGGACTTTGGAACTGGTGGGTATAACATTTATCTAAGCACCGACGTTAATAGGGAAAAGGCAGCCGATTTGATAAGAGCAGCCTTCTGAAAGCCTGGCTATGAGTCCACTTCCTTGAATGCTGCTTCCTCTGGTTAGCTTGGCAGCTTCGATATCCCCTCAGGCTCTCTGTGGCACACGCTGCGGCACAGCCAAGCACGGGGCCTCTCTCCAGCACAGCCTCCACGACCAGAGGCCTGGCATTTTGAGCGCATCACCTGCCAGCGTCGTTTGACAGGAGCCGGGTTTTACGATAATGGCGCCGAGGTTTAACATGTGTGGTTTGGAGTCATTACAATGATTATTCCAGGGCCCTCGATGACAACATGGCCCTCCTTAATGATAGGCTACATTATCGCTGTTTTGCCAGCTACCCAGCCAAGAGGGCAGCTGTACCTCACTTCACTGCTGTCACGGCAACAGCTCTGCTCCGAGCAGTGATACAAAAGAGTGTTTATACATTGTGTGTGTGTGTGTGTGTGTGTGTGTGTGTGTGTGTGTGTGTGTGTTTGTACACCATGTTTATATTACGTTGCGGGGACAAAATGTCCCCAGGAGGTAATAAAAACTTGACATTTTTACCTTTCGGGGACATTTTCCATGTCCAACACAAGGCGAAAACTCAATATTATAAAAATCTTTAAATGCAAACAAAAAACCAAAAGAGCCAAAAGTCTTGTATTTTACTGGGTTACTGATAGGTTAAGGTTAGGCTTAGGGGTAGGCCCGTAGAAATGAATGGAAGGTATTTAGAAACACAAACGAGTGTGTGTGTGTGTGTGTGTGTGTGTGTGTGTGTGTGTGTGCGCTCACGCATGCATAAAACCAACTCAGGGAACATTATGCATGTTCCACTGATGATAAAAAACACACTTCACTTGCTTTTACGTGTCACTACATACAGAACTGAAAGGGTTAATGAAAAACAATCCATGACTGATATATTTTCTTCTTACTGTTAGAAGAATTGTTTCAAAATTACTTTTAAAATCCAAGTTCAGTTAATATACACATACGTTGATCTATGCCACCAGTAATGCACATAATAAAATCCAAGTTAAAACCTCACATCGTATCACAAATTACAGAGCTTTAATATAAAACATCAAGTCGAAATACAGAGGGAAAAACTAGTTAGCGATCTCTTTGAAATGCAGCCCCAATACTCTGGCCTTAATTGTACACTCTTCACAGTAACAGAAGTCTGTATGTGAATGATGATGTTTGTTTTTAAACTATGAAATTTTAAACAGTACCTGAAGTTGTTTCACTATTAACATTAGACATAATGGCCCCTAAGTTAAACACAGAACCTTGAGGCACCTCAAAGATGTCGGTGCCACTCTCTGACCACGGTCTGGCACCTCAGTGTCCTCGGCTGCCACTTTGTCCTTTCTTGGTGACAGGCTGCTGCTATCCAGATAGGCCTCCTTGTCCTGATTTATTGATTAAGCTTAGGGTTCACCGCTCTGTGTACAAACATCAGGCCGGAGCTGACGCTGAAACCATATCCTGCAGTTGTATGTGGTGTGGGGTGTTGTCTTCAAACTACATATATAATAATCTGGCTTTAATGTAAGGTTATATGGTTGTTATTGCCTGCTGAGTCAAAATGTTTTATTGGACTTAGGACCCAGTCACAGATGGAATTCTACATCATGATCAGCTACATGCATTTAGACAAGCCTGCATGCATAATTTAACCATTGTAGCAATAAAAGAAATGACACAACCCGCATGAATAAATCAAATTGTTTTGCTGCATTCGGTGGCCACTCACACTCGATCACAGCCCCGTCAGCGAAGCGGTGCTGGGCTTCCGTTCCTCCAAAGTGCACCGAAGCTTACGGCTGCGTCGTTCCACCTCGACACGACGCCGGCCCGTTTGCATAACGGCTGCCGTATGTGCCGTATCACCCACCGGCTCACCCCAGGGGTCACGGCAGGTCACGTTCCATTCTCCTTAGTGCCAGAGAACCTCAGTTGCTTAACAGGCCCCAGACAAAAAGGCTAACAAACAAACATATGTCCCAGCAAATCTTGCCTACTTCTGTCTGCTTCCCAAGCATGCGCTCAATGTGGTTTCCTAAGTTCACATTCCAAAATGCAACAGCAAATATAAATAATAAGATCATTATAATAATGGCTGCCTTTATCAGTTTATATCATGCAAGATAAGAAGTATAAACAGCACACCTATTACACCTGTCAAGATCCTGTTAAGGGGTGCACAGTTTAAGTGGTTCAGCATGTGGAATAACCACCAGCACGATATAAACGTATAAAGTTGGAAAATATTACTTATACAGATATAGGTATTCCTGTCCAGTCCACTATAAATGTAAATGCAGCTGTTTCTTTTTCATTTGGTCTCCAGAATCACATATAGCAGCATTGAAACACCCTCCAGCCGACGTCTGAACGTTGCACAAACTGGGAGGCTTGTAAATGAAGTGTGGTCTTGCAAGTTGGCCCGCGATCTGAACACGGTAAAATAACAGCCAGCGATATCGAGCTACAGAATCACCCTCGATTCTGCCACAATTCTGGCACTCCAAGTATCGTACCACAAACGTGGAAGGAGATAGAAAGGCCCCGGAAAAGGGCTGGGGTGTGATGTATGGGACATCATCACTGAGCTTACAAACTCATCACTTCGCTCTGCCACTGTCACATGGCTTCCATTGTCTGGGAACAATCATGCTCATGGCTGATATAAAACTGCAACTTACCATGAAAGGACTGCTCTGTGGGTAGCAATGCTGCTTCCCACCTCCAGAGTTATAGGTTCAAATCCCAACCCCATTCTGTATGTGTATCAAGTTTGCAGGTTCTCCCATATAGTACAGGTCTAAACAGAAGCAGTTACAGGAATTAGCATTTCTAGAATGCTTATAATGTGTGGTACCATGCACATGTCTGTGCTCTACCATGAACTGGCATTCTGTGTGTACCCTGCTGCCTGGGATAGGTTCCAGCCCCACCAACCCTGAGCAAGATAAGAGGCATATACTATGTTGAAAGCTTCTCTGTACGTTACACTGGAGCTCAGAAGCAGTTTGTCAGCTTCAAGTACAGTAGCTAGCTCACTCCTGCCACAGAATCAGCTTGACAGAAGTCAGTTAGTTTGGCACCGGACAGGGATGATGATGAAAACTGGGAACGTCCTGCAGATTTGCTGTGATGCCACACAATATTACATCGAGAACTGTGCTCAGTGTTTCCCCCGTGTGTTCTCTGCCAGAATCCGGAACACAGTCATGTGTTCCCTAGCTTCCAAGCGTAGAAGTGCTTTAATGGAAGTATTCTTGAAGACAAGCAAGTCAAAGCTAGGGGTGTCATCTTGGAAGTCGTGCCCTTCCATCCCTCGGTTCATTCAACTGCCCTTCATGTTATTTCTGCCAGCCTTGAGAAACAGAATACACGAGGTCTTCTAAAATATCCACATAGCTGAACATATAAACATTTAAGGCCATTTTCTAAAAGCAACAATATAAATTATGATCCATCCATTCAGTTTTGATAACCACATATCCAACATAGTGACAAATTAAGATACCTAGCATGAAAAGTATAGTTTGTATATTTTCCTGTATTTTTCTTTCATCAATGAGTTTTTCTGGTGAATTCAATCTAGCTTCTGTTCCTGGGCCTGTGTGTTAGCATGCGTGTAGCTCTGTGGGTTAGGAGTCTGCACCCAGAAGGCAGCTTGTTTGAATCCCATTTCTGGCAGAGTAGTCATGTGAGTCTTGGGCCGTCTATCAAAGCCCTTTATGCCAAAAACTACTCCTGGGGTGTTGTATAAACAGCTGAAACTACGTGTGTTTCTCATTGAGAGTACGAGAGGATATGTGAAATCTTAGGAACTAGTATGCACTCCTACAAATGGACAAGAAAACTATTACTAGCTACTAATCTGATTCCAATTATCAAATTTCAATTGAGACAACAGAACAACCCAAGCAGCAGATGAATTTCCCCCTTTATGGTTTCATAGACTAATCTAGTCTCTATATTAAAGTTAACCAGGTGAGTCTCAATATTAGAGTTCACCAGGTAAGTCTCTATAATAGAGTTAACCAGGTGAGTCTGTATATTAGAGTTAACCAGGTGAGTCTCTTTATTAGAGTTAACCAGGTGAGTCTCTGTATTAGAGTTCACCAGGTGAATCTCTGTATTAGAGTTCACCAGGTGAGTCTCTGTATTAGAGTTCACCAGGTGAGTCTCTATAATAGAGTTAACCAGGTGAGCCTCAGTATTAGAGTTAACCAGGTGAGTCTGTATATTAGAGTTAACCAGGTGAGTCTCTGTATAAGAGTTCACCAGGTAAGTCTCAATATTAGAGTTAACCAGGTGAGCCTCAATATTAGAGTTAACCAGGTGAGTCTGTATATTAGAGTTCACCAGGTGAATCTCTGTATTAGAGTTCACCAAGTGAGTCTCTGTATTAGAGTTAACCACGTGAATCTCTGTATTAGAGTTCGCTAGGTGAGTCTCAGTATTAGAGTTCGCCAGGTGAGTCTCAGTATTAGAGTTAGCCAGGTGAGTCTCAGTATTAGAGTTAGCCAGGTGAGTCTGTATATTAGAGTTAACCTGCAGGTTGTGCTCCACATTCCCCTGCACCTTCAAAGATTTCAGTTGAAATGTTCCTCTCATCTATAATGTAAAAAACCCTTCCTGTTGTCCTTTTCCACCACAAAAATCAGTTCCTGTGACTTTAGATGTTCATTTAGCTTTGCTCTGGATCCGTTGTCACAGTCTCTGCTTTGAAATTTTATTTCAGCTAAAAAGTGACATTTTCTCTCAGTTCTGCCTGTGTCTCGGGATGCCAGTGATGTTTGGGATGTAAGGGGACATTTAGGTGCCTGTGAATTATTACAGACAATCCAATGCAGCATAGCTCAGATGCCGATAGCATATAATATTATATCACGGATGCTAAAGAATTCACAAAAAAGAATTTTAATTTAGGTTTATTTACTAATCCTAAGTATAAATAAAACTTTGTGGTTCTGTGCAGAAGCACATTAATATTCAATTCAATTAATAAGTGTTTGAAATGTATTTGCGTACTCTGGACCACTTTGGTAAGAATAACTGTTACATTTTCATTCACAGATTGACAACATCAATTAAATAAATGGAAGGCTGGCTCAACATCTTAATGACTGTTTAATTTTCAACTTGTTGATTGTTGTATCCTCACTAAGTTACAGCGTGTCATTAGCGACATCTAAATGTCACACGCACACGCTTAGAAACTGTCGGCTTTGTTCTCCTTCAACTTCTACAGCCAGGGAGAAAAATGGCACAATAAAAGGCTGAAATATGCAGGTGTGTCATTGCTCAAGACAACTTGATTGACAATTATTCATAATACAGCAGTGAATACACGGCCCCACCCCCACCCCAGCTGCGAATACTGTTACATAGGCATGTGACACAATAGAAAAGGCCCAGCTAACCTTTATAGGTCAAAAGTGATATGCCAAAGCATACTCCAGTACCCTAAATGGAAACTGTATCACACAAACGAAATGACTGTTGAAGTGGGGAAATTCTTCTGACAATATGTATACTTTGATTTAACATATCTTACTGACTGTTATTGAATTGCTAATGTTTATGGGATTCAGGAATGTTATAAGGAAATGGATTTATTTTAAGCATGTGCGTGTGTTTGGGAGGAATGTTACAAGCAGACCTCTCCTTTCCAATATATTTTCTCAAATTTCCAGTGTTAACTTAGAACTGGCAATGACCCACATTAATAAAGCTCATAATATTCAAGATAAACCCAATGGATATTGATCATGCTGACCGAGTTTTGTATCAGCACGGCACCAGCTCAGGAATGACCTCCAGGAAGACGTGACCATTTCACTTTTGTTTCCTTTCTGTCGTCTTGCTGTGTTGAGGCTATCCCAGCTTCCCATAACATTCTGCAATCTCTTCCCCATGTGATTTGTGGAGTCGCCACACTGGAGGACACTTCCTGTGTATTACGTCCACAACAACACATTTGCAGCCTTGCAGAGAAAAAGATTGATTCTTCTTTTAATGTATCACCTCTTAAATGGAATTTCTCTATATCCTACCTGACAGAAAGCCACATGACATTACACCATGCTGTCAATATTTTGTACCATTTGTATAAAACGTCCATTCATCCATTTTCAATAATCACTTATCTATTTGGGGCCACTATGATCTGGAGTTCATCCGAGTGAAGCTTATGTAAAGCGTGATCTATGACTGGACATTGTAAGTACTGCATGCCACCTTGATCCTTGGCCCTTGAACAGCCATAGATGTTCTTTCTGTTAAAATTAACAGTATGAATCATTTCACAGGCATCTGATGATGGTGTGTTCCAACTGCATGTGTATCTGCTTGGTTCAATCTAGTGGTCCTCCAGATATTGACTACCAGGGCTGAATTAGTTCAGTCAAGGAAATGATTAGCTTGATTGAGTACTTCAACTCATGGCCGGGACCAAACCCTTGCATATCCATGGGCACTACTTGACATAAATACCTGGCCTAAACCTGAGAAGCTGAATTTGGTGACGATGAGCCGACTCTGGCAAAGTTGCACATGGCTACTGTGTAACAGACTAATGGCATATTAGAATACAAGCTTTCCCATCTCAAAGGCCCAGACATCCATGTCAGGCCTATTAAACTCCATCTCTCATGGTCAGCGTGAATGGAGATTATTCTTCCAACCCCTCTCATGCCGTAAAATATTCTACTTGGTCCTTAAGTATGTCTTACAAGTGCTTTGCCCCCCAAAATCGTAACACATAGTAAAAAGTGCATAGCCCTGAAATGTCCAAGAAGGCCATGACTTGGCTAATTAAGCAATTATTGGACTAGCTTGATAGAAATGTTGTCATAAATGTAGCTTGTCAGGTCTTAGCCAATATTTGGCATTGCATGGAGGAGACCATAGGCCAGCAAATGGAGTTCTTAGGAGTCACTGGTCCTGTTTGTTCTGTTCTCCACAACCCCCAGCTCTTAATTGCTTTACTGTCATTATTATTTGGGTAGTAGGTCACTTCACTTGGCGTTTGTGTGCATATAAGGGCTTTATTAAATCCCTGCTCCACAACCTTCAGCCGTGTATCTCTCAGGAGCTGGGCCTTCAAAACCCTGGAGACAATATACTGATATTTCTCCCATTAAAGTCCGAACATGTTAACAGTACAAGTGTAACCCATGAACGTGAAATGATGTCTGAAGTGTTATCGAGTCACGGTGGTGGCCCGTGTTTTTAATCTATTTTTATTTTCCCGAGTTGTCTTCTCGGCTCCAGCTTTGGCAGTGTGTGCAACAGTGCCAAACTGGATAACTATGACTACGTATTCAAGGAATGAAGCCTAGGGTGAATAAGTCATTCACATGAAATCACACCACAGTGTGATGCTACAGTGAAAGAAGGTTATATAAATAAGTGAACCAAACACCTGAGGAAAAACAGCAGGAGGATCTTTTGAAATCTAGACAATTAATCGTTCTCCTCATTCATAATAGGTTCACACTGCTCTGCTCAAATGGTACAAATATGGCATGCCTTACAGGCAAAGGAACTGGTGTTCTCCCAACATGGAACCAGTAATCAGTATCAAACGACCTATGGTATATGGGCAATGTAACTTACTGGTAAATCTACCAGTACAAATGCATAGATGATCAAGCTACGGTTTTTAACCGAGTCAAATGAGCAGGCAAATTCCAACGTCCAAGATACAGTCCGACCCATTCGAAAATTCTCACATACCTCGAACGGTCATTTCTAGCGTGATTTGCAATAAGTCAGGAATTAAGGCTTAGTTTAATGTATGCAAACGAAGGCCAGTTTTCAAGTGTCGCCTGGGTTTAAATGTCGTAGCTTGTCCAGTCGCATCGTGCGCCGAACGTTTAGCCCTTCTTAACACATGCACTTGAATTTTCCACTTGCAATGACCGGTCTCCAGAATGACATCCCCCTCCCCGAAACGTATGACAAAGCTCAGCCTGCATCGGCGATTAAATAACATGCCACCCCCACCCCAACTTCAATACCGCACGCCAGTCCTACCAGCGTGACAACTGTCTTCTGCAGCAAGATACTGTAACAGAATACAGCAGTCAGCCAGCGAGCGAGCGAGCGAGCGCCGCAATCTAACATGAATTATAACAAGGCGTGATTGACGGGCGGCTCGTCCGCACGGTGAGAAGGGAAAGTCTGCACGAGACGTTTTTCAGACCAATTGGCGGGCCCGTCTCGATAGAAGGCGGATCTGTTTGAACTTTAAACTAGGTTGCGCTCAACACTGGAGACAGAGAAATTGATACAGTGTAGCAGTAAATCAGAGAGAGGGACCTTACAGTGTAGAAATTTGTACCACTGTTGCAAGTATTTTTGGCGACTGAAAGGAGCCAGTGAGATCATAGCGGTTTCCCATTTGGGAAAGACTAGGTTTTGTTGCGCAGGGACCGCCGCGGATCGTTTCCAATCACAGTTTAAATTGAATTGATATATTATATCAGGCTGGAAATGTCCGAAAACAAGCCGAATGATGATCCGAAGTTGTCAACGACGGACAGGGTGGTGAAGTGTGAGTATATACCTAAAGAGCAGCTGCGGGCTGGAGGCGTTCAGCCGTGTTTTAATAGAAAGACGATAACATTTTGCGGCCACCAGCGGTTGTGTGTACAGTGAGTGGTCATTTTGGACTGTACAATATACCAAAAATGAGAAGCGAGCTGCATCGGAGCGAAAAGGGTGTTAGCTGGCGTATTAGTCCGAAGTAGGAAGTGAAGGTAATAATGTGCCCGGTTTGTCATGTGTCCGTCCGCACGCCTTTTCCTCGCCTTTTCCGCACTTGCTGAATATTTGCCCGTGTGAATGACATCCTTCTTCGTATATTTCTGGATGTCTTATGTCGTTGCATTGCTGCCCGCTGTGGGCTTGTGCCCATCTACTCCTAGGAGACACGTCGTGTCGTTTCCGTATCTCTCGCTGTGCCTTTCGTGCACTAATGTCGTTATGTATTTATTTTTATTTATTATCAAAATGATATATACCGATACGGCAGGTTGGTTGATTATAACCCCCCCCCCACAAAGCGGCGCCCAGCAGTACAGCAGTACATGGCGGTGTCGCTGGATCTCCGCTGAATTCTTTCAGAAATGCTGCCTTGCGTTGCTGATACTCGAATGAGGAAACTGAAACACTTAGTTGTATTTTTCACACATGGAAGGCGTACGTGCATCCTCTGATAACAGGTCAGCCAGACGAGTCAGTACATCGCTAGCCTCGCAGGGTGTCCACGGTGCACGGCGGCGATTCGACCGAAACAGACGGACAGCAATGCCCCAGCACCCCGGTGCCCTGCCTTCCCCTTTCCACATACGGCTATATCACGTCGTTTTCCTCGGCAAATGAGGTTTTTTTATGATGATGATGAGGATGATTATTATTATTATTATTATTATTATTATTATTATTCAACCCTGTTCATTATTGTAGCTGAAGGATGAAAATGGGGGAGTTCTTAATTGTAGAAGTGCCTCATTCTAACTGCATATCAACATTTTAATGCCGCAGATCCCTTTATATTTCGATTTCACTTCATGTGAAACGAAGTGCCGCGCGCGCTGAGAGGTGGACGTCGCGCGCTGCGGAGGCTCCTGTGCCACTTTGAACGGCGAGTGCACGTGCATTAGAATGCTAAAGAAGAGCTGGGCACCGCACCTCTGCGGGTGAGGGCTGCATTGGCAAGCAGGGGAAACGCCATGGCCGAAGATGTACTTCGTTGGAAAAGAACTAGGAATGGAAGTGCACTCCAGATGCACTTTATTGTAGTAGGCGACGTAGTGCCCTACTTGAGATTAAGAATCTTTATTATTGCATTTACAGCATTCTGATCATTACACCATAATTTAAGTCCAAGAAACTCAGAAGACTCCAAAAATGGTCAGAGAGCTCTATTTCCACTACAGAATTTTTTTCTTTTTATGCATTTTGCATAGTATCTGCGGATATCTTTTCAATGTTTATTGCATTTAAATGAACACTTTGAAGAGCCCTAGATAATTCTATGCAATTAACAGCCAGTTGGAAGAGGTGCTTTTGGAAATTCATTTCATGTCTAGCACTGTTCATTCCCCTTTCAGATTAATCTTCATTGCTGTCTGGCTCTGCAATTAATGATCGCTATAGAAACATCCCCTTGAAAATGTAGGGGGCCAGACGTTGTGTTTTCCTACATAATTAATCTTTATTTTTCTCTTTCTTTCTTCTCAAATACAGCATGCAAACTTTTTATAACTATTATCCTACGACCCACTGACTTTCCTTGCAGCGACTCCCATGACAGCTGTGTTTTCTCCATTTGATTTCGGCTAAACAATGTCCCGCCAGACGTGGCCCGATCGCTATGTACGGCTTGAAGCCAGGCCTCTCCATTCTACATCACTTGCCCCATAAGAAGGGCTCTGCCATCTCCCCGATTTTCTACTACGTATTTAAATCCTGCTGGTTGCTGAGGAAAAAATCCCTATCGTTTTAGATACATTGGTAGGGGGTTGGGGCATGGAGGCGTATTACGCATGGTTTATTCATTAGTGTGCTTTCTCTTCGTTTAACAAATAAATACAGGCATGATTGGAACATATCCTGTACATTTTCTACTTTTAAAAATGTAGCATTTTGAACACAGTGCCCCACACATTCGGACGTGGACATGGACACTTCGCAGCACTAATGTCCACCCCAGCTAACTCAGTACTTCTGATGTTAACCCCGTGCATGTAGTTGCTGACTATGGGCACACACCCGAGCGTGCTCATTTCTGATGCCGTATCGGCCGTGCACACGGATGAAGCCCCTCTCCCGAAGCTCCCCTCACAACCCTGGGGACGCTTCGAAGGGAGTTGGCCTTCTCCCGTAAATGCGTACTGTCGGATCGCGGACCCAGGTCTGTGTAACGGACACTCATAAGTGGGTGAAAGCGAGGGGGGCGGCCAGTGAGGTGCCCCGGCAGATATGCTGAATTCTGTGAAACTGCTGAGCCGGTGAATCGTCTACCTGCTCCCTTTCCAAGTTGAGCTCTGTGCTGCTGGTAACGGCCCTGCAAACTGGTCTCGAAGCCATCACTACTGGAGCAGCCCTTCAGCATGGTCCTGTAGTGTATGCACTTTATTTTTTTCTAGATTTATATTGAATACAAAACTCGTACTCTGAATCATCTTGACAGCAACTTGCCTTTTGCAAATGATTGAAAGTGAACCTGTAGGATAGTTTCATAGTTTTTTGGGCGGCATGTCAAATTGAGGTTGTTGTGTTTATTAATATTTCTGTGAATTCTCAGTTGATTCTCAACTTTCTGTCTGAAGCATTTTATTAAGGGACGCAAATAGCATGTGACATTTGACCTTTGAGGGGGGTACTGCAGCTAGCTGCTGACAGTGGGACAATGACTGCCCACGTTTGCTCTGTCGGGGTCTATGTAGAAGTTCCTGGAGCTTCCTGTACTGTAGGTGCAGGCACGCTGCAGCCTACATCTGCTTAACAACCCCCCCCCCCCCCCCCCCCCCCCCCCCCCCCCCCCCCCCCCCCCCCCCTCTCCCCTCCCCCCCTCCCACCCC
>JAACJT020000013.1:6359836-6390960 GCA_009936485.2 Gymnarchus niloticus | reverse complement strand
TGTCTCCCGCCCTTCTTCTTCTTTTGGGGCGGGCTCCCCCCACCCCCCTCTCCTTCCACCCACCTCCCCCCCCCCCCCCCCACACACACAATCTGCTCCTTAGTTTTGTTTATCTGAAAGTCTCCTGTAAGCAGATATCGCCAGCAGGTACGAAGAAGGTCTACGACACCTTGGAGTCCATTCTCCGCCCACCTGCCGTTTGCCCCACCCTCCTGATTAAATTACAGCTCTGTTTTTTGACAAGACGAGGGTGACTCTGTGGGGTGACGGCGGGTGTTGTGCCAGGGCAGGCCGCTGAGCCCCCACGTCCTTGAAACTGTGAGATTGTGGCTGCGAAATGCTTGCTTTGAGACGGTCAGAAGAACAGCACGTGTTGACTGATATGTTGTGAAAGGAAACCTCTTGAGTGGTGGCCTCAGCACTGATGCAGCGAGCTTGCAGTACTGCACCCAGAAGTCACAGAAATGGACTGATATTTCAGTTTTATCCTCTGGGAGATGGGTAAGAAGAACCCTCACGAGACCCTCACAGGAAGGTCTGTTGGACCCCACTGGACAAGTTGAGCATGTCTGTCTCCTGATCGGAATGCATGCTCCTCTCCAAAAGCTACTGCTTTCGGCACTTCGCTAACGCAGGAAGCCTTCGGAGGGACTTGAAGTTGCCTGTGCTCAGCCCCCACACCTGCACGGGAGAGTCTGATCCACGGAAACACGGGTGCACTTGCGTTCTGAAAGCGGACCTCGTTACTCGCCTGCGCTTGGCACTTCCTCCTCTGACGTGGCCCGTGTTTCGGTGTCTGTGCTCGCTCGCTCGCTCGCTCGCTCGCTCTGCCTGTCGCCGGTCTCCAGGGGCCTCTCTGAGGAGCTCCTGCGGTGGCCAGGTCTTTTATTCCTTTGCCAGATGTGAGGATGGTTTGCTGGTAGGCCCCCAGATAGAGGTTCTGACATTAAAGAAGGATTCAGGGAAAGATGAGTCATGCTAAGTGCTGCAGTGTCACTAGCTCGTGCTTAACTGGAAGTGGCTCCTCCCACATTTTCCTTTTAATGAGAACATCTTGTTACATTCTTCACCGACTTGTCGGATAACCAGGACTCTGCACTGTCTTTATGAAGCACATGGAAACAGTAAGGGGGGGGATAAGGACTTTCTGCTGTACCTTCCTGCAGCTATGGTCCGTATGTGCCTAAAAAAAAATCAACAGTTCAACACTTAATTTCGTTGCTGCTTTATGGACTTCATTGCCCATATGGAAGGCTGGTAGACCTGTCAGTTGTACCCTAGGGTAGAAAAGTGATCAGCTTCAGTGAAGATTCATCTTTTCTGTGGAGGTTAAACTGAAGCCTTGCTGCTTCAGACAAAGAATCTCATGAACAAATGGGTAGTGATGGTAATACTAGTGGTAATGATGATGATTACTTGAGTAATGGTTATTACTCTACACGGAAGAACGAAATATCGTGCATGGAGTATTCTTAAGGTGCAATACAAGGGTGATAGTATTGTATGTAGAATATTGCTGTAATGTAACAGCATAATAATACCAAGCTATTTAGATATAAGGTCATTTATAAGAGCCAACACCATGGGATGTAATGGGATCTGGTGAAATATTATATTGATGCTGGAAGCTTGCAAGCTCGATTACTGCAATCCCGCTGCTGTTGGCTGGTTTAAAATGTTTCTCTCCAGCCTGTAATGTCAGTGGTGGTAATAGGAATGCGAATGACTGCTGATCCCAAGGATAAGTCGTATCTTATTTGACATCATGTACCATAATGTATGTGTCTTTGTAATATTGTAGCTAGCGGGTTTCCTGGGAAAAACAGACCTTAAATTTAAAAAAGAAATGAGTGAGATTCAAAGAAAGCGGCACTCAGCATTGTAATTTGGCCAGGTTCAGGATCTGGACCCTGCCATGGCCGTGTTTGGTATTGGTGGGTATTGTCTGTCTTCGCTGTATGCGACCTGCCAATCAGCGAGACTCTATGGGATGGTTTAGACACCCATGAGCTGGCATAGCAAGTAAACATACCAAGGAGCATAAACATTTACAAGGACAGAGACCATCGCTAAATAAATAAGGACCCACTGACAAGTGGCAGGCTGCATTCTTTACTTTAAACCAGATACTGGCACTGTTTGCCCGGTAAGTTCTCATTTGGATACCTGTCCTTTGATTGAGATCCTGTTCCCAAGTGTTGGATTATTTCTCACAAAGTAATTTTTCTCTTAAAAGCTCTGTGAACTTAAGATATACACCATCCAAACATTCCTTTTTTTTTTTTTTTTTTTTTTTTTGCCAAAATGAAGTGTATCGGGAAATGTTTGTTAATCTGAAATGTTGCTCTGAATAATGGTGGTCAGCAACGGTCCACTCGGCTCCGATTTCATGCCTGACACCTGCAGGCTGACGTCAGGCTGTCTGCCGAATCGTTAAGTGGAACAGTCTGACACATTCCTGGTTTCTAGTCTGGGACGGAACGCATGTACACGGACGAGCGGTAGCGCTTGTGTGACAGCCGGGCTTCCCTATGACGCTGCGTCTGTCTGTCAGAGGTCCTGATACTGCAGCACGAGCAGTTGCCATCAGCTCTTCACATGACCCCTGAGATGAGATGTTACATTTTTCATGTTGGCGCCTTTTGTTGTCTCGTCCCCGGATGGATGCACTGTCCTGCCTTTGATCCTCAGTTGCTTTTGTTGTTGTTTCTGGATGCGGACGAGGCCCCTTGCCCCTCGCGGTGACGGCCCCCGAAACGTGTGGTGTTTTTGGAGCTTAGAGCGGCAGGAGCCATTCTGGAACTTTGGGGTGGGCGCTGATCTTGTAACCGCGATGGCTCTCGCCAAAACCCCGCTTCTCGATCCCAGGCATGGTGTGTTCAGCTGGAGTTTATTGTAGATCACTGAGCCGGTTCCCTGTCAGAGAACCTGCAGGGAAGGCAGCTGCGCAGCCGGTCTTAAAGGATGTTGCGTGGTAGCATTCGCACATTTGTTTGGTCCTGTGGATGATGCCGTTTAAGGGGCTCTAAAGCCAGCCCGGAGGAACGGGAAACTGCCCACAGTTCACATTTAATCAGGCGTTAGCCTTTAGCGTTGACAGGCCATAGCTGAGCCCCAGCTCTGAGGAGGTTGCATATGTGTTTATGAAGGGCAGCTTGGTGCTTTGCATTATGGGATACCACAGGCATCCATGATTTGGCTCATTTGTGTCACGCTCTGCTCTCTGTCTGTGTGCTGTTCTGCTAAGGCCTACCGTGACTGTCGTTCTGCACTGTTTCCTTGCCGCCAGCTTGTTTTAATGAAACGTGTTTGCCTCATGCTCTCAGTTTGAAGGCTCCCCGTCCTCCGTGACCTCAGTGATTCTCGAGGATCTCCCAACTCCTGATGCCGTGTGGCGATGGGCGTGACTGCCCCCCAGTTGCCCCACCTCCTCAGCCCAAGGCCTTTTCCTCTGTCCGCGTGTTCGTTTATCCCATGTATATTTAATGCACTCATGTATAATTCAGTAGTTGGTTTAAAAAAACCAGACTCTTCCAGTGGGTGAGGGACGGACTCTTTCAAGACTGGCTGGCAAGCACAGCCTAAGGGTGCTTTATTTACGAGATACTTGGAGCTAGGAAGATGAGCCGCATTCTGTTTTTTTTTTATTTGCTGTTTTTTTTTTTTTTTTTTTTTTTCCCTTCCCTGTCTGTTTTCATATCTCTGGTCAGCAAGAGTCGTTTGGTGCTGTACCATTACCTAATGCGGCCGTGATTCCAGAGTGCCAGAGTCGTTTCTGCTGCGTGTTGATCCCCGGACTTTGGAGGGTCTAGCCGTCAACGCTGTAACATGATCTCTGCAGTCAGACTGCTCGAAGACGCTGAACGGAGCCCAGCCCTCCCTCATTCTGTTTGGGGGTTTTTTGTTTTTTTTTTTGCCTGGGCATTCGAAGGGTTTAAAAATGTAAACACTCAAAGTTGTATTTCAGTAACTACCCAGAAGTCTACGTGGCTGTGTTTTTACAAAAGGCTCTGTGTTTACTCGACGGTTCAGGTATTAAAAAGGGTCATTGTTTCTGGTTGTCACCACACGTCTGTGTGTTCGCCAAAGTCACAAAAGGCAGATAAAACAACTTTCTGAAATGTATTCTTTTCCTGACAAGTTATCAACTATATTGTTTTAGAAAAAAAATAGTCTCCTCTTGGTCATTTATAGAATTCAAGAAAATATTGTGGTTCTAAGATCTTGCCAGCCTTAATCTGACCACCTCACACATGCAGTCAGACCTGAGCTCTGCACTGGGCTGGATTCTCACACGAGTTCCCACACCAGCCCGTTTTCTTTAACATTTGCATAAAAAGAATCTCAATTTGTTAGGTGCGGAAGGCTTGTGAATTGCGCAATAAGCCTGTCAGCCCAATGGAAGGTCGGGCCTTATTACCGCCGATCTGCTGGGGTTTCAAACCAGGCGTTTTCCTGATGAGGGGAGCTGGTACTATGACAAAAAAGGGCATGGACTAGTAGCAGGGACAGCCCTGTCACAGCTTCGCCCACAGTGTTCATCAGAATAAATGTGTGACTGGATTAAAGCACCTCCTAAGCAACAGTGACTGATAAGAAATTTTTTCTCAAGGTATAAATTGGATTACATCCATGAAATGGCCCATCCTACTGTGACAACCAGCTTCCCAGCACCTGTAAAGATGTTTACCTGCCACATAAGCCTGCTGTCCTGCCACACCCTCTCCAGGGCGGGGCATATTCTCTACCCACACGCTCCCTGCCCCTTTGGTGCTCGTTCAGCTACACGGTGACCGTGGTGACATGGAGCGAGACCTCCATGTTCTTGGTGTGGTGCCCCGCAGGGTTTGGAAGCCCCTTTGCTCCTGGGTTGCATCTCTCTGTTGTGTGGTTCATGCCGGGCTCCCTGCTGGGGCAGGGGCACTGGGTCTGAGGGAAGGTTCTGTAATGACTCAGCGTCTTTGGTCGGCCCACTTTCACTGGCTGCTTCCTTCCCACACTCTCTCTCACACACACATCTCGCCCACAGCAGCAGGATCTGGCGGGTAGCAGCACAGGGACACTGCGAAGATTGTGAATCGATGGGGGAGGGGATGCCTGTATCCCCCCCAGCTGCTCCCACGCATAATCTCCGCCTCTCATACCTGTCATTCCTGACAGTGCGATTACACCTCCAATCCCACATTACAGCTCATTGTCATCCTCCTTCGTTGATGCTCCTCTTCCTCAGCGCATAGCTGTGACACGAGACGTGGCTTCCCAGCCCCTCGCCGTCGCATGTCAGCACTCGCATCCTTGTTGGTGCATGTTTGTGACAGAAAAACTGATGTTTGGGCCAGTGGTGTGGAATGCATTGAGTTCCAGAAAGTGGCCCGCCTTTGTTAAATGATGAGAAATGGCACCTTTGCAGAAGACTGGGGGGGCCTAATGCACGGAGGAGGCTGTCATGGCTTGTGCTCGGGTGCGAGTGACCCTCCTTGGAGCTCCACGGAGGTACCATGTCTCCTGGGTGCTGAAGGAGCCTGGCTGATCTTACCACATGCCTCAGGCTTTGATCTAGGGTGAACCCAGATGTCCTAACGTGTGCGTTGGCCAGATATGTGCAGAAGGTCATGTGTGGGTCTGGTGTCCCGGGACCTGGGGAGCACCTAGGGAGTGGTGTTTACTGTGATTGCTCATACCTCCGGGCATTCTGAACCTCCCAGGTGGCCAACAGTAATGAGGCCGGTGGTGCAGCATACCCTGGGAATCGTGTAGGATTAGATGAAAGATAATGTTGAAGAGCACCTGTTTACTCTACCGTCCTGTAGCTCTCAGGTACCTTCCTGCAGTTAAACACTGGGCCTGTCTAAAGTGCCCTGTGCTCCATTTGAACAAGCCAGGACGGGTGAGCCTAATCTCTCTAATGCCCACCTTTGATCCTGACCTGGGGAGAAATAGCAGCCTTGTTTTGTTCAGGATCTCTGCCTCTTGGTGATGGCCCGTATGGATGCACGTCTTGTCCCGGGTCAGTTTTATTTATTTAGGTCTAAAAGTCTTGAATTTATTACAGATGCCTTTCTGAGGCCCTGGTGTGAATGTTTGAGTCATGAGGCGGTCTGTAGGTCTTTCACATCAAAATTCTCCAACCAATGTCTAACAACCCCCCCCCCCCCCGCCTCTTTCACATAGCCTCATTTATTCATACTTGTGTTGCTTCCTTTGATTCTTTTTTTCTTTTCACTTGACGTGCTTTTGCTGTAAAGATCGCAGTGCAGTTCATACCAACGGATGCCGCTCCAGCGCTTTTGGGAACCTGTCAGGAACAATATTTCTGATATCATTCATGTAAATTATTCATAAATAATATAATTGCTTCAGTGTGAGAGGCACATCTGCATTAATGACTGTTTATGTCAAGCGTTATAAAGATTCTACAGTTAGGATAGCTACTTGAGCCTCCATGGCAGGTTATTTATTATTGATCGCTCTGTTCACCTCCTGTGAAGTCTGAGAATGTCACAATTGACTTTAGGCTGATCCATAATTTGGACTGTCAGGCTATGTGCCTCTTGTCTGCATTTCTGTCCCCATAAAGCTGTATCTTTTTCCTCTGTTGACGTTACCCTCTGTGGAAATTAAGTCCTGTTTCTACCTGTCACTGTCTGAATGGATCCTTGTGTAATTTTGGTTGAAGATATTTGCTGGGCCCGTTGTCGTCTCTTGACTGTGCGGTGTTACGCAACCGGAGTGAAACTGGGACTTGTGCTGGCATGGTGCCGCTGGGAGTGTGTGTGTGTGTGTGTGTGTGTGTGTGTGTGTGTGTGTGTGTGTGTGTGTGTTGGGGGGGTTGATTCTTGTGTATGGCTCTGTATTTAAGTAGAAGTTTTCCATGCTCATAGCCTATAGCAATCACACAGTGGCATCAGGATAATTTCTGTTCATTTATTGTTTCCATATATGTATAATATATATTCACTGTTGTCTTGTCTTGTAGTCCTGTGGCAGCTCCACCCTGAAAGTAGAAGGGTGAGGTGATGGAGAGGGCGGGGAGAGAGAGACAACAGAGGTGTATTGTCATAGTCCCAGGTATCTCCTCTAGTGGTCCTGCTCCCACCCCTGGTTGGCAGTGGAGACCCCCCGGAGAGACCCCACCGTCCACAGAGAATCAAGAGACTCGTCCACTAGGAAAATCTGCTGAGCATGTGAGGACCGCACGCCTGGGAGACAGTTTCGAGGCCACACGGAGCTTGACGGAGGGTGGGTGTGCTCTTGAGGTCTGGCCACACCCAGCCATTTCCCTCGCCCTATCGCGTCTCCTTTCTCTGTGGGGACTGCAGGAAAACAGCATTTTCCCTTTTTCTAGGAAACACAAAGCCGAGTAAAAGCCTGTCTGCTGGTGTCCCCCGGGGCGTTAGGAAGCTCAGAGCTGCGCGTTGCTGTCATCGTCCCCTTTAAGGCACGCAGGGTGTCTGCCACCCTTCAGAGATGCCCCCCCCCCCACCTTTCATCACAGCTCGCGTGGATTTGGTGACGGCTGCTGTCGTTATGACATCTCAATCTGCCCGTTAACTGAAGATCTGAGTCTTCTCCAGAACATTCTTCAGCTTTTAGTGACGAACGAGTGTGAAGTTTGTGTGGGGAATTTTCCTGAGTTTCTCCAAAATGTTAAATCAGATCATTGTGGAAATGTCCTAGCTAAATAAACTCATTCAGCTTCACAAAAACAAATTAGAAACAGCCTAAATGCTGCTTCAGCCAATCAGATGTCCCCAAACCCTGAACGTCTCTGTGCAGTCTTACGACCACTGTGGAACGACACGAGCCTGACCCTCTTAGTCTGAAATCCCCCAGCCATCACGGCATGGGTCACTTTATGTGTCGAGCTGAGGCTCTTCGGGAAACGGGTTGGACGTGGTGCTGGGCCCCTCCGGGGGTCTATGACGACTCCCAACTTGTTGCTGACGGTTCTGATTCTGCCCTTTCCTGGATGTTGGAATAGCATCACAGGAAGTATGTCGTAATGAGATTTGCCTGTTGAAATCCCCGGGAGATTGGCTCCAAAAGTGGTTATTTAATAATTCTGCACAGAGGCATGCTTTAATTAAATCCAGCCAAGGCATTATTTTCCCAAAAAGTAATTCACTGTTAATTACCAATTACTCTCTATCCAAGGCAAATGCATTCACACTGCTTTCAAAGAACTTCATGGGTTAAACATTAATCGTCTTTGGGAAATGAGTTAAGAGGAAAACAAACTCTCTGGAGATGTTGACTGTTTAGCTCTGTGTTTTAACGGTTGTGCGTAAGGTGACTGTACACCAAAGTGTAAATGTATTGTTTCTGTAACTTATTTTGGAGGGTGTACAACTTAACTTTGTGGCTGAAATTGTCCAGATGACAGTTCTCACCAAAGAGTTACGGCGTGTAGGTTTAGCACATGAAGGCAGCCTCCATTTTGTTTCTCAGATGTTGGTTCATTATGGGATGGGTCCCTCTTGTTACCATGGTGTCAGACTGGCGTCTTTAAGACGCAAAAGTCACTTTTTTGCTTTTTTGCCCAAACTGGCAGATGTCCAAACAAGTTCGTTTTTTTTTTTTTTTTTTTTTTTTTTCTCTCATCTTCACAAAATGTCAGCCTTGGCGATGTGTGCGTCGGTGGTAAAATCCTGGCCCCTCGGTGGCTGACATCAGAAACCCTGTGTAATCAACACCATCCAGGCCCACATGCTGTCAATGCCAGCTTCACTTGTACTTTGGCACCACTGGAAAAGGCCATACGATCCCTGTAGAAGTCTCATGTTCTTTTATCGTCAAAAATATGCTCACTTCGTTTACACATCTTGTACAAATTGTTTTAACGACTGTTTGGCTCTGGTGTGGTTGCTCCTGGGTTTTATACAGGCAGGATAATGTGGTTTCTGATGGCGCCCCCAACACAAGTGGGAGGCGGCATTGTACCCAGGGTGCATTGCACACGTTTGAAAACTCGCCTCAATTTTACCGTGGAGTCGATGGCTGTCAAAGCTTTCCTCCTTGTTTATTTTACCGAGAACGAAACTCTGCAACCTGTCACTTCATGTTCGTCTGCCCGGCTTTTCATTATTGCCGTGTGCTCACAATGAAGGATGAGCACCGGACCCCATGCGTCTAATTTTCACATAAACTACATTAATCAGGAAGCCGGTAAGAAAGAAAGGATGTTTAATCGTCATTAGGGGAGTGGACGCAACGCTCTGACATCTGACCGTATGCTAACAAAGCATTCTGCCTCTGGGTAACCGAGTTGTTTCCACTGTGTTTGACATTTGCACAGTTGAAGCAGTCCAGGAAAACGCGTTAAATCGTAACAAAAGCTGAATTTATGGCAACCCCAGAGGCCGTAATTACATGCCGGGGATTGCATTTCAGAAGAACACAGAGTAATATTTAAAAAAAAAAAAAAAAAAAAAAAGTTAAAAGCTGTTAGTCAAATAAAGACCCCTGACATTTTTACTGAGCGCCTAGTCCTGTTTCAAAATAAAGGTAGAAAGTGAAATTTTAAAACTGCCTTGTTTGTTTACATGAGTAATGACATGCATGGAGCGGGGAAGAGAAAAATGAGTGTCCCTTGTGTCCCCGTAGCAGGTGACCCTCCCCTCTCCCCCTCCAGCAAGTCATGTGATTCCTGTGTGCAGAGGAGGCTGAAGTACCGTGGAATCATTTTTCAGCCTGCATGTGTCTCCCCAGTTATTCCTGGGAGGGTGGGGTGGACCGTATATTTTCGGGTCACCACAACAAACAGTAAGGAGGGTGCCCCGTCTGCAGGGTACTATGGCAGGAGTCAGACTGTTCTCAGCAGCATTGGCCCGCGGACGGAGAGACCCTGTTTTCAGCCGCTCTCAGAATAGGGAGAGGTGATTTGCTGGGCTGGATCCTCGGGATCATGGGCTGAAACCCGCCTTTCCCTGGGGTTGTTAATCAACATGCTGGTGGTGCAAAATGATAGCCACTCTTAGCAACCAGCGTCAACAGCACCAACCCCCCCCCCAGCTGAGACGGGGGCCTTAGAGTCAAGCACACCAGTGCCACCTGACCATATAGAGACGAAGCCCCCACCGTCGGTGCCCTCCGCGCACTCTCTCTCTCACACACAGCCTCTCACGCACTTTGTTTGTTGTGGCTCACTGCGGCTTCTCTGAACAACCCCCCCCCACCCCCAAGCGTGGGTGTCTCTCTGAGTGTGGGCTCTGCTGCCATGTGGTCCAACAAAGTGTTTCCGCCTCTCGAGTCCGCTCCTGGCTCACGATCAGGATAGATCTCTCCGAGGGGAGCTAGGAGGTGGCGTCCCCCCTTGTGCAGAGCGCCTCGCGCCGGCCTAGGGCTGTCCCGTGCCGTTGCCTCATATCTGCCAAATGCTAGGCATGCGGCAGGGCCTAGGCATTTCTGTCATGCCTGGGCTTGCAGTGGCACCACCGAGGTATTTCACATTCGACATCCGATCACCTGCAGGACCAGAAACCGTCTTCTGGTTGATTTGAGTGCAAACCCTGCTTTTGCCAGCCAAAGGGGGACTCTGCTCTGAAATACTTCTCGCTTGCCATTCCAGAGCCCAGCTCGCCAGTCATATGAAGCGTGTGTGACACAACAAGAGAGCAACGGCCTATCTATTTTGGTGCCACCCAACTAGACATGGGTCCAAGTAGACCTTCAAGTGATGTGTTGTCTCGAGTTACAGGGTATCTTCTATTTATATGACTTTAAAGCGAACTGAGTAATTACGTGCCCCGATTCGCTCGGCAACTCTAGAGTTAAATTTATTGCGTAACGATCGAGGAAAGCCTCTACGTTTCATTGGCGACCCCCGAATCACAACGGCGGGGTCTCTGGCTTGCGTCCAGGGTTAACCCCCAAGACGCGGGGGTCCCCGAGGGCCTTGCTGAGTCAGGTCCTTTCGGCGTCTGTCCCAGACCCCCCTCGTTGGCCTCTTTGCTGGCCAGAAATGGTGCGTGTTCCACGCCTGCAGGGCTCGCAGTTCAGTGCTATACTGCAGAGCATAGTGCTGGCCTACTTTCAGGGACGTTTGGGGGGGAGGCTTGTTTGGACAGGAGAGTTGACCGAGTGCCTGCTTCTTTCCCGTGTTCGGCCACCTGTCTCCATTCCCGCCCACCCAACGACGTCCGTTCCAGGAATGGCAGTGCTGGCCACAACCCCCCTCCTCTCCAGTGAGCGGTCCCTCCCGCCTTCCGGCCCAATCCACTCTGTTAGCGAGAAGAATGCCATCTCCTGTTGACACGGGCTTTGCCAGAAAATATGGTGATTAGGGGGCTTTGTCTAATTAATCCTTTCCACCTCGATGAAAGGGGACAGATTGCCGGAGTGCAGGAGAGGCTTTGTAACATAGTCACAGCATAACTGTAACTTAGTTGTGATATTGCTGCCGTGGAGCCATAGCACAGCAAGAGCCTAGCAGTAGCGTGTCTGCAGCATGACATATTTAAACCCCGTAGCATAGCTACAGTCCAGCCATAGCATAGGCACTGCACATCCACAACACGGCACAGTCAGCCTAACTATAACACAGCATATCCATAGTACACCACAGTCACAGCCTAGCCGTAGCCTAGCCGCAACTAGCCATAGCCACTCCATAATGTCTCCACAAACTTAGCTGTAGGCTAGCAGCAGTAGCTGCTCTGCCTGTGAATCAGTTTAGGAGTCACCATTGTTGTTATACCAAGTTAACCGCAAGTCACATGACTTGTAACGATAAGGGTCTCGTCAGGACAGCCTTGTCTTTTTTTCCGGCTCCCGTGCTGGGATTTGAGTAGTCAGGCCCACTATGGCTGGAGCCCTGGATGATGTTTGGCATGTTCTCAGGGCTGAGTTTACTCATAAGGCCCTGGGGTAACACCACGAACTCTCTGCTGCACTCTGAGCTTTCATTGCTCTGCAAAAGTCTGCCTTTGCACCATAAGCACTTTGAATGGGGACTTGTACTCTGCACATCTCACTACAGTTGTGTTTGCATTATGACTTTAAAGTACATCTTTCCAAAACACAGCTGAAAAAGCAGGCGACTGCTACACCTTTTAACTCTTAAACAGACAAGGATGTGACTATACGTGTACAGTATTATGTACACAATAAGTAGTGTAGTCATCCAACCGTCTTCCTATCACTTCTGGTCAGGATCACAGGAGGGACTGGAGCTGATCTCAGGTTGGGCTATGCAGTGGGTTGTTTGAAGATACAGGCTAGTTGGTTTAGACCCAAGATTGTGACGATCGCCCTCTGGTGGAGCTGTAGGATGGCTGCGTGGGTAGGAGCAGCGGACATGATCTGAGTTTGAGGGTATGGCGTGCTGAACCAGGAGGTCCTCAGGCATCACGGGGCGTGACAGCACCTCCTAGTGGGCGTGTGTGTGATGCTGTGAGATTTAGTGGGGGTGGGCCAGGTCACAGCAGATTCAGTCGAGGAGCACAGGAACAGGAAGCTGTAATTTTGGGGCATGACTGCCATTCTGAAGGTGACCTGAGTCCCCATCCATGCCACACTACGATAGCAATGCAGGTTGTCTCTCTTCCAGACCGTGTACCCCCATAGTCTCTGTGTGTCTCTCTCTCAAGGTGAGGCTCGTCTCCTCACAGGTGACCGACAGTGAATCTGCACACATTCAGAGCGGGTTTGCTGGATGGCCAAAGCAAGGTCAGGGGTAGGGGGAGCTTCTGCAGCACCTTGTTGCCAGTCAGGCTTGCCTGTCACCCCCCCCCACCAGTCACATTTCTCAGGTGCGATTGGATGTGCCTTTCCATTTTTGGAATTCCTTGTGTTTTTTGAAGTGTTGTTCAACAAGGTGAAGTGATTAAAGCAACTGTGTTCTTGGTGTTTGGTTATTTTCTTGCTTTTAAAAAGAGTAGGCCTCGTAGAGCTAACTTTAATTATGGCATATTAATTATTACTTGAATTCCCTGCCTCTCTGCAATTTAAGATCCTGAAAATTTGATTAAACTTATTAACTCTGAATCTTAATTTATATTGTTTTTTGTAAGTGAATTTTGCATTAAAATTTTTAGGAGCCTGCAGTTATTAATAAGCGCAGCTCTGAGATTTGTAAAAACCCAGCCGGAACCTAATTAATGAGTAATGTCATAATTAAGACGGTCAGTTCGGGGGGAACATTGTCACATAAGAGGACTCGGTAGTCTGGAAGTGTAATGGTTGTAGAAAGTGTGACTTTCATGGCTTTCTTGGCAGTGACAGAATTTTATTTCCTCTTAAACAGTAAAGACTGCTCAAGGCGAGAGATTTGTGTGTGTTAAGGAAGACTTTGTTGCTTCTTCCCAAGCAGCCTGTGCTATAGGCAGTTTCAGATTTAAAGGGGCCTTTCTGCACGCATTGTCAGATCTGCAGGTCCTTTCAAATCCATTGTGTTTTGTCTTCTGAACCTGTTTGGAGTCAGAACTGGGAGGCCATGTTTTGCTCGTTGATAATCCATCTTGAAAGGTATTTGGAACATCTGTAATCTCTATGTATCAGTTTTGGACCTTGTCGAGCGAGCTCTAACGAGCTCACATGCAGCTCTTCTGTCCCTGTTTGTGGGGGGGTGGGGTGTTACGTTGGCACTATGCCGTGAATGAGCGTCCAAGGCTTGGATACATCTCACGGCTGACATAGTGGTCGAATGTTAATGAAATGGAGTCCCCACCCCCGGTCATGTGACAGTGAAAATGCCAGTGGTCACCCTCTCTGCAGTCAGCCTGCAGGAGGGGCTCACGGCTCAAACTGTGCTCGCGATCCTGTGCTAGCGAGTGTGGCACATGTGAATGATGGAGTTGTGTTAATTTGCCGAATGGTGTCCCCAGGAATTCAGATCTGGTTCTGTAAAGTGACTCATCCCTCAGTTGTCCTCTGAGGTTGGCAACTTGTGCCCACCGTCCTGCCCCACCTGCTGCGGTGGCCTTGCCTGCCACATTTTGCTTGTCAGCTGTCAGTCGGGCATCGATGGAGCTGGTGGTGACCAGTTCTGCTGAACATCGTCTTTGTTTTTGGAAAAGGAAATTCAGTGGGGCAAGAGCTGTGCTGGTAATCCAGAGATGAGATGTGGGACACTGGGTGACAGCCCCAAGCCACGAGTTACCAATGTGCTACTGACCCTGAAGGCCGGTTCATGCAAGTAAAACGTGGTCATACTAATTCTGCCGTAATTATGGCTGGAGGCAGTGGAACGCAGAGATGACCGTGATCAGGCCAGTGTTTCAGTCTGCGTAGTCAAACACACAGCAACTGCACAGGTACTGCAGTCATGCTCTGCCGTTCCTGCACTGATTTCACTACCTTATTGTACATTCGTGATTTTGTGTCACTTTGGCTGACAGAAACAGGGGACTATGAAGAGCCATGTCTGTTCGTCAGGTCAAGTAGCTGTTTATTGTCATTTCAAGCATATCCAGTTAGTACAGTACATAGTGAAACGAAACAACGTTCCTCATGGACTGCGGGGCTACACAGAGCACAGGACGACAAAACATTACACATAACAACATAAAGAGCACGTGTGCAAACATTGCAGACAGCAGTACAGACGATGACAGTGCAGTGCCGACCAGTACGTCCTGGCCTTATCCCACACACAGTGACTCCAGGAAGGAGGTGTCTCACTCTGTCGCAGTCTCTGGTGGAGTCCCCCACAGTGTTTGTTTTGTGATACTCTGGTCAGTGCAGCGATGGCTTTGATGAGGTGGGGCTTTCACCTCTAGGTGGCGATGGAGAGCGATCGCTCAGTCTCTCTTCTGACTGCCAGCCCGTCGAAGGCCGCTGTGAGCTTATCTGTTTAGCAAGGACACCAGCTAAAGAATGATGCCACCATATTGAGGGGAATAATGTCATAATGTGCACAGCTGAGAAAGAAGGGCTGTCCAAGGTTGTCTGTCTGTCCATTTCCACCTGCTTATCCCGGCCAGACTAGGGCTGTTCCTGGAGCCTGTCCCAGGCATCACGGGGCATACGGCTGTGGTACCCGTCCATCGCAGGGTGCACACACTGACACACAAGGCATGTTTTAGAAATGTCAGTTAGGTTAACTGCAGGAGGAAACTGACATGTCTACGATGATTGATTTAAAAAAAAATAAAATAAATAAAAAATCAATCCTACCGCCATCGTTCCTTTAGGGTCTATCAGTGGAGGGAGAGGGAGTCACTCAGGGAGTCACTCTATCTGTGTCTCTCTCCTCTCAGAGCAGCTTGTCCCTGGAGACCAAGGTGGCAGTAGCCAAATCCTCGGCTAACCTGCATGCATGCTAATGGGACTGGGTCACCCCACCTTCATCAGGGTTTCCTCACCTCTGCTACAGAGCATCTCGATACCACCCTAACCCTAATATCCACTTAAAGATGTGGCCTCCAGAGAGTTCCACGGGTGTAGCACCTTATAGCAGGGTTCTTGATCCAAATCGCTGCTGTGGAACTCCAAGGTGTATCAAAGAGTAGCACCTGCCCGTCGTTTTACATCAAAAGAATTGCATTAACGGCTGCATGTGAATCTGAGTCTCAGCGCTGCAATGAACAGCTGCGACGTTGATGACATGAGACCATCGATACCAAGCGGCTTGCAGTAATAGCTTATTAAAGGGGTTTTGCAGTGACGATTTCTGTTAATAATAATAATAATAATAATAATAATATTATTTTTTACACACACACCTCAGTCTATCCCCAGCCAATGTCCATGTGATCAGCAAGATATTGCAACGCTGCAGTTTCATGTTTCGGTTTCCCTGGCAACACATTAGTCAATCACTTTTGTTGAATCCTAGTGAATGACATCAGGGAGGCAAAGGGTCCCCCGAGGCCCTGCAGCGTGAACTACGGCTAGATCCAGGCCACCGCGGGGCTTTGCGATGGATGCCGTCGAGCAAAATCAGATTTCACTTTTCCGAAATGTCTTGGGAAACGTATTCCTGCAATCAAAGTAATAATAAGTAACCAGTGAGGATGGCGGTGCACCTACCAGGAAGAGTAGTTCTATGATGATGAAAATGTAGGTCAGCCAGCCGCTCGGCTGCAGTAGGATTTTCATTTTCGTGCTTTTTTGTAATGAGCTGCACGTAACCGCGTCTGTTATTTTTAGCCGAATTTCCTGAATGACAGGACAAAGACGGCACAGAAATGCAGTGACTGTTTTTTATGAATCTCTAAAATCCTGGCATCTTGGCCTTTCATGTGCTTGATCATGCTGAGCTAATTAAGAAATTATTAGAGCTTGTGCAATTAACTCTACAGGGTCTCTCCCTGGGTGAATTTTTTCAGCATACGCCTTGAAATTTTGTGAGTCTTTATTTTGTCTCTCTGTGGTTGAATGTTTTAGAAAGGAGAGTTTATACTTCGGTTTCCCTGGGAGGTGGAGTCATTTTTCATTCTACACCCACCACCCCGCCAGCCCCGCTGTTTGGGTTGTGCCGAGGGAGCATCCGCAGTGTGCGTGGGCGGTCGCTTGGCATCCACCCACCTTCTGCCCCTGGCCTTCAGATTTCCCCTCTGATACCACAGCCAGATCGGGTGCCCCTCCCCCCTACTGAGGACTCCAACCTTAAACCCCCACTTTGACCCATATTTTCCCATTCTTCCACCTGCTGATACATGTTTAAGAGCAATGTGTAAATGTTTAAATGACCTTGTCCCCGGTCTGCCTCGGAGGTTTCTCGAACGGGGAGGGGAGGGCCACGAAGAGAAGTGACGTGCCGCCCCCATCTCGTATGCATGACTAGTGTGATCCCTGGGGGAGGAGTTGAGCCCACTGTAGCTGTGCCGTGATGGATTGTCGCTGGCTACCTTGGTCTCCTCGCCCATTTTCGGCACCAAAGTAAACAACAAAGGCACAGCATTTATGATGATGGTGAAATATTTGCTTTAAGGTTGGGGAGAGGGCTTGTTCCTGTCCCATCTTAGGGCCAATATTTTGCCCTTTGATCATTCCTCTTTTTAAACATGCACTGAAGTAAACCTTTTTTGCTGCCATTTTAATGTACCGTGTTGAGACCGATGCTTACCAAGTGAACCGATTTAAAAGCGATATTTCTGCTTTTCCATGTGCATGTGAATCGTATTCTCGTGTTAAAATGCAAAGACAGGCGTGTTAGACAGAACTATTACATTTCACAGAGAATGCAATTTTACAGCTATCAAACGAAAAACAAACATCCAAGGAGAATTACTCGTAATTATTGCTTATACCTTGAGGCCACGTGTGTAATTTCAGTGCTTGCTGAAACATCTGCACTGTCTTAAGCATTGCCTGGTGTCATCTGATGATTGCGACCCGTTACTAAAGGCACACGCCACGTAGGAGGCAACGTGCCCCGTTTCCTGTTTCTTTAACACACCGTTTTTGCCTTTGACTGTTCATCACCTTGGCAACACAGTGGTTTCCTATGTCGTGTCCCTGCAGTGTAGCCCGAATTGGATTGAGGAGAAGGTTGTGAGTTTGCGTTCCGATGGGGTCCATGCTGTCATACCCTGCTGTCTGGTGTGCTGTGTGAATGAACGTCAGGGGGCAGGGTGGCCAGTAGCGGCTAATGGTGCCTTCTAGGTAAAGCGGTGTGTTCTTAATATTTGTCATTTTGGCTCTGGGTTGCTCGGGTTGACCTATTGAGTGTCCAGCGTGGGATATGGACCCTGCAGCAAGGCTGTAACAGTGTGGGTGATTCTTAGTGCTCCATGCCATAAGCACTACATGGCTCCCATTCTGTCTGGGTGGCTCTGCTTTGCCCTGCCAGATCTGTTTGACCTCCCCAACATGTAAGGAATGCACCTGTTTACCAGCTACTGCTCTAAATACGTTTTACTCGTAAATACTGGAATGTAGATCTTCTTGGGAAACAATGAACTGGTAGGGATAAGACTTGCACTTGATAGTGAAATCGTTTTTAATCCTTGCATATTCAGCCTGCCCTGTGATGGATGGATGGATGGATGGATGGATGGATGGATGGACATGTGACCTGCTCTGAAGGTATTTTGGAATCAGATATTGGGGTTTATTTGGTTGCATATATTTATCCCCCCCCCCCTTTTTTTTTTTTCCTGTTTTGGTCTCTTGTCACTTCTTTTCATGACTGGAGACTGGAAGATTGAACTGAGGATGTGTGTGTGGGGGATTTGCACTCTGGCTGCCACCCAGCTTTGAGATGCTAAACGTGGACTTGCGGTGATGCTGCCACCCCTCCCAGGGCGGAAGCTTTGGGTGGAGTGAGTGTGTCAGGGTCCATCGCCAGGAGTCAGGGCGATTTTTCTCCATAGTATATGCACAAGTCACCTGCAGGCTCCCATGGAAGGCAGCATGTTGGTAAATATCACCACAGTCTTTGGTCATGTTTACAGGTCACTCCCTGGAGGCCGTCAGAAAGGGAAAGCCGTTTAAAAGGAGGTTTGGTGAAACTAGCACCAGCACACGGCAATATATTTTGCTAAATGAATTTTGATGATGACCTTTAGCGGCCTGGGATGTACAGCTAGCACATAGACATCTCAAATCCACTCGTGTTCCAGTGTAGAGGGACTTTGTCAGGGTTTATTAATTTCATTGCTAGCTTTGTTCTGTTTGTCTCACTTGTACCACAGTGCATTTCGAGTCCCTGGCATTCTGACCCTCCTGATACCAATGAAGTATCGCGTGGTGGAACGTCCGTGTCACCTTAAGCTGTAATTTTATCTGAAGAGCGGGTTTTCTGGCTGAATTCTGTATCTTGTATTATTGATCAGGAAGCTTATGACTTCAGAATGAGGCTTTTGTGAATGTTAAAAGCAGGCCGTTTTTCATACCTGGTATTTATACAGTATATCACACATGCATCTCAGTTCCCAGCTCTCATCCTGGTCAGGGTCATCGGGGGATGTCAGTTACACTGCAAGACACACACTATGAGCAATTCAGACCCCTAATTGCATGTCTTTGGGCTGTGGGAGAACATGCAAATGTTACACACACAGGAGAAGCAGGGCTCGAACCTTCAACCCCAGAGGTGGGAAGCAACAGTGCTCCCTGCTGACCCACTCTGGCATTTCTTCAAAGTCTAAAAACTCTGCTGGAATCACATCACATTACCAAATCGCACGTTGTGTGTCTGCTTGTAAATAATGCAAACACGCATCTGTACACGATTGTGCTTTTTCTGTATTTTAAATTTCATCGGTGGCACAATGTAAACCTTATGCCGGAGTAGTGTGCTTCCATTTAGCACCAATTAGCTGGTGCCGTGTCCATTTAAAGTGACGGTGACACTGAGACACTCATGCCGGGATTGCTCTGACACATACTACCAGCTTGGGCACGTGGCTTCGTCTCCGAGATGCTTCTGCGTCACATACAGATCAGGCAGGTCGTCGCCATCCGGCTGCCCCTGGCTTGTACCGGGGGCCCGGTGTGACCTTTCTGCCCAGAGAGCAAGGAGCTCTTGCAACGGAGAAGAATTTTAATGAGGGCCAAGTGGATGGTATCGAAAGAAAGAAATCGGCATCTAACGGGGATCGTTTTCGTTAAAGTGGCACGGCTGCAGTTAATGTGTCCATGTAGCCTAATTAGAATGCACAGTGAGAGGTGTTTAAACGCCGCAGGTACGTGGTCCCTGTGGTTCACTCGGCACTCGGCTATTCCGCCTGAGGATTCGCGGCAGTCGTACTGCGGCGTCTGCTTTCGTGGCCCACAGACGTGGGATATGGCGATCTGTTGAAAGATGCTGCTCTTTGTCATGCAGCTCCCCCCACCCCACGCTTAGGAAGGGGGAACTTGAGTTCACTGATGCATCCTGGGAAAATTCCAAACTACAGGAGCTCTCCCTTTGTTCGGTGTTTGAATCCCCTCATGTCCCCATACAGTAATAATGCATAAGGCACGTGTTGTATGTAGACAAAATGCATTGCACACTCTTTATCAGATTTGTGGTCTGGTGGGGTTTGCGTGCCTCTGTTCAAAAATGTATTTTATTGTTGTGTGGCTGTGTGGTTTTAAAAACAAGCTTGTACCCGCCACGCTGGGGTTGGTGTCTAATATGGAGCTCATTCCTTCTGGGCTCCACTCTGAGATTCTCGATGAAGGCAGCTGTCACTTGCTGTCACCACTGTCCCAACACTGAGAAGCCCCCCCACACAAAGTTTCACTCCCCATGAAACCCCAGGATGTGGGCGTCGGTGCCACCCCCTCCCTCCCCAAACTCACTTCCATGAGCTCGCATCTGTGAGCAGGAGCGAGGAGTGAGTCAGGGAGAAGATCAACTGTAACTTCTGCCTTGAAAATGTGCCGATTCTGCCAAAGCTACAGCAGGCCTACCTCCTTCTTCTGTTCCTCTCATCCCCCTTTGAGTTTATGTGTCCAGCACCCCCGATGAGTAAGCTTTTTCAGAAGACGACCTCAGTCGACCAGCAGCAAGGAAGCTTAACAAACAGACTAAATGGCTGTGGGCCTGACTCGAGGTTTTAGCTTTTATTTTTTTGTGAGTATCCCTTAAAGTGTGGTAGGACTTGTCCTTCTTTTAATCTGGCTCAGCAGCTGTTTAATATGTATATTTAGCTTTATGAAATACTAATACTTAGATGCAATGGTAATTGTTATTACTGCATTGTTGTAATCTCACATTTAAGATAATTGTCTTTCCAATAGACCCACCGCTTGCAGGAGCCGAGCTACAGGTGCTGGCTTGTTTGTCACGGCTAACATGCAGCGGATGCTTTGCCGCTGTCACTCTGTCGGACATGGCTGAGACCCCATCGCTCTAACAGCGGGGTTGCACCGTACTTTGGTGCTGGTGTGAAGCTGGCTGCGTGAACGACGGTCCCCGTCCATGTCGTTGACGCTGATGTTACGCTGTGCCTTTTCTCTTTCTCCTTGGGCTTGTGGATTGTTGTGATGTTTAAAACATAGCTGTAATGCTCATTAAATGAGGGAGTCAGGTGGATGAGCCGTGGATGCTGTAAACCAGGGGCTTCGCCATCAAGGTCTGGGGTGGGGGTTGGGTTGAGTTGGATGCCTCTAAGTACAGTTACCTCAGTCATTCATGACATGATTATCCATTTTTTACACTGGCAAAACAGTCAGTGCAAAATAGAAATGATTAGGTTTGTATCAGCCGACTGGTATGTCCTTTGGAGGTATAAGGACCAGCGAAAGCTTTTTTTATGGGGGGGTATAGGATGTTTCAGTTCCTATGTGATGCTGCACAAAATTATCTGCAGTTAACTGCTTTAAGACTATGCTCGTCAAAGCTTTGAGGTAGCTCTGTTATGAAGAGCGGTATTTAAATATGTGGCACTAAATTAATTAGGCTGGCCAGTACGTTGGTCTGACAAAAAGCAGTCTTTGGCAAGACCCGGCATTCTGTTGTGAAACTTCAAACACTGTGGTTGCTGCAATTAGACTCGGACCAGGACTCATCAGCAGAGTTTGTATAAGCAGAAAGATCTAATACAAATGTGAACTGGTCCTTCAGGATTAGTTGTCATGACGTCCATGCCAAAGTCTGAAGACCCCCCCTCAAGCTCCCCAAGCAACTGGATCGTCTTGTTCTGGCACTGGCTTTTGCCATTGGGCTATGACTGGTCTGAAATCTGAGCTGTGGAAGGTGCCAGAGTGGAGGCTTTCTGTAGATGCTCCCCCACCTCATGTCCTCCACTCTAAACCACGTGGGGCTCTCCGGGGTCTGCTGCGACCCCTAAAAGGGTACCGGGTCATTCGACCCCTAAAAGGATACCGGGTCATTTGCAGCACACAGAATGCGTCAGGGGTTCTGAGCGCTTTCTTCACCTCTGGCCCTCACTCGAACCTCCACCCCCCCTGGAAAAAGGCATCGTGGGACAGTGTCACTCCCGCGGCCCTTTTCTCTACTGAGATGGTTTGTTTAAATGGTGAAAGCACACTCTGTGCTTTCAATATCTTTTAATTGGCTTGCTGTGTGGGCGTCTGTCATTCTCTTCAGTCATGGTATGATGTATGTTGGAATAAGATGGGAGACCAGAGAAGGCCACTTAATGGAGGTGTGTGTGTATATATATATATTATTTTTCCTTCCTATTGGTTCAGAACCCCCCCCCCCCCATTGGTCAGCCGTACTGTTTTCACCTTCCTCCACCCACCCCGACCAGGTGGCATTAATTCATCCTGAAGCCATATTTTTCTTCCTATCTTTAGTTGCCTTGGTGACTCTCACATCCAAACAAATTTGCAGCTTTTCCCAGCCACACATTTTGCAGGATTCGGGTTGAGATCCTTACTCTCAGATGCTACAGCGAGGCCCAGCATAGGACTGGTTCTGATAATCGACGGGCTGTGGTTCAAGGTCTTTAACCGGTAAGCTATACAGCCAGTGGGTGGATGCCTCAAGTGGGTGGATGCCTCAAGTAGGTGGTGTAGCCTGTGAGCAGCACCCCATCAGAGAGAAATGCGTAACACCTGACTGAAAAACTTGGCAATTGCACCAAAGTTACAGCAAGCCCATGGCTTTTTCTCTCTCATTTTTTCTTTTCATTTTTCATCAAATAACCTTTCAGCTTACATGTCCAACATCCCCGATGAGTGAGCTTTTGCTGAAGAAAAGCTCCATCAACCAACAGCAAGGAAGCATGATAGAAAGAACAGAATGCCATGTACCTGACAGAATATCTTCTTCAGTATGAGCAGTCCTCGCCTGTGATATGGACTCCTGCTCCTGGGCATTACTGGCCACGGGACACTGACCGGGTGTGCAAGTGTTGTCATCATTGGGCCAGAACAGGCCTGCTTCCATGGCCGTTTTGCTGGCTGATTCCAATTGTGTAGGAGGGCCGCGTCCTTCCGAATCCGTCCCGATGCCAGTGAGGAGGATGGGGCTGGACCCCGCGACACATTTTCAGCTGCAATACCGCTGTAGCCAGAAGGCGAGAGAGTTGTTGGGTTGTTGTGTGTGTTTTTTTTTTTTTTTTTTTTTTAAACACAGCTTAATGTCTGGCTGCTTTTGGCTTTGCCGGACCTTGTTGTGCTCTGCACGTCGTTGTCCACTTATCTGTCTGTATATTTATTTAAATGGCACAAATTACATTTCAAAGGTTCGCAAAGCAGACAACAGTCTCCAACCCATAATTTAACTCTGAATAAGATCTCTGCTATCAGCCTTTGATGGTCTTCAAGGTTTATGTGAATTCATCAGACTTCTCTTAAAAATCAAGTTTGTGTCATCTTTGGCCCAGCTTTTTCTAGTTAGAATCGCTTTCCTATACACAGTTGGCAGAGGAGCATTTGGTTTCAGGGAATTGGCCTGAATTCTTTCATAATATCTATGGATTGCTGCTTTCATTTCATATTTTTTTCCTCTTTCAGTCCTCGGTGGCACAGGCGTTGAATGATGTGATCATTCGACGGCAAGACCGATGATAGCCGGTTAAGAAAAGCCTGATGTTGACAGGTCTGTGTATCTCGATAGTCTCCGTTGTTCTCCGATCTCTGTCTGTTCAGGAAATGAGGTCAAAAATGGAGCACCTCACACTTTAAGTGAAAGGATGTAAACAGACCTGTCAAAAATCAGGCGTTAAGGACAAACATGTAAAGCATAACGTTCATTCAGACCATTGTTGAGTGGAAAAAAAACATGAGTAAGCGATACCCATAATTCCATGGGCTTGTAACAGCACAGATTATGACCTGTTCTGTAGCTGAAGCGGAAAGGCTGTTGCGTAACGTCAGTGACCCCCCCCCCCCACCACCACCTTTTCATCTTCTGGAACATTCCCATGGGGTCCTGCTAGGTGCAGTGCTGTCATCACCTGCCATTTTGCGTCCTGCCGCGTGCGGGCCCTCGACGTTCAGGTCTCTGTTCCCCGCGCAATGTTGACTGCGTGCCCTGGCTCACGGCGTCAACGCGAAGCTGGCACCATCAGAGGAGCAGGTGCGGGGCCTGCCTTGTGATGCCTGGGTAGCCTTCTGTAAACAAGCACTCCGCGTTCCCTGCAAGGAGAGGAAGGACCTTTGGTCACCCGGTAGGACATCGGGGTGAGGTCTGTCCTTAAGGTCTTTAGCTGTGCGATTGCTGGATCCATGGGGCTTTTCAAGGCTGGCAGACATCTTTTTCCCAGGACTTTTTTTTTTTTTTTTTACCAGAGCTCAACTTTGAAAAGGAAATTCCCAATATCAAAGCTAGCATTTTGTCAGAATGTCCTGTTGACCCCCAGCTTGTTCTAGTTAAGTCCTTACATATCCAAAATTTATGTAGTCTGAAGCTCATTTTGTAGGGCCTGCATGGTAAAATCCCATCATCTGTAAGCTTGATGGTAGCTACTGTGTCTGTCCTTCGAGGTATGCAGAGGATCCCTGTGGATAGTTAGCTTGCTGGATTCGTTCTGCAAGAGCGGCTGAACGATGGCTGACGTCATGGTCTTAGGGCTGTCGACGGCCATTGTACAAGTGACACGAATCACTCTTGTGTATAATTCATTTTTGGGTGGGGGCACAGGTTCCGATCAACACGACACGAAGCGAGTTGTCCTGTTAAGGCTTTTCCCTATCCTTACCTTTTAATGTTCTGTTAAGAGTCAAATAGATTCTCCTCCCATCTCGGCTCACTTCAGGTATGTCTCTGTCCTAAATAGCACATCTTAAAACAGTTTTCACGCTTCTTGTAGTAGACACTGTCCTTTGCTAATGAACGTAATCAATCATGTGCTTGCCCAAATAGTCACACTTGAATGTGAATGTTAAAAAAAAAAAGACAAACCTGTTAGACATGGCAATGGAATAAGTAGTCTTTTTAATACCTACCACCTGCTTTGTAACTGTCCATGTAGGTTTTTCTTATTTTATTTGTGATGGGAATACGTAACCATAGAATCCGAGGCGTGGTTTGTTTGGCTGTTCATTTGTTACCGAAAGCACATCTTTGCGAGAGCCAGTCACAGCTTCCGTTGCACCATGACGCTGCTGTAGCCTGATGCAGCCACTTTAGCATGTGCACATTGCCTGCCTGCCTGCTGTTTCACAAGAAGTGGTGGCTAGCTATCAGATACAATCTAGACAATGCCTTAAACTCTCAGGCAGATTTCAGGAACTGGCTGCTGTTCGTGGAGAGTTTCTCTGACTGCGTGATGTACTTCTGCAGAAACATTTCAGAGTCCGGTTAGATTCTTTGAACTTCTTAGATCTGGTATGGCAGCTTGGTGTGTAGCATTGTTGCTTTGTGCCTCCGAGACCTAGGGGTTGAAAAAAAAAAAAAATGGAAAAAACATGCTCGGAGAATCGGCGTCTTCAAATTACCCATCGTGTGTGTGGGTGTGTGCTGTGCATGTACCAGGTGAGGGTCTGGCTCCCCGTCCAGCGCGCCCTGGGACCCCCCCCCCCCCCCCATAAGCCTACGATGGATGGATGGATGGATGGATGGTTGGGGTCTGATGAGCATATATCACTGTCTAATTGTTCAACTTGACTTATTAGTTAAATGAAACTCGTTCTGCACTATTTTAACACCTGTGAGAGTTATCTGTTCACACTGGTCACATGACTGCAAACCACAGCTTAGTGACATGCACATGTCTGAGGCTTTTTAAAAATTATGCAAACGATGAGATCTAAACTCTACCATGCAGGCGTGTTTAGGAGGAATGCGGTCCATTTGACAGGAGCTTACGAGTTCAGCTTAGGCAGTAATGACTGCGTGCAGATGGGAAGTTGCTCAGGAGAAGAAATGTGTTCATTTTTCTGAGGGTGATGAGCCACAGCATTTCAGAGACAGCTTTAAAAATAAATATACAGCCTCATGGCAAATCTATAACTGGCCTGATGTGTGGTGATCAGCCAGTGCAAAGCCATTGTGGTCATAATCGGGACACCAGACAGCCAGGCTGACTTCAGGTGTTTCTGAAGGACGCTAACCATAGTTCAAGCAGCTCACACC
The DNA here is from genome assembly GCA_009936485.2 of Gymnarchus niloticus. Lineage (NCBI taxonomy): Eukaryota > Metazoa > Chordata > Actinopteri > Osteoglossiformes > Gymnarchidae > Gymnarchus > Gymnarchus niloticus. The sequence goes on along the minus strand of JAACJT020000013.1, from coordinate 6,365,096 downwards.
CCCGTGGCAGTTGGGTGTGGGGTGGGGGTGTTTGTTTACAGTAGCAGTAAAACGGGATACCACCCCAAGATCATGTGCATGAGTCTAACGTCAGGCTCAAATAGGATTATGATCTCTCCACTCAAACAAGCAGAAACCTTAAATTAGCCCAGATTATTTCTGCTTCTATCCCCTTTGCATTCTGCTTTTAACTCCAGGCAAGCTTTCTGGGGATAGGTGTGTTGTGGGATTTGCATTTACCCGTTGTCATCCGCTTAAATCATGGATAAGGACCCTCCGCGACACGGTAATCATAATCTGCCCTCTCTGCCGTCTTTCTGAAGAGCTGCCACCGGCCTTGTTGGTTCTCCGGTAACAAGTGTTTACTGGAAACGGAACTCCCTGCCGCATCCAACTGCAAGTCGATCTCGGTGTTTAAGTGTGGCCGTTTAGCCAGGAGCAGCGAAGCCTCCCTGCAGAGCGCCAGGTATTTTTTTGGAGAGTTTCTGGATGAAATGCTGGAACTGCTGGCAGTGGGGGTGCCAGGCTGCTGCCTCGGGTTTTACGAGACACCAGAGAGACGGCCTGGGCTTGACTTTTGTGAAGAGAGGGTCTTCTGAACGTCGTGAGGCTTCATCCACCCCTCTTGGAGGTAGTGGTGGCTAAGACAGGACTACACTCCATCCAGGCCCAGTCTATAAAAAAGTCGGGAAAATGACTTTGCTCTCCGGAGTAAAATTCGGCATGGAAAATTCTGGCAACGGTTTGTGCGGAAACATGACGATCTTCTCAGATTGCGAGATTTGAGATCTCACTTTGTCCATGACTTGTCTCCGGACCTGGTGATGTTTTTGGTCTCTCTTATGGATCAAAGCTCAGCGTAATATTCTTCCTTAGACCCAAGTTGGGTTTGCTTCCCTTCATGCTTGCCCCTTAAAGTTTGGCTATGGCTTAATTTTATTTTCAACAGCAGCGAAACCCCTCTGGCGTATTTGTGTCGATACAGGAGCCGCGTGTCGTGAGCCCTGGGCGAATTGCTTATGGGACTTTCTCTAACAGCACCGCCACGGCAGGAAATGGATGCAGCAGATGAGCAGTGGGAGAAAGCCCAGTAGCAGCAGGATGGAAGTGTATAAATATTTAAGAAGGTGTGATTGTTTTTCTCCTTTCTTGAAACTTGGGTATAGGTGGACCCAACTCTGGCTGGACAGTGGTCACCAGGCCGTGTGATTTATGACTCTGGGTCTTTGGCTGTAATGACTCCTGCTCAGGTCCAATTAGCTGAGCTTTGGAGCTCTGCCAGTAGGAGATGGAGCCCTTGATTGAATTTATCGGGCTTTTAACCAAAATAAATAAGAGATGCGTCTCTGGTTTTTCACAGCTGCTTTGTTAAGGAGTGCAATTGGGTTTAGGGTTTGGCTCTTGATTTAAGGGTAGGGCTGGAGATCACACCTCAGGACAACTTCTGACTTGAGTCCACGCATGTGTGAACCTCATGAATGTTCCTGCCAGACTGAGGGGGGTCCCAAAATATGACTCTGATATGCCCCGCTCCTTAAAATCGATGACTGTCAGTTCTCCGTGCAGGCCAATTGGTGATCGCCGTTTGTCATTAGGAGCTGCTTGCGGTCTCTATGGGGCGCACTTGTGTCGTCTTGTATCACGTGTACGTTAATATGACCTGTGGCACAGGTGTGCTGCCATGTAATTAGTCAGTCGAAATCTGCCAGGCCAGCTGAGCAGCCAGATGTCCCTCGGCGTGTTAATTAGCCATCTAACACTTTGCTAAAAGCACTCGTGTCGAAAGCTGGCCGGTAAAGGTATCCCTGTGTCACCGCCATCCCACAGCCAGGTCACCTGTGCCTTGTTTCTCGACCCCACCCCATTTTTATGTCCTGTTTCCTATAGTGTTTGTCAATTCTTTTCATGGATGCTGTTCTTCAGGAGTCCTGTTGGATCATCTGTTTTAAGTGGATCCAGAAATCTCCATTTTCCGTGCTGTTGGGGTTATGAGAACATAAATCCCATGGTTAAGCTCTTTGAGACGGCTTGCTTGCTGTAATAAATGAAATTTGATTGATGGATCCGATGTAGGCCCTGCCAGACAGGAGTGATGAGGGAAAACAAGTGTATGGACTTGGGTGTTTGAATGTGCCATAGCACCATAAAGATCGTCCGTCATTTGCCATTTTTGCAAATGATACGGAAGCAGCTGGGGACCTTTCTTAAACCAAGGATGCTCGTTGTGCCATAAGAGTGACACATTCACACCAGACTGGAGCTTGAGGGCAACTCGTCGGTTCTCATCATGTAAAGTTCTCTGTGGTCCTGCATCTTTTGGGATATCCAAAATGTCTGTTCCAAGGCCCTCATGGGAATTGTTTCCCAAGTCCCGTGAAAGGTAGACATTCCCCGCTAACTGTCAGGAGGAACTCCTGCACTTTACAGTAAGAGTTCAGAGCTTCTTCATTTCCCTTCCCTGAAATGAACCTCTCAAAGGCACATTTTAAAAACATCCACTCCCGAGTCGACTTCCTCACAGCCGATCAGTTTCCATGACATTGGTTATTAAGATACACACTGTTGCTTTCCTTTCCCCACATACAGTAACTACCCTCACCCAGAGCACGAGGATTTCTAAAGCATGACTCTACTGGAGGGGCAAGTAATACAGACCAGTGTTTTTTTTTTTGTTTTTGTTTTGTTTTTTTTTCCTAATGGGTTTGTTCTTGCTGAGCTTAATTGACCTTGGTGCGAATGATCACAGCCACAGTGGGAATTCCCCCCATCTGTCTGGTAAACAATTCGTCAGCATGCCCTGCCCTCCTTGGAGAAGGTAGCATTGGAAGACGTGTGTGTTTTGGTGCGGTGCAAAGGAAGGCTGACGTCACAGTGCCTTGTTTTTCAGCCGGCACGTTTTGCTTCCGTTGTTCCTAATGGTAGCTGGTTTTCTGTGGTACCCCTCTAGCAATGGAAACTCAGGGAAGGGGCAAGCATTTATAGTCTTTTTTTTTTTTTTTGTAACCTGTATACAAGATTTGTTTAGATGGTGGTGTGAAATCTGAGACTCAGCCTTTACCTGAACACATGGCAGTGTGTAGCAATGGCTAAGTGGTCCTGGCATGGCCACACCCTGCATGTCAGTATGGTATGCCTCTCCCAACTCCAGGTGACAGGAGCTGTCAGAGGAGACCCTAGAGAGTAGCTGCCGGATGTCCCAGGCCCTGCGGCGCCACATGATGGCTGAGTAGGGTTTTGCGCTGGAATTTTGTGAGCAGTTTTGCAGGTGCGTTTTATTTGAGATATGGATGTCGGCCAGGCTTTGGTATCATCTCTGAAATGGTTCCTAGTTCAAATGTGTCCGTGTTTTTATGCAGCTGATGCCCACAGCACAGAGAGGGTCACTTCTCCAAGCCAGATCTGCAGTTTATTTTTTTTATTTAATGCCTCTGGCTGGTTCTCCACTCCGTGTCCTAGCGAACTCAGCGAGATAGCATGCTCTCTGTCACGGCTGCGGCCCCCATGGCCCTGTTTTGTCGCGGGGGACCTGATCATTATAGTGCCACATTGTGAATCGCTGACCCCCAGACAGCAGATACAGCTTCGGGTAATTACAGTACAGTGGCGAGAGTCTAATTGGTGAGTTTCTGGGGCGATGGCAGCCTGCCAGACTGTGTGTGTGTGTGTGTGTGTGTGTGTGTGTGTCCTGAGGAACAGAATGCTTTCGACTAAGCCGTTTGGTACTGGTATCAAATTACAGCTTCGTGCTGAGCCGAATGCAGCTTTTATCGATTTTATTTAATATCAAGCAGTGTGTCCATCACACACACACACACACACACACACACACACACACACACACACACACACACCCAGGAGAATATGGGCTCCCCTGCTTCCCTTTGGCTCTCAAATCCGTGCCGTTTGGGACCTAGCAACATGTGCGGCAGGTGTGCCGTTTCGTAAGCTCCATGGCCAGAGCTCGGGAGGTGGCCTTGGGCGTGAGACTGCAGATTTTCAGTTCCTTCGTCTCTTTGCTCCCTTCCTCTTCTTGTGGTTTACTGTTTCATGGTTTTTAGAAAGGAGATCCAACAGTGGTGTTAGCCAATGGGAGCACAGAGTGAAAGTCATTGGTGGACCTCCACCCCCCTCCCCCATCAATTCACTCCAAGCTGCGGCCAGGGGTGCGGCGAGGAGGACTCACGAGTGAGGCCAGGCCCTGTCAGAACATGTCTGCCCCACCCCCACCCCGCACCCAGAATCTTTGTGTTCTCTTCAGGTTCCACTGACCCATCTGGTTGGGGAGACGAGCTGATTAAGTGTCTAAAACCCGGCCTGAGCTTACCTGGGTCCTCCATCTGGGTGGGACGTCCCCTTGTTAGTTCCCAGTCTCCCTGAGAATCTCTGATTTACTCTTCCTACTACTAAACTCACCATAAATGGCTCTGTCTAATAGTCTCCCTGGAGGCCAAATGCGACAATGACAGTCTCAGCCCAAGATAAGTCATTATTAGCCTTGTTCCATAGATCATTTGCAGATTGAGCTCTGACATCCCTTCAGTATTTTGTCTTTTATAAAACATTTTTATTAGTGTTGACCTGAACTAGATTTCGCAGAGCGGGTATTTAAGTCCTATTATTAAAGGTATTGAAGCTATTGCAAGTTGTTCTTTCGTGCCAGGAGTTTGAAAATGCCATTAAACGTCTCATTTCTTGCGACATGACCATGTCCCCGTAAGTTATCTTGATGCCTGTTGCTCCTGATAAGCTCGCCTTGTGGCCTTCTGTCTCATAAACACATCTGCCCAGCTGTTTTGGGGCATTGATTGCATGTTTTTTTTTTTTTTCTCCTTCTCCCTCTTTCTAGTACCAACACGGTAGCCAAGGAAACATTCCCTGAAAGTTGGGGTTTTATATCACGTGGGGTCATAACGCTGGGCCCAGAGGAATGTGGAATGCAGCGTGATTGTCACTTAAATGGCACCATTGCCATGTTTCAATTCAAAGTGACGTCCTGATTTTCAGGCTTGGCTCGGCACCTACATCATAATGCTGGCTATGTGCTGTCTGTCTGTCTCTGTCTGAGACCAGTGCTTTTTTTTTTTTTTTTTTTTTAAAATGTACAGTGGATTTAGGTCTGAATTTGTATACAACTGAGTCAATGGGAAAAAGATGAAAGCGTGCGTGTTTCATATCTGTACATTTTTCTGTTTGTTTGCACTTGTTCTCTTTCCCGTAAAGATTACTTGTTTACATGCGTGCGTGCACCCACCCACCCACC
>JAACJT020000013.1:6342928-6359736 GCA_009936485.2 Gymnarchus niloticus | reverse complement strand
GAGACCCAGACTGGAGGCAGAATGGCACAGTCTTCTATTCTCTGTTACCCAGTGACGTTAATGGAGTTCCGGTGTCCCTGAAGCTTTTTGAAGTGGGGGGGTCGCCGGCCAGCACGCGCTACCTGTTTTTAGGTGACTATGTCGACAGAGGATATTTCAGTATCGAAGTAAGTGCATAAATCTTGTTTCTGTTTATTGACTTTTATGTAAAGGGAACTTTTAGTGATGTGTCATTGAAGACACCTTTAGCTGAAAGGAGTGATCCAGTGGTTTAAAATAAATGGCACTGACGAGCTGATAATTGGTTTGGTACTGGTGGGTTTGAGACAAGTCCAGTAAGAATACCGCTGGTTCTGTCCTGTTCACCTATTCAGTTTTTATCAGGCCTCGATGACCGTGAAACTTTAGTCACGTTCAAAGCATTATGTTGTTCTTCATTAGTTATATTCCCTAACATGAGGTGAGGGCCCATTTTGGGGCACAATACTATAAGATCTTTCCATGCTTAAGAATGAATGAATGAATGAATGAATGAATGAATGAATGAATGAATGAATGAACTAAAGTCCAGCTTTGGCTGTTTTGAGTGCGTTGTATCACACTGTATGTATGTCACAAAGCTCAGTTTAAATAGTTTGCAGACGTGTGTTTGCAGATATTGTACCTCTCGACTACGTCTAATCTGTGTCTTCTGTCATTCCAGTGTGTGCTCTATTTATGGGCCTTAAAAATCCTTTATCCCAAAACACTGTTTCTGCTCCGTGGGAACCACGAATGTAGACACTTAACAGAGTATTTCACATTTAAACAGGAATGTAAGTATAAGGCCGGCCGATGACTCGGGGAGTGTGCTGTTGGTTATGGCTGGAAGTGCATGGCTTGTGAAAGTAGCATCCCCAAATGTGAAACGTGAAACACACCTTAGTGTCAGCTGATACGTGACCCCAGGGTTGCTGGTTCAAGGCTCCCAAAGGGCCTTGGTATAGCACATTTGGCAATATATTTACCCTACAATGTCGCAATTAATATCATTGTTATTAATAAAAAGTGCTTCAGCTGCACAATGATGTCCAAGTGTTTTTAGTTGCTCGTATGCATCTAGAGTATTTGAATACCACAGCTGGTAGAGTGACCACTGTTGGGCCCTAAACCTGGGCTCTTAACCCCAAAAAGCACTCCAGGGGTGCCAGATAAATGGCTGACCCTCTGCTCTGACCATAAGCTTCACTCTCAGCTGTACGTGGGGCTCATGGAGAGTATGATGGCCAAAGTATTGTTTCCTCCTTTCTATTCATGTTATGTTAATAAGTACCCTGTGCAGTGCAGGCAGGGGGAGTGTGAAACAGCCCACCTGGGGAAATGGCTTCCACTGGGTGTAGTCAGCGTGTTCCACTCGGCCGCCCTCTTCATACACTCCTGTGTCTCGCCGACAGGTAGAATCAAGTATTCGGAGAGGATATATGACGCCTGCATGGACGCCTTTGACTGCCTTCCCCTGGCGGCCCTGATGAACCAGCAGTTCCTGTGCGTTCACGGCGGCCTGTCGCCCGAGATCACCAACCTGGATGACATCCGGAAAGTATGTGTGCTCATCTGGGCTGAGCCGCCCGTCGCTGATGTCGTCATAAAGCAACACGCATGCAACAGTGTAGTGGACAGTCATAACTGTACACGTTTCAAATAGAAACTCGTATTCAGCAAGCATCTCTGTGGAAGTGCTTCTGCCTGCCTGCGTTGGGGGCTGGCTGATCATTGAGCCAATAGCCCACACTGTGCTTTAAAGCTAGACTGATGTCTTGAGGAAAAGATGACTCCGTGTTAGACGCCATAGTTATTCTACTCTTAGTTTACCTCACTGGCCACAGAAAAATAAGGCAGAGTGTCTTTGCTGAGGGAGAACTCTATTCTCTATATGACCTGTTGAAGTATTCGAGGAATTTGACCATGTGGAGGACACAAGGGAGAATGAAATTCTTTGGTTTTGTATTTAAGCATTAGTTTAGGCTTTTAATGTCGCTTAATGTATGTTGTGTTATCAGCCTAGCTGTGGAATTTTGGCATCATTTTACTCTGATCCTGGTATCTCTCCGGTCATGCATGTCTTGATTTCAGGTGTTCCGTGGCCACCTTATATATATTTTTTTTTTTTTTTAGAAATTTCAAAGTGAACTGAATCCCCTGACTATAGTTCTGTGTATATTAGACTTCTCTCTTCCTGGTCTGAGTGTCCATCACGCCTCATATACTCCCCTCAGATGAAGGAAGGAGTTGACCTGGAATTCAACTTGTTTGTCTTCCCCTTTTCTTTACTCTCTATTCCAATGGAAGGAAAGAAACTTCTTTTTAGAAAATGGCACATTCTAAATAAAAAATGATTAGGCAATGTGTTTGTGGTTTTGAATATTCAGATTAAAGGATGTGTCTCTCTCTTCTTTAATACTGCTATAACTGAGTCGAGATCTTTGTGTTTTAAAAAGCAGTGTATGAAAATGGTAAGGAATTTCAGCTGTTAGCTAAATCTTGTTTTCAAGTAGTCAGGTTGGGTTTTGCAGCAGAAAATTAGCAGGGGGGAAAAACAACTTAAACTAAAGGAGCATGAAAGTGGTTTTGGTCAGAAAATGGATTTCTGGGCACCACCAAACGCAGTTCCTGTGCGCAGTAATGCATGTAAAAGACAGATTTGGAGAGGAAATGCGACGATGGGACCTGAATGGGGTCTGGGCCGGGCACTTAATGGGAGTCTCTGTTATAACAATACTTTTAATTGGTGCTCTTTTCAGACTGTTGTGCTTTAAATCACTTGTACATATGAAGCCTTTTAATGGATGCTGGCAGCACTGCGTCAGATCAGATGAAGCTGTTACTGCGTGCTGGGTCTTCGGGAGAGGATCGACAGATGAGTGTGAGAAGGAGAGAGGGGTGGCCTTCTGTTCTTGGGCCGTGCCGTTTCTGGACAGCCTCACCCCGCGGGTGAAGATAAGGCTCCCGTTGCTGAAGCCGGGTCTGGTTGCAGAGAAGGTGTTTTAATAAACCGCAACGTATTTTTCCGGCTGTCCCGGCCACTCGTGCGGGTTAGTGCTTCACCCTCGAGGATGATTTGCCCTGCTCCTAGCTAACTGTACCGGCCTGTCTTCTCTTCCCCCCCCTCCCAGTTAGACAGATTCAAGGAGCCCCCTGCATACGGACCAATGTGTGACCTCTTGTGGTCTGACCCCCTGGAGGACTTTGGCAACGAGAAGACCCAGGAGCACTTCACACACAACACAGTGCGTGGCTGCTCCTACTTCTACAGGTAGGACGCCGCGACGGAGCACTCCAGCTTCAGAAGCGCAACACAGGCACCGCTTGAAGCACGGTGGATCTCACTTGGTGGAAGATGTAGACTAATGGCATCGATCTTATTCTTGAAACTATGATCAGTCTGAGCTGAACTCATTAATGTAATCGTTTGCTTTTCACTTTGTTTCAAGTGTCGCTGTTTTGGAAAGCTTTAAAAAACCCAGGCACAGAGTGGAAAGTGCCGGAAGCACCGAGCGGTCGCAGTCATGAATATAATGAAGTCATGAATTACTTCGAGCCCAGAGCCCCCCTCCAATGACCCCACTGAGGAGCAGGATTCATTTAAGAGGCTCTGCCTGGACCTGCTGCTTCTGTCAGGCTTGTCAGGCTGCCTTTGCTGCCTCAGTAATCGCAGCCGCCAGCTCGCTTTGATTCAAATCGACCCCGACGCGAGGAGGAGCCTGGGAGCAATAGTCCGGGTCCGAAACTGTTGACTAATTAGCCAAAGCTAATGCACGGTGCTACATCTCAGCCCTCGTGCAGCACCAATTTGGTTTGACTTGCCGGAGCTGGCAGTCACTCTGCAAGATACATTATCTAGACTACAGGGCAATTCCCAGAAGCGATTTCAGCTGCTGATTGCTTTTTCCATATAGAAGGTCCGTCATCTTAAGGATGCAGAGCTGTACGAGTAACGTTGTGTGGGATCACCGTCAATATGAACAGTTAGCCAATTAGCATGAGCACAGGCTCCCCGCATTCGGTGCTGTCATGCTGCTGCTTTGAGCACCCATCAGAAATGTGATGTTGTCTTTGATCATAGATGTCTTCTTCTATAGTGCATGTACATAAGCGGTCTGCTCTTTCCAGATTATCTTTTTTTTTTTTTTTTTGTTGGAGAAAAAGATGGAGAACAACAAAAAAAAAAAAAACAAAAAAAAAAAAACGATGGCCTCATCCTGATTCCTTTGTGTCAACAAAATTCAGTTTAGCTTTAAATTTTCCAGTTTTTCGGAATGAAACTGACAGAGAGTCAGGCGTTTGGAGGCTGGTCTTACTTGGCCTTCAGCTATGATTCACGAGTAAGTAGGTCAGTTGTATTTAAGTTTAATTTGGCTAGAAAGTGTGAAGTAAGGAACAGACAGCAGGCCATCTTAGAACACACGAATGAAGCAGCCAGGGTTTGTAAGAGTGCAGTTTGCACATCGATGGCTTCCAACGCTGGAGCCTGCATCCAACGCTGGTCTGTCTGCGCCTCCGTAACCGGGCACCCATCTGCTTTCTCCAGCCATGAAGCCCCCCGTCTTCATGCCTTGAACCCCTTGTTTGTGGGGGGGTGTGCAGGGTCTCTCTCCTTCTTGCTACTCTTTAGGGATTAAGTAGTGCTCTGAGGTATAACTCCGGGTTTTTCACCCTCCTTTGCCAGTCCAGTCCTGATCATTCTTTTATTAATGCATGCCAGTTATTGTGACACATTTGTATTAGAAAACATTGTAGAGATGTGTTTTTTTTGGGGAAATAGTTGGCTCTGTATGCATGGGATTAATCAATGTCAGTAAGACTGTTTTAAATGAAGAGTACACTAAATGGAAAACTGGTGACTTGCTCTACACACCTTTCCTGGTCAAATATACACCCAGAGCAGTAGATGTATTGAAGGTTTAAAATTTGACTTTTAAGGGAGGGCTGATATATGGAGGGCTATTGTCACCCAACTAAAAAAGGGGTATATGACTGTATGGGGCTGTTTTTTGAGACTGTCACTCGTTTGTCTTCTCCATCGCTTCTTCTGAACCTCCCTGCATCATTTTGTTAATTTATGTGGCTGCTTTGGCTGTGAAAGGGGGGGGGGGGGTTTATGCCCAAAGCCAAAAGTAATCAAGCTTTCCGTGATCTCTAGATGGTCTACAAATTCAGTTACAGTCAGATTAGAATGGAGAATGAGAAATGCAGGAGTTTGCAGACAAGTATGACTCCTTTTAAGGCCTGGCGGTTATTTATTTATTTTAAATGAAGGAAAACCAAAATGGCTGTCATCAATCATACCTCATTGTCTGGCATGTGTGGAAGAGTGTTTCTGCATTGCATCTGCAAGTCTCGGACCCGAATCATGGGAAATGGTCATGGTCTGATTGGATGGTTCAGTGTTAATGTCCTTGATTTGAACAAACCTCCACCTCAACTAGAGTCGCTGCCTTCGTAGTCCTGATGAATGTTCTCTCTTCTGGTGACAGGGGTTCAAAATGAGCCACTCTAGGCACCACAAGTTTAAAGTCCTGTCATGACTGTCAAGTGGGAGGATCTGTGAATCAAACGGAGATGTTTGGTGGTGCTTTTTGCACCTAGTGATTAAACCGGTGAGGTGGTCCACCTCTGGTGGCAGGCGACGGTGTCCCACCAGCCGGAGTGAGCAGCCATAGATGCCGGCCTCCTCTATATGCCATGAGAAAGGAGGTATTACTAACGCCCCTCTTTATAAAAAGATATTGATTGCCTGATTGACTATACTGTTCTTCTTCTTTCTTACAGTTACCCTGCAGTCTGCGACTTCCTACAACACAATAATCTGTTATCGGTCATCCGAGCCCACGAGGCACAGGACGCTGGGTAAGTGCATCCCCCTCCCTCAGTTGTCGATGCCTCTGGACATAGGAGTCGTTGTTGGTTCAGATCCTGAAGTGTCCATGAGGGACACTGATGTGGCGGTTCAGACTGCCGCTGGGGGGCGTGGGGCCCCAAGTTGAGGTCACCTAGCATCGCTCTGGCCCCTGGTTTAGCCGGTGTCATAAACAGCTGGATGGTGGAAAGACGTCATTGGCGCTGGTCTGAAGGCCTGGGCAGCAGGGAGCCATAAAAGCCACTGAGAAGAAGTGAAAGGAGGAAACTTGTTAAAGTGCTGAAAAAATAGGCGCTCTTTACTCTGCTTCTGGGAAAGGCTTAATCGCAGGGTGGGTGGTGAAGTGGCGGAGGCTGGCCTGTCCACCCAACCCCACCCCCAATCCTGCTGTATATTCCCTGTGGCATTCTGATCTCGTGGTCCAGTGTGATAAACGATTGAGGGGGAGGTGAAGAACATTGTGATTTCTTGGCTCCCCCTGTAGGACATGTAGGGAATTGACTGGAGTCAAATGGAGCTTATTGAATGATTTTTATTGCATGGCATCTGCGGCTACAATGGATTGGGATAGGAGGCTGACGGAGGCATGTGGGGTCATGTTGTCATCCCAGTACCATTTTTCCTGAAGACGAGTTGGTCTAAACCCACAGAATGCCTACAACCAACAGGGAAGCGGGCAAAAACAGCACCCCCTGCTGGAGGTCAGCCCACCTACAGCATGGCTGTATGACGTTCCCTAAGCAAACCTTTAAAATTTGTGATTCATGGCTTAATTTCATAGGCCCTTTTGCTGAGTGTTGAGTTCTGGCTTCTTTGCATAATTGTGGACACTCCAGAATACCCCTAAAAGCATTGCCTTAACGTCAGCACAAGTTCCTCCAATTTCCATCGCCAAGACAGAGAGGCCAGCATGCATTAATGTTATTAGTTTGGGTCGTTCCTCTTTACTCTGAACCGCCATAGGAACCCCACAGCTGGCTTCCTGTTAAGAAGATGTATGGAAGTACATTCACTGTGCAGAGTCGTTAATTCCTGCATTCTTTTCATGACCAGGTACAGGATGTATAGGAAGAGTCAAACCACCGGCTTCCCATCACTCATCACGATTTTTTCGGCTCCAAACTACCTAGACGTGTACAATAACAAAGGTGAGTGTTCATAATAATGCATTTCCAAGAACCACGTGTTGGCTCATTTGGAGGAAAAGGATAAATGGGGGAATAAGAGGATCCCTACATCGGAACATCCTTATGGTGTTCGGTTCTGGGAGCACTGCTGCCCACAGGTGGCTAATTAGCACAGGACAGACGCTTCTGCTCAGGGAACCAGGATTTATGCAGAGGATAGGAGAGTTTGACGTGGGACCTTCTTGTACCCTGTGAAAGTCTTACCAAATAATTCCAGGTGTTCCTTGGGCTTAGAATTGGGAGGGAAAGGCGTGAGATGCAAGGGGTACTTCCTGTGTCGCACGCATGGACCCTCCTGCTGGTGGAGTGCAAATGAAGAGTACATTGCTGGGTTAATCCCACTAAAATTCAAGTGTAATTATGGACGACGTCTTTTTTTTTTTTTTAAAAAAGTCCGGCCTGAGTGAAGTCGTCGGCAAGCAGCTTCTAGAAGGACGTCTGGCTACGATTAAGATAGATATCAGAAATTCTCTGGGGGAAGTGATCTGAACCTGGAAAGAGTCATTTGGTCATTTCTAAGGTTCTGGGTCTCCACCAATGCACGGTCAGGGCCGTGCTGTCAAAATGGTGGACATTTGTACAATATTGAATCTTCCCCGAAGTGATTGTCCTGCCAAAGTCTTGACCAAGATTGAGATGTTAAATCATCCAGGAAATTGCAAAGGAGTCCAGGAGAAAATGCCAGAATCTCTAGGCCCTTCCTCGTGTCGGCTGTGGTCACTGCTCATAGGTATCAGTCAGTCACTTCACCAGTAGGGAAGAGCAAGAGGGGGTAGTAATTGCTTTGCAAAAAGAACACAAATGTGTGTTGTTTTGCCAAAAACCTGCTCTTGTGAATTTTGGAACCGAGTCTTGTGAATAAATTGGTCAAAAGATGAACTTTGGCCGACACGTGCTCCATTATTCCTTATTATAAACACTATATCCCACAGTAAGGTCCTCATTCTGTAAGTGTAGAGCGGTGTGATGCTTTTGGCTTCGTTTCATCAGGAGCTGGATGGACTTGCCCTCGCCGAAGAAACATTGAATTCTGCTTTGTAACGGGATAGAATAGAAGAATGGCAGGCCATTCATACATTAGCTAAGCCGAGAAAAACCACTGTGGTATGCAGAATGCTAGTAAGGTGCTTCAGAACAGATGGGGGAATTAAGTAGATCCGTAGTGCGAAATGAGAAGTTCAGGCAGGTAAATGGAGAAATGATGCAAAGTTGAAGCAGTTCTGAATTGCAGGGTGTGGTAATCAGTAACTACAGGAAGTATTTGTTTGCAATGATTGATAGTAGAGATCTTAGTGTTGCTGGATTTTTCTTCCCCCAAACAGACATCTGTTTCAAAATTTGATTTATGTCCTCAGGTTGCCTTTAATATCAAATTTCAGTGGAACATCTTTCAGTGCCAAAAAATATGCTAACATGATAGTTTGAGGGGTGGGGGAGTACTTTTTCATGGTATGTCATGTAATAGTCACAGTCTCTCTCACGGACACGCACACCAACTCACTGTATCACCGTTGTTTGGCCAGATCATCCATCCCGCTACAGGAACGATGCCTTCTCCAGCAGCAAGCTGCTGGGTAACAGACAATGCTTTTTGTTGTGACATGTGCTGTTGCTTCGTTTTGTTGGAATAAGCATGGCAGTCGATCCTGTCTCACCCCACGTCCACAAACACCTGGAGGGGGGAATGTGGGCTGGCGAGGATTCCCATATTCCGCATCGCTGTGCTTTTCATCAGTATTCAAGGGCATTCGAGCTCTGCAGAGATGGAAAGGGAGCCTGTCTGCTTGTGCCAGTCCACCTACGCATCTAGTGTGTTCTCTGCCAACCCACGATAACCAGCCATCCCCACTGACCCCTGCCGCAGGCCCCAGAGCATGCTGGTTCTACAAAGCCCATAGTACTTCTCCACAGCGTCCCAACTTCACACCGCTATAAGCATCCACGCACAAAGGCTGGTGTTGCTTTTATTATTTATTCAACTGGCAGACGCCGTAGCCCAAGGTGACTTTCTGGACAGTGGGGGATGCAAGAAGAGAATGCAGTGCTTCATCGAATTGAAAGCCAAACCGAGTCTGGGCAAACAGCATTATGTTTTGCCGTAACTGAACCAATTTTAATTGATACCCAGGATAGCTGGAAGCCACTTAAATACAGACTAACAGTGAGTTTGGCACCCTACTATCCTCCCACCACCAGGGGGACCCAGAAGCATCGGCCAGTGGCCTTACTGATGTATTCAGCTGGAAACAGAAATTCATGTGCCATGCTCAATATTTATTTAGCTAAGGGACCAACTGACACTAGAAGTGTAAAGTTACCTAAAGTTGCTGGTACATTGCTGCTGTCTCTACATGCAAATATAAAACATTATATTTGCTAGGCACAAGCTGCGGTTTTCACTGAAAAGTAGTCTGGGGTTCATGCCTTTGCAAAGTCCCATATGATTTAGGGAGCATGAGCAGAAAATGTTAATGATTGTTTATTTGAAAAACCATATCTGCTATACTTTTTGTTTCAGTATTTTTAGTCATAACAGTGTGCATAGAATTGCAGCCAAACCTCATTTAAGCGTGTTGTTACAGCCAAACACTATTGGTGATAACCACACTGGGCTGAAACTACACCCAAACCCCAACTGGGTGGGGAAGGGCAGCTACAGCCAGACTTCATTAAGGAGGAGGTCACCATGGCCAACATTAATGTGCACTCTCGCTGTGTGTTTTCTAGGAGACCAAAGCTACCAGACAAGAGAAATGGAGAAGTTTGATTCTCCCATCAGCTTATTACAGCTTCTGTTTTGGATAATAGGAACAGGGGAGAGAACTTTATAGTCCAGACCTGTCTAAACCTGGCAGCATCTGCAGTAATAGCCATTGTTCCCAGCGAGCTACCGAAATGTTCCTCAAACAGAATCACTCTGAGACTAGCAGGTTTAATCAATCAATCCACCGCCCTCTCTTGTCCACCCGACTGCCTCGTCCAGGAGCTCAATCCTTACCCCCATCCTCACTCGAGTCCACCCGACCAGTGGTGCCATTTGATTCTGTGTGAACTCTGATATCAGCAGCCTAGCAAATGACTCTCACGCTGAGTACTCAAAAGCAACGTTCTGTCTGAGAGCAGACATAACCGTGGTCTCCTCTTGGTTTTTCGTTTCATAGCTTTTCCACAGTGCTTAGGAATGATGCAAGGTCTGTGATGCCATGATTCCCGATTGCCTGGTACCCATTAGGTGTGAAATCTGCTCTTGCGTTTGGCTCCAACTAAGTGTAATGAAGGTCATGGGCTTCCAAACACCTGTAGAGCTGGGTGTCATGTGTCAGAGCTCACATCAGTTTCCAGCCTATTTCCCTCTCTTTAGGATCTTGACACAGGCAAGACTTTGAGAGAAATGCTTGGTGATGGGCATCGTTCTTCAGCTATACCCCACCTCATTTTTTGCTGGTTCCTGTTGACTCTCAGACCCACAGTGTGCAGGATAGAGGCATCCAGCCACCAATGTGGGGACAGTGCTTGCGGGGCAGGGCCTTTTTCCTGCTAGTTTTATCCGTATTGCAAGCAACAGGTTGTAACAATGGAGTCTGCCAGATAAGCAGGCAAACATCAATGACAACAGCTGGAAATGAGGCATAGGTCAGTGAGATGCGGGGAAAGCTAGGGCTTTGGGGTTTTGTCAACTGTTATTTCCTGAATTTGCTGCCTTGAGACCAATGAAGTTGATTGATGGATAGACTCACAAACAGACAAATGGACAAATGGATAGACAGATGGATCAATCCATCCTGGAAATGGATGCCTTTGAATTTGGTGAAATTCATCATGAGGAGCACAGCAGTGAGTCCCGAACGTTATGGTCTTGAGACATTCTATGATCGAGAACAATTTCCAGCATGTGTGTGAAAAGCGTACTGGCCTTATACTGTATATGACATGGAGTAGGAGAAGATGGTATGACCACATACACACACGCAGAGTGCAGAACTAACCTTAGGCCGAAACGCCACTGCATTTCACACATTCACTATTGAAACCACAACTGGGCTTTTGCACACACGTGTACCATACAGTTGCATTTTGCATGTTCTGGCACTTTTGTTTTGATTGAATGTTAGGCGTTCTAGGTAACATTTCATCGTGACCTCCCTCTGCTGCCTTCTGGTAATGGGGAAGAAGAATTTACAATGATGGGAGTCTTCACAGAGGAGAGGCTTTAATCTGAAGGAGTGGCAATGGGGTAGTTTGGTTTTGGTGACGACTACAGAGATTTGGGCCTGCAGTAATATTGACTTGCGGGGGCTTCATGAATAATGAATTGGCAGCAAGCACCTCTGCGGAACAAAACCCTGCCATATTATCTTCCACAGAGTGCAGCTTGAGACAGGGAAGCCAGCATGCAGCCTGCCGTAAATCAGCGGCCAGCCTTGCTCTGCAGCTCTGCATGCTGGTGTGGCTCACCCATGCATTTGGGAAGGGGAGCCTCCCAGTGGTGGTTGGAGGAATAGCACCGGCAGCAAACACTGACAAACTCCGCTCTCCTAACGGAGCAGTGGTACCAGCCATTCCCATCTCCACAGTATTGACATCCGTGTTCTTCAGCTGAGCCCTTGTATGTGCATGCAGGACAATGACAGGCATGTGTTTTCTATGGGAAAAGCAATACTCTAATCATATATTGATATTAGTGAGGGTACAATGATGACACTCTGAAGTGTCCTTTCTTATATTTTCCCTTATTTCAACTTTATGGTTTATAGATGAGTTATTTTCAAAATTATAAATTTAAAAATTTTTACTAATCCCCTGAAAAAGAGGTGCGGCGACTTACAAAATTAACGGGGAGCGACCTCCCATTTCGTTTATAGACCCCCTTATTTTTTAAAATGACGTGTTTATTTTAGCCCTCTGCTTCATTTAGACAGCGTACCGCCAGAGACGATTCAACAGCCGTTCTACTTTCATTAAAACAATCTTCAGGGAAGTGCAGCCAGCATTGAACAGCCAAGCGTTTGGGCTCATCTGGTTTTTCCAGACACTGTCTCCGCCTTTAGAAGAGTGCCACGTCTGGCTGGGTGCTGAGGGACTCACAGGCCCCTCCCCCCCCCCATAACCAGCATTTTAATTACAACCGATTTTGTCCCAGAGCTTTGCAGCATGACACCGACTTCCCTCCTTGTGTACCACCCCCCATAGCTGCAGTATTGAAGTATGAGAACAACGTCATGAACATCCGACAGTTCAACTGCTCACCCCATCCATACTGGCTGCCCAACTTCATGGACGTCTTCACTTGGTCCTTGCCATTTGTTGGGGAGAAAGGTGAGAGCCTTCTGGGTACCAACAGGCTACGGTGTCTGAGACTGGGTGATTTCATAGCACTTAGGAGATGTACTTGAACCTGGAGCAGTTAGTCTGTTGTCTGGTCGGAATATGGACAATAAGCATCACACAGAGTCAGCTTGCCATCAGAGAGGAATAGCAATGTGTACCATATGCCTGTTTTAACCCCCCCTAAATCTTCATATTCATCACCTCCCCCCCCCACAGTGACAGAGATGCTGGTCAATGTTTTAAGCATCTGCTCCAACGATGAGCTGACAACCGACGAGGAGATTGACGGTAAGTCCTCACAGGTCCTCACTGGCGCCACGAGATGGGTTGAGTTAACGTTAAAGGAAAGCAAATAGAACTGTTCAAAGATGCCAGCAGGGGGCGCACTATCCATGGCACCAGTGTAGTAAAGGTGCTGCGGATCAGCTGGCTCCAGCAGAGGCTCCAGTGAGTGTCCATTTAGACCTGTTGCTGGTTTGATCTGCCACTTTAATGCCTCATTAGTGTAACGAAGATGAGCCACTCATAGTGCAACAGGTAGCCTGGAAACCAGAGTCCAAGTATGTAGCACCTGCTGTGTTAGAGCAATAATTCAGGGTCTCTGCGTGTCAGAGATTAGCCTCTCACCTAATGCTGTCTCTTTGAGCAACACCTACATATCTACTCACTGTCATGGGGAAGCAATTTGTATTGCTTAATAGTGGTTGGATTCTAAGCAGCAGGAGAGCAAAGCAAGGTTCTGGTCTTTTCCAGCTCAGTACCAACCTCATGTAAGCCGTTCTGCGTGGGACCCAGATGAGGCAGACGTTAGCCTCATTTTTACAGGGCTTCACACTTCCTGATGATTTACGTGGAAGTAGTACTGTGGGTCTTTCCAAATGCGGTTACACAATAAAGCAGAGAGATGAAAGTGCGAACACGGCTGATTCGTGACAGCCGAGATACTCATTTGCATATCCACCCCCCACCCCCGCCCCTTCCCTGGGAAGAAATGGCAGCTCCGAGCTTCTGTAAATCTCTGGAAAGTTCCTTGTTAAGGAAGAGAAACGTCCTTCCCCCCCATATCACTGTCATTACCCAAAACATAAAAACAAATGTGAATAATATGATTGTTTTACTGAAAAATTGTACCAGTTAATGGAGTGGGAGAGGACCATAAAAATATTTTCAAATATGAATTTCACAAAAGAATACTGTGTTCAGGAGCTGTCCTGACCTTGCTTTTGTGCATTCAGATAAGAACATAGAAACTGAGTAAACCCTGAACCTACACAATGCTGCTGCTTCTGTTGTAGACTCTTTGTACCATCACAGCACACAGAGCCGTGAAATTGAGGCAGGCCGTCAAACTTCATTTCCCACAGCTAGTGGCAGGCGTGTTCTTAGTAACTATATTTGTGCTGATGTCATACAGATGATTTCCCTGCACAGTCCTGCCTTCTGTTAATCACCAAGCCTGTAGCTAATAAATTTAGTATACTGTCAGCCAAAGTACCCGAAGAACCCTGAGCTGGCCATCTTCTCTTGAGATGGAGGAACTAGGGTCAGATTTGCGGATGCACCATACCTGGTTTTCATGACAGAGTTGGCGTCTCGGTCTCTTGACGTCTCGTGTCCGTTTCCCACGTGTCTCTGTTCTTGACCCTCCAGTCACGTTGATTTTAATATCCTTTTTGCGTCTTTGGGCCCTTATGCATTGTCACTGTTTCACAGCCTCGGTTGCCATATCTAATCTGTTTCTGTTTTTCTGTTTTTCAGACTGTTTTTGCTTTCTCACGTTGCTTTTCTTTCTCATCGTTGTGTTTTTCGCTCCTTACCTCCTCCATCCCTCTCTCATCCTCCAACCATCCACTCATCTCTCTGTATTTTCTCTCTTCTGGGGTTTTCTTGAGAAGGACAGCTAATTTATACCCCAAAGAAAGGTACAATCAACTAACATGCTAACAGCTTCAGTGTTGGTGACCGATTCTTGGCTGTGTGAATCTATTTGATTTATTAATGTACGTTTCTTCAAGCTGTCTGATGCCCATATTGCTGGCAGTATAATAACAAGCACTCTGTTATCTTCGGTCTTGGTTAATCTGCCTGTAGAGGTGTGCTTTGATTTTACAGCCTGATCTGAGTGTCTGCTGCCGCTACCATTACCAGGTGAACCGATTTCTTCAGGGCAGTCTTGATAGTATCTCCCCATACTAGTCTCTGCAGCCGTACACTCTGCCTCCAACTACGCTTTCGTCCTTCACCGTTACTTTCCTATATGTAATTTTCTGTCGGCAAAATACAGCTCAGAGGCTTGTGTTGTAATCCGTGTGATATCCTCACCGCTGTTGATATTATGTGAGTGCTGTACCGCCTCAATGCATGTGCCATCTCGTTAAATTAATGGCAGACAAGTGTTGTGGCTTGCCTTGAATGAACTTCAAAAGGGTTTATTAGCTATTGAAAATGTTCAAGGCCATGGGAGCACAGCCCTGAGTCCCCATTTAACGCAATCGCCATGCTCTTCATGGTTAAAAGTATTCCGTTTCAAATCCTTAGTCTAATAATCCCTGAAGTGCAGCTGAAGTCATGTTTCTGAACCAGGGAAGTCTGTCCCTCCATTAAGGCACCAGTCTGCTCCTTAAGCAAAGCTTAAGCAGCAATGTTCCTGTGATTCGCCAAACCTTCTCCCTCAGACCCTGCCAGTGTGGCCGGTGCCATGATGACCTGAGCTGATGTGAAGCTATTCATGTTGTCAGGCTGCTCCTTGTGTTTGCGATTTCTCACAAGGCCCTGGGCGATGACTCAGCTTTTTATTGGCTGCCGTGGCTTAAATGGCTCAATATATAAATATACATTCTCTTGTAGTCCAGCAGGCAGAAATCACCAACAAGCCATATTGTGGCGAGTTTTTCTATTTTTTTTCGTTGCTCATAAACTAATTTAGTGAACATTTAAGAATGGGGGGAAAAAAAATTTATCAATCGTCCATTTGGGGGGGGGGGGGAGCGGTCAGAAGGTGAAGTACTGGCAGAGTGGTTCGGATTTAATGGGTGTGGTTCAAATGAAATGCTCTGGGAAAATGTAGTCAGAGTGCTGTAGGGGTGGTGGCATGAATCAGTGACTCCAGGCCAAGATCTGAGGTAGCGTGCACACGCTTGCGATCCCATTTTTCCATGTCCAGGTCTTCTTACAATTTCCACATCTTTCCTGCTCCCATCTACAGGTGCCACTGCCTCGGCTCGCAAAGAGGTCATCCGGAACAAGATCCGAGCCATCGGAAAGATGGCTAGGGTATTCGCTGTCCTGAGGTAAGAGCCAGATGCTAGCCTTTTTTGGACCCCCCTTTTTGGAGGGACAGCCCTGTAAACTCTGCACCGTTCAAAAATCCGTGTACCCTGTGATACAGGCTGGATTTTCAGATATGATGGCTAATGTTGCTAACAGTGGATGGAGAAATCTATTTTTTTTTTTTTTTCTTTTCCCCCAGAAAATTTTAATTTTTGAGATTAATAATCCAATTCAAAATGACAAATATTTTGAATAGTGTATGTAGTTAAACAGGTTTAATCTGAGGTAGGATTTCAAGCTTCAGAAAGGGCTGGTTGAAAGTGGGGTACAGTGAACATGCTGAACTTAGATATGATGATGGAACTTGGACTCCCTGCGTCTCCTGTCCTTCACTTCCAGAGAGGAGAGCGAGAGCGTTCTTACCCTGAAGGGCTTGACCCCCACTGGAATGCTGCCCAGTGGCGTCCTCTCTGGAGGGAAAGAAAAACTGCAAAATGGTAAGGCTCCCCTCTCCCTGACACGAAGGAGCCCCTGTCCTCAGTGGGCCCTGCCAGCCTAATCGGACCGTAATGATATCTCTCAGATTTAGCATCCTTGTTAGCCAGCATCCCTGATCGATAGTCACTTAGGCTTTCATCTGCACTAATTACTTTTAAACTCGAATAACAAACGACCATCATGCACACGCTTAAAATCCTAGCACATGGCATTTTTGCAGATGGTAAAATTAATTGGCCCCTCAGGACGGCATGAAAGGCAGCTTCATTTAATGTCTCTTCTAGGGACAGAGCATAGCGTGTGACCTGTATTCCAGCATGAAAGTGCGCTGTAAACTGGCGTACTCTCACATGACGTTGTCTCTTGGGCTCTAGATTAAAGGTGCCTGTCTGAGCACAAATTGCAGTTTCTGAGGCCCACACAGCATCTCGATTTCTCAATCTCCTGCTTCAGAAGCTTCTAATCTTCATAGATCTTGAAAAGTCATTGTTGTACTGAACAACTTCCCTGGCTGGTAGCTGGAACACTCCCCGAGAGAAAAGTACACGCACTCTACTCATCTGTCGTCCATCTCCCCCCCCTCGCGGCTCGCGAACCTGTTACTGTTGGCCCGGCCCGGGCGTCAAGTA
>JAACJT020000013.1:6314743-6338530 GCA_009936485.2 Gymnarchus niloticus | reverse complement strand
CCCACATCTTCCCCCTGCACCTCATTAGGCCCCCCCCCCAATTCTGTGTGGGACCACAGGTTTATAGGATAAAAGGCCCCACCCCAAGAGACTGTCACATACTCTGAGATCTAACTTCTAGTTAAGGAAGTGAAGGTCTGCTTATTGTCAGACTACCTATATACAGAAGAATCTCATTCTCACATACCAAAACAACCATTTTATTGTTGTTTTCATTTTTTTATACTTTATTAAACCCCAGTCCCCAAGATCAAATTTTTCCCATAGTGTTTTTGCCCAAAACCCACAGTATTCCTAAAGACTCAAAATGCACAGTTTCATCAGCTCTTGATATTTCGTTACATCATTGGTTTTACGTCTTGGCGATGATCAGCACCAGCAGGTTGCCAGGTAAGTTGTGGTAACTTGGACTCGGGTTTAACGTTTGGCTTTTTTGTTTTTCTGTTTCTCCATCTTCTTCCCTCCATCCTTATCTGCTCCCATTCTGCACCCACTTTGTCCCCTTCCTTGCTTTTCGTCTCGCCTGGCTCCCTCCTCGCGCTCCACCCTTTATCCCAACCTCAACCCCCCGGTCCCGCTCTCCAGCAATCAAAGGCTTCTCACCGCAGCACAAGATCACCAGCTTCGAGGAGGCCAAAGGGCTGGACCGCATCAACGAGCGCATGCCGCCTCGCCGCGACACTCTGCCCTGCGACGCCAGCCTGAACTCCCTCAACAAGGCCCTGTCCTCCGAGACCAATGGCACCGACGGCAAGGGTAGCGGTACCGGCGGCAGCATCCAGTGACGGGGGCTGGCCACCTGAGCTGCGGGGCCTGATGTGGGGGGGGTAGGGGGCACCCTGGCCCCCTCCCCGTCCACCTTGCTGCGGGGCGGAGTAATCGGAGGGGGGCCCCCGCTTATTTTGCAGGGTCGAGGGACGGAGGACTGAGGGAACAGGAGTGGGATGCACACAACGCGATATTGAACCCTAAATTTGGTGGCGTGTCACTTCCTAGACTTCAGATATGCCTTTAAAAAACCGTTTATAGAAACATGGCGAGTTTTTGCTGGTTAATTAATCCTATGACTCGTTGGGGATGTACATGATTGTGTTGAGTCTTGAGAGAGAACTTAATGGGAATGTTTTGAAAGGCCTTTGCTCTATTACTGGATATGGAAACTTGTCTGTCTTCTTACTAACTCTTGTACGTTTACAAAATACAGCACTAAAAATGGACAGAACATACAAAAAGTTTTTAACATATAAGGGTGTACAAACTAAATAGGGACTATTTATTAACTTTTTTTTTTTTGCTACTCTTATCATAAAAAATAGCTCAAAGTAAATTAGGCAGTCTTAAAAGAATGTTGCAACCTTGTTAAAATGCCAAAAAGGAGAGTTTTATGGTTTTGTACAGATTAAGCTTACCTCAGGTTTATTTGGTGTGTGCTTTTGCCCGACTTTCTGTAAAATGGCTAATTAACTCAGCAATGAGTATTTTTTTTCTTGGAGCTTAATGACTGGAATTTACACGTCTTTCATTTGCAGATTTTTTTAAAAAACGTATTGAATGTGGCTTGCTGGAAATCTGTATGAGTGGTAAACATTTTCTTTGAAGTATAGTGAGAAACACCCTTACAATTCTTCGCAAAGAGTATCTTTATTCTGTAAAACAAAATTAACTGAAACGAATTTGCCTATGCATGTTTTAAAGAAATAAGTAAATAAATGAATTAAATTAACTTGGCTGCAGAGGTCTACTGGGAACTATAGTGTGCTTAATGGATATATACTGGAAATGTATACTGACATTCTTTATAGTCACCCCATAATACTGCTTTATGCCTTCAGTTCTTTTGTAATTCAAGCATTGAACTATTTAAGATGAAAGAGGAGTCATAATATTTTTAACATAAGCTTGTAAGTGCACACATAGTCCGATTTAGCATGTTTAGCGATTCTCGTAATATGAGTTTGTGGTTACATGTGGAACTGAAAATGCATGGTAACTGTTAGTGTTACACAATGGTTTAGTCCTTATATATTTCCGTTCGGTTTTGTTACGTGCCACAAAAAAAGTGTAATTTTATTATGACTATAATTATGATTATTATTATTATTATTATGATTATTTTGAACTATTTTGCTTTGTATATCAGTTACGGGTTTGTTATCGCTTCAGACTTTATGATGAAACAGAAAGGAGGAGCTCCATCAATCTTTTTTAACAACTGTTTAAGTGCCCAAGTAATTCACTACAACATGACGCCTGGCTTTTGTAATTTGACTTCTAAACTGTTGGCAGACGAAGCATGCACTTGCAACAATGAAAAGTATTTTATATTTACTGTTCAATAAAATGTGCATGACATTAAATATATTAAAATTGTGGGGTTTTTTTTGCAATAAATATAACAGACTCTTCTGGCCCTCAAATCTTCAACTCTTGAGAAAATGTAAAGGTCAATTATAAAATACAGTACATAAGTCAAGAATATTTTACAAACACTTTGGCGTAATTTGTTTTCACTGTGTTGCAGGTAAGTAAGAAGCTCTGATTGCGCTTTTAATTATATTAAGCTGAAAAATTCCTGCTTTCGACTGATCGAAGTGTCCCAGCTGTGTCACTGCTCATGGATGTTGCTGAGTGGCCTTTCTTAAACGGGCTCTTCTCAGGGTTTCACATGTGCAGCCGTTCTGCGTTTAAAACCGTTTAAATGAAAGCCGTGCGATTGCTGAAAGAGAGAGCTATCATATCGTGTGTAGTTTGCCTGCTTTTGACCATGGAGTTCCTTGGGTCCAGCCTTAAGGTGCATTTAAGCTGAGTGATTGAACAGAGAAAACATGAGATGCATCTATGATCAAGTTTGATACAGGAGATTAGCGGATGCTTCTCCGCCTTCTTTCCGCTAAATAAACAAGTGAATATTAAGAGAAACCGCTAGAACACTGGGGGGGGGGGGGGGATGCAGACTTGGCAGCTGTTAGATCTAAGGTGTTTCTTCTGTTTATTCTATTTAATAATTTGATTAAGCCATCCGGGACAGGGTGGAGAGGGCGCATGTAATGGCTGTGGGGCTTTTTAGAATTTTAATCCAAAGAGTTTCCTTAAGTAATTTTGTAATAGTAAGACTTTAGTGCACCATACAACAGCATTTTCCTGTGAATTTATGAACTTGATTTAACTCTTATTCCTATTATTTTTTGCCATGTTTCAAATTCTGTTACAAACTGCCTTAATAATCACTTGTCCCACTTTTTTTATTGCAGATACAGGGAATTTGTGATATGTCTTGTGTTGTTCTGAGAATAGGGCTTGGGTCCCACATTAGTACCAACAGCTGTATGACCTTTGGTGACTTTCCTCTTCCCGATTCATGTGGTGCAATGTGGCCCAGAGGACTAAGGCTCATCTGCTAGTTACCTCACCTGGCTTGTTGGACTACACAGTCAGTTCTGCCAGGTAACTGCACTGCTGCCCTCCACACCTACCTGAGCCTGTAACACCCATACTCCTCCCTCCAAATGTACCTGTCACTTCATTTATCCTTCAGGTTTACAGACTTCTTGCTGTATTTTGTTTTATTAATGAATATACTCTATATGCACTTGGACATACAGTCATTAGCCCACCCCCCACAATTTTACTGTGTTTTTGCACAGTAAATTGCAATCTTCCCTTAATCCTGTGTCATTTTGCAAATTCCTGTGATGAAGATCATGGGTGTGATTCAAAGCCCCACTTCTGGATGCATGAGGCATTACTGCTTCCCACTGAGCCAACGTGAACTCTGCAATCTCCTGAGTGTTTGTGACCTTTTTTTTTAAAAGGTACTGACTTGAGTGGCTCTTGGAGCTTGTGCCTCCATTGCATTGCAGCAGACGTTAAATATGCACTGGCCTCTTTTTCTGTGTCCCTTTGTATGTCGCTGGCTTCCTTTGTCTATTAAATGATTTTGTGCATGTGGGCCAGATCGACCGAATGCTCTTCACTGACTTCACCGTGAAGGCAAATGGTTTTGTTTTTAGTCACGCTTGACCCAACCTGCTATCCGTTTGATAAAGTGAGCGTATATCAGACACATCTCCATTATGCATGCGTTGGAATGTGACAATGAGGATGGATCGTTTATTTACAATTTGCTGGAGCTGGCTCACATTTTCCAAAGTATGTTTGTCATTGCAAATGCATCGTGTCTTGTTTGAGCCGGATGGCGTTCAGATATGACTGCACTTAGCTTGCCTTATCGCTTCCTGATGGTGAATTTTGGTTTAGATCTCGTGCAAAATTACCGCGTATTTATTTATTTTCTCCTTTATGACTATGGAATGAAAGAATTCCTGGGCAAGATTATGTCTTCTGTGAGGCTTTCATGGAAGGCCCAGCTAAAGACAAACAATCGACTGGGCGATTACCTCTCTCTTTGACAGTTTTTACCTTCTGGTATAATAACGTTGACTACAATGCAGTTATTTCAGAAGCAAAAGTCTGAAGCAGGCAGTTTTCTTATAAAGCCGTGAAAGCGTAAATTGATCTGTTGTAGATTAAGCCCCCTCCCCCCCAGAGAGTGGTGTTTCCTGGGTGAAGTGGGGTGAGGCATTAGATGGTACACCCTCTCTGATATATTTAGTGCCTGATGGACATAAAAATGCTAAAACAGCAGTCACTTGTATCTCTGTATTCCAGTTTCACATATTAAACAGCCTCCATATGTTCTGCTCGCGCTGGTTATCATTAGACATTCACACAGTGCATATGGCCAGTAAGGTGGGTCAGAAATGCACCAGAGAAAACAGGATAATTTACTGGAAGGTTTCACAGGAATGAAAGTCAGATCGTTGTACTGTAATTCTATTCAATTCAATTTTATTTATATAGCGCCTATAACAAGAAGCACTGTCACGAAGCACTTTACGTAGTCCCGCGCCCAGAGTCCCCAGAGAGTAAGCCAAAGGCAACAGTGGCAAGGAAAAACTCCCTCAGAAGGAAGAAACCTTGGGAGGAATCAGACTCAAGGAGGAAGCCCATCCTCCTCTAGCCAGCACCGGGCAGGACAAGTCTAATTCTACGTAGGAATACTGTGGTGACAACCTCTACAGGCTGTAATGTAAGATGACCTGATGCTTTGGGCAGAAATTGTCCTGCGTAGTTACACTGGAGGAGGGTTCTGGACTTCAGTTGCTCAGGAAAACGTCTCCCATTCTGATTCTGAGCCAGCCGTGTATACTTTAGACACAATAGCTGCTAGAGGAAGCAGGACTTTTCAACATCCTGTTTTGGGTGGAGCCATGTGGCAGTGTTCAGGTGAAGCTGATTAAACTCTCCACTGCCAAACAGACAGTTTCACTATCAGAATTTATTACCTAGAAATCTCATTCAGGTGAGATTTTCTTCTTGCAACATCCCCTCGTGTGCATGAGGACAAAAAAATGCATTTCAGATTTAATCACAACATATCAGATGTTTGGACGAATCATAAGCATGTCTGGGTTTAGACAAATTGCATCAATATTTTGTGAGTTTCTTCTTGCTGAAAGGGGACCACATCTTCTGACACAGACGGAAGTGTGAGTGGACAATCTTACATAAACAAAAAAATTATATAACACAGTGTTTAAAAAGGTGCAAGTTGTGCAAAAATAGTGCAATGATACGCAGTGCAGATGAGGGAGGTAAAGACTATTACAGATGTCTCACTGTCTGCCACGTCAAATACGTATGGAATGTTTGTACATCTATTTGTCATCTAACCAGTAATGCTGGTCAGGATCACGGAGGGGCCTGGAGCCTAGCCGAAGCAGCATGGGGCTCAAGGCTGGGGTACGCTCTGGACAGGATGCCGGTGCATCATGGGGCACAGGCGCACTGTGGGCAATTTAGATTAGCTAGTTTGTCTAGCTGCTTGCCTGTAGACTGCAGCAGGAAACCTACAACACAAGGAGAAACTTCACACGCACAGAGCAGAGATCAGATTCAAACGCCTAACCCTGGAGGAGTGAGCCACCATGCTGTGTTTTATATAAAACAATCTTTTTGTATTGTTTTCTCCCATTTTTTTTTTACCACCATTTTCTCTCAGTTTTCCCCTGCTTTGCTCTCTTGTCAGCTAAGTACTGTTTCAGGCAGTGCTATTTAGGACAATGATGGGGACTTCAGAAAATGCCGGTGAGAGACGAGTCACCGATTGTGAAAAGCATTCATCTGCAATAGAGTCTCAGTGCCAAACCGCCTAGCGTGTCCCGCTTCATGATCTCGCTCCTAGGTAGAGGAAGTTAAAATGTCTGATTACGTCTGGGCAGCTTGAGCAGAAGTGACAGTTGCTGAGGTAATGGGTGAATCTAGGTCCAACCTGCAGGAAGGCTTGCTTCTAGATATAGAAAAGAATGAATGTGCTTTCCTCTGTCTGTTTCCTCGTCTGCCTCTGTAGACACAAAGCAAGACATCCTTGACATGGTCCTAAAGACACAAATCCACGGCTAACCCATGAGAATCACCTTTCTTGCCAGTATAAAGAAACAATGAATCTGTTAAGGGGAGCAAACGTAAAAATCTTTGTGTGCCTTTTTGTGTTCTTTACCTTATTGGCTTTATTTAACCTATTTATCTTGGTACAATAAAATCTATTTTATCTATTTATCTAGTTTATTAACGAGCCATCCTTTAGTCCAGCTACGGAATAGGCATGGCCATTGCAGATATGCATATCTTTGCTGGTGTTTATGTGTCATGTGCATTTATGCATACATCGATAGTGTATGTC
The DNA here is from genome assembly GCA_009936485.2 of Gymnarchus niloticus. Taxonomy (NCBI): domain Eukaryota; kingdom Metazoa; phylum Chordata; class Actinopteri; order Osteoglossiformes; family Gymnarchidae; genus Gymnarchus; species Gymnarchus niloticus. The sequence goes on along the minus strand of JAACJT020000013.1, from coordinate 6,331,788 downwards.
AATGACTTTCATTTACTCAGTAAGCACTTAGCCAAACATGGAGACAGTAATCCAGGGCCTAACCTGAGTATCAGTAATTGATCATCCAGAATTTCCTTCTGGGGACCAATAATGTGTCATTCATCCATCCATCCAATCCAATCCATCCACTCGTCCTGGTCAGGGTCGTGGGGGAGGGACCTGGAGCCTAGGCACGAGGCTGGGATATGCCCTAGACAGGATGCCAGTCCATTGCAGGGCACCAATAATGGGAGACAGTTCTTTAGCATTGTTGTGCACAGTCAGTCACTAAATGGTCCAACCCAATTCCTACTGGATACTGGAATAAAAGGCCAGGCAGTAACCCATTGTGGGTTTGAAAACCTCATATCTCCCATTTCCAAAAGGGGAGGGGGGTTGGCCGCATGGGATGCCCGCCCACAGCACCGAACTCACACGTACACACATTCACTCACACTCTTCTCACCGGTTCAGTGCCGGCTTCACACACACATACACACACATACTGTATATAATTCAGGACCTAACATTCTCGCTGCTGTGAGGCCTCTGTTGTTGCTATTCCACTTTAGAAGACCATTAATATATTTCACAAGTACTCACAAATTGTTCCTTCCCCTTGGTGAATAAGGGAGGTAATCATTTCCTGGACAAATTAAGAAAGAAAGCTATTAGGTGCTGGAGGATGAGTCACAGGCCCCCATGTGGCTGATGTGGGCATTGCAGGTAATGCACTAATATGTTATATGGAACAAAGCACACAAGTGTCTTCTGTTAAGCTAATCAGTATCTCTAAATTGCCTGTAGTGTATGACCATGTGCCTTGTGATAGGCTGCCATCCCATCCAGGGTGTACCCCAGTCCTGTGCCCTGTGATGGACTGCCATCCCATTCAGGGTGTACCCTGACCAAGAATTATAAACTATTCAGCATGTAACAGGAATAGCTCATGAAAGGTGACTGATGGGGCCCAGTGCATCAAGCTTCCACAGGGCCCAAAATTCCTAGCAGCATGCCCAGACACAAGCAAACATTCACACCATACGGTTCTGGCTAAGCTTTGCCAGAAGCTGAAATGAATTCGTCCCTAGTGGCCAACGCTCGATCTTGGTCTTGTTAGAAGCATAGTTTCGATTTTCAAGATGTTTTTTTTTCCACAATAATACCAAATGATGCCAGCCAATGTTGTTAACTTAGAGAACATTGGCAACTCTCTTCTTGTAGACAATGGCACACGTGTTAGAGTTATTATTATTATTAGGGCGAACCTCCCACAGTGTAAAAGCAGGAAGTGTGTACTTTCAGAAATTCTTGTTTATCTTTGGTCTTTTCAAAACATGTTTTCAAAATGTACTTTGGAATTTGTACTCTGGATTCCCCCTTTTCAGACCTCCATCATTTTGCTATAGGGCATTATTGCTAATTTGCTCTGTGTTCATGCTTGGCACCTCAAGCATGTTAGCTTCATTTCATATCAGACATTTTCACTCCAAGCATCAAACACGCATTAGCTACCGGAAGTTGGAAAAAAAAAAAAACAAACATGCACAAAGATGAAGGGTTCCACATGAGCAATACTGAGGTGTGGTGGCTCATTGGTTAGCACTGGATCTTCACGTGTTCTGGGCTGCAGGGTTGGTTCATCACCCTGGCTTAGAACGTTCTAATCATTGAGCTCTGCTTTTCCTCCACAGTCTAAAGACATGTGCTTAGGTAAAGTGGTGCCTTTAAATTTCCCTTAGTGTGTGTGTGCACCTCGTGATGGACTGGCCTCCCATCCTGGGTGTCCCGTGTCTAACGCCCGGTTCCTCCTGGCACAGGCCAAAAGCCCACTGCAACTGTGCTTAGGCAGTCAGGAAGATGGATACACAGTACGTATGTATGAAATGCAATATTTAGGGATGCACTGCATTTGTGATTTTTCATGGTGAGCGATAGAGGAAAACACCAGAAATGTTGCTAATCCTCCAGATACCAGCTAATTTTGGGTCTGAATTTGAAGTGGGATTCTTCTGATTGACTCAGAGCAGTGACTTCCTAGCCCGTCTGCCATCTCATGCATGGGCTAAACCACAAATGTCTTCATGTTTGATTTAAACTGCCATTGCTTAGCTGGTCAATGGCAGGAAAAAACAAGTGAAAGAAGCAGGCGATGGAACACAAACAAAGACCTCTGCGATGGAGTTCCTGTGGGCAGAACGAGAGCCTCCCAGCCCCTCTTGGGTCAGAGGCTGTTTCCTCCCCTCCTTTACCTAAGGAAACACCAAAATAATCAGCATTCCACTCGTAGACACCTTATCCAGGCTCGCCAACTCACAAGTGCAGACCCTCCACAAGGAACACTGCAACACCATGAAGCCCACTGGAGTGGTCTTCCTCCTTACCTTCTCTCTGTTCAGCACAGGTATGGCCACCGCTCACTTCTTTGATAACAATGAAGGATAGAGTACTATGAGCTAAGGTTCCCCCTGTTGAGAACGAGCAGCTGAGCAAAATGAGGTTCCACTTGTTTTCTGAGATACGTGTGAATATGCACAAATGATGTAATGTATGTCTATCATGACAGAATCTTCCATAACCGCAACGTCAGGTGTTTAATTTTTGTTCTTGAAAAAGCATATAACAAATTCATATTCCATCGCATCGTCATTAGTACCATTATGATTTAAGCAGTTAAACAGAAAATCAAGTATATGAGTGTGATTTTATCTTATAACTTATAAGCTTCGATCATGATTGTGTAATTGGACAAAACAATGCAAATACTTTTATGAAGTAAATGTTTCAGTCTTAACATGCGTTAATGAGTTGTCTTCTTGTATAAAGCTAATCACATTTATAACTAGTAACAGAATACTTTAAATCTTTTGAAGATATACCATACATTTTTGAAGCTTGATAAACAGGTGCATAGTTTCACCATCATTCAGATGCCCAGCATTAAGAACACTATTTTGTCTCAATGACGGGCCTATTAACTCATTAATGATATTTGCCATGAGTTTAGGCTGAGGAAGAGTCTGCGTTTGAGTACATTTGCTGTACTCATGACAGAAATGATTTGGCAGTAGGTAAGTTTGATAATGAATGTGGTGCAGACAGGTATGACTGAAGTAGGCATCGTAGAGGTTTAAGGTTCAGATACGAAGAGAGGATCCACTGTTTGCCGAATCAGTTTAAACCTACAAGGAATCATGAAAAGTGATAAGCTACAGTTTTTGATTCTCTTTCGAGAAGAGAGGAGGGTATTTCTTGGGTTCCAGGTCAGCAAAAAAGAAACATCTAATATCATTAATTCTGCAAGGTGCCTCAGTGGGTAATGTTGTTACCGCACATCCCAAGGGATGAGGGTTTGAATCCCACCTCTGCCGAGTGTGTATGTGGAGTTGTCACATTCAACATTATCAGACTTTGATGCACTGTGTCCCACCCCCACCACACCAACCACGCCCAACAGACCATCACTCCTCATCCCCAGAGTACTAGTAGTTGTGATTAATTAGCCAATCACTTAGTTTTCTTTAGGTTCCCTGCAACTCCCACACATTGGTGCGAGGTATTGTGTGTATTACTGGCCACTTACTGAGCGTTATTCACGGATTCTGGATAACTCTGTACGACCCTGGATTGTTTATTGTGTTTTGCCCCATCTTTGCCTTTCGTCTTGGATTTGTTCGCTGATTGATCTGACCATCCAGTTTCTGACTATTGTTCCTGTCCCTTGACCGCGCTTTTTGGATTTCCCTTTTTGGCTGACGACTTCCCGAGCTGCCAAAAAATAAACAGATCCAGCTGCACTTGGATCCTTGAGTGTTGGTTACACATTGAAAACTACTAAAGACAGCAGTGCTCTAGAAATTATTGTCCATTCCAAGTGCAGTATGTTTGTGTTGTAATAAGGGTGTCATGTACAAGGAGGGATATCAAACCTTACGAAATATTAAAAATTGCAGTACAAAGCTCCTACTATTTCAGTCTTTCAGTTTCAGTGTTTAATTTTTTTTTAAGGAGAGATGACAGCAGTTCATACAAATCGTGGACACTGACACAGGCCTACTTGCTTGCTCAGATTTTCTGAGGGGTGATTTCAGAAAGCTAACTAGTAGCATCCCCAACCACATCCTGGTTGTGACCCAAAAATCGTCAAGCCAAAAAATTGCCATCTTAGTTTTGTACACACATTTGAAATGATAAATGGGGCTTTGTAGGCTTGCAAAAAGAAAATATTTTCAATTCGAAGAACCTAGAGTGAGAACAACAATGCTAATGTGACTGGTTCGTTAGTGGAAACGGAAAAGATAGGCGGTCATTTTGATTGTGTATCTTGGCCTAACAGCAGGCTCTGCACTGCTCTCTGCCACAGACAAGGATGATCTTTGTGAAGATAGGCAGTGGGAACCACATTGTTCCATTTCTCACAGAAAAAGCTGTTTTTATTTGTGTCTTGAACTAAATCCCACACCACCCAATCTTTACTAAATGGTCCAAGGCCAGTGCCCAAAACTCTTTCATACAGTTTTAAACATTAGTTCTCAGTTTTTTTAATACGTTACGTAAATTTATACTAGCATCCTGTATCGCTACCGTCTGTCCTATGCTGCCTGAAAGTGGCTCCAAGGTCCCTCGCACTCAGTTGAAGATGGATGTATGGAAATGCGATAATAGATATCTTAATAAAACCGGACTCAACTTTCCGGTGCTTTTGGTGCCCTTAGTGTTCCGCAATCATGTTATCGTTATGGCCGCTGTCCTCCATCTCCACCTGGATGCAGCTTGTCATGAGCTGCACAGACATGAAAGGACAGCTCCGCTGCCAGGTCAGCAATAAGGAAGCATATAAAATCAAGAACTGCAATATCTACACAAAACAAATACAAATAATCATGTTGTACTGGCAGCCTGTGGCAGTTCAACACCATTCATAACTATTCATAATTCGTAATAGTTCATGACTACTGCAGACAGCAATGTTCAGGAAACGAAACCCCATTCCAAGCAACTCCCAAAATCTCCTTCAGTTACACTGGTAGAATTTTCAGTTTCAGTGTTTAATTTGTTTTGAGTGGGAGGAGCTACAGCAGTTTTTAAAGATGTTAAAAGCTTTTTCCATCAATGGGAACAGAGGGCACAGGACAGCATCAGTAATACAGTCATTTCTGACACTTGCAATGTTTTTCAGATTAGAATGGCCTGATGGTAGCTGACGCTTGCAGATAGTGGGGTTCCCAAGCCAGGACGAAAGTGTCATATTTCAGTGACCAGGAGAGAAATGTGGACAAATCTGGGAATTTAGACATGTATGGTGCAACATCAGCTGCAAGAAGGGCAGTCCAAAGGAAAGGTGCAGTCTTCCACTTAAGAAATGACTTAAGATAACACCTGTTAAGGCAGTAGTCAATTTAAGGCAGTAGGACTATCCAGTAGGAATGTTGATATCAAGCATGAAGGAACTGAAGTTAATTTCCGCTTCAGGCCATCTAAAATTGAGATCTCCTGGCATTACCCTTGTTGCTATCCTTCCATTCATCTTCCAAACATTTCTCAAGTACTGGTTTATGGTGAGCCTGACGTCTATCCCACACAACCCAGGACACAAGGTGGGCAGCACCATGGATGGGATGCAGGGTAGGCACACGTACACCAAACGCAATTTGGAGATGCCATCTAACTGTAAAAACACACTATCATACTACTACTTACTATATATTGGAATGGTTAAAGTGTTTCTTGAAGAAAATGAAAGTGTAGAGAGCTACTGATTTAGATGAAAGGTACAGAACATGTTTCTCTGATGTTGAGTTTAAGAATGGCAGGCATTTGGCTTGTAATATCTACCTTCTATGATTATCGACCTGAAAATTCAGAAACTGACAGTGCAGGTTAATCCAAAAGACTAAGAACAGAATTGTCCTGAACCAAATTTGAGTTGTCTCTGTATTGAAGCTGGTATTTAAAAGGCTGACAGACAACAAACCAATTTCTTTATTATTACAGGAGCATCAAGTGTTATTACGGAATCAACAACGCCTCTCATGACATCATCACATTCAAGGGAACAATCAGGACAGACGACAACTGGAAATCCGGGTAAACCCCGTAAAATTATTAAATAAAGGTTAAAAAAAAATACCAAGGGCCCTATTTTACACCGGCGGAAAGCGCGACGCAAAGTGTTTTTGCTAGTTTCATACTAGCGCATTCCTCATTTTCATGCCAAGCTTGCACGTTCTCAAAATAACATGATTTTGTGCGAATTTCCCGCTCGTATGAGTGGTGTTTTTTAAATGAGGTGTGGCTCGGCGCATTGTTGGAGCGTTGCTATTTTAAGGCAGCGAAATGACATCGCGCTGACCAACAAAAACCACGTCTAAAGTCAGTGGCGTATTGTTAAACGATATTTATGCGACGCGTTTTACAAACGTGCGGGTGCACGACGCTCGTTACGGACACAGGTACACACTCAAAGTGCACTAATGGTTTTTTGTTATTTTATTTTATTTCATTCGTATATTTTTATAGAGCACATCTTATTCCCACGCCCGCTTCACCTCGACAGGCTGAGGTGGAACAGTGGTGCTCCCGTAAATGATTTGCTCCCGCCTTTTCATTTCGCCCAGGAGCATGTCCATTTCCTCGGCCAAAAACCTATCTGGTTAGCCAGTTAAACGCGCTATTGTAATAGCAATCCGCCCTAGGTCATACGCCCCTGCCATTTAAAGGTGCGGTGATGTGCCATTCTGATTGGTTTATTGCATGTTACGCCCAAAACACACCTCTGAATAATTACCATAGTTAGGACAACCCTTTTGTGCCTTGCGCTGCCGCGGTCTGTTTTTTCCATCGTTAAAATAGTGAAATTGATTCGGACACGCCCATAAATGTTACTTGCGCCTTGAGCTTTACACTTTGCGTTAGATCGTCAAAATAGAGCCCCAAAACTGATCAGCATAAATCATCTGATGATAATGATAATGGCTGTTATTTATGAAGGAGTAGATAATACACACTACTGTGTAAAAATATAAAAAAGACGATATTTAAATTGATGTTAATGTTGGAGTAAACTGTGACTATGTCTGTCAATTTGTGTTTGTTTACATACTTCAAAACATCTCCTCACCCACAATTTACAGTTATCATCCAACATACCCAGGGCTGGGCTGGGATCAAAATTCCACCCTGGCATTTATAGCTTTGACTGGCCCACTTAAGAGCTTTCTCTCCAAGAACTTGATACAAAATATCAGTAATATGCGGAGAAACACAACTGCAAACAGAGCCCAGTAACACAGGCTAAAAGACCTCTTGCAGCAAATCACACACAGCAATTTCTTAGAGGCCCTTTGGAAAATATCTAGGCCATGGACACACACACACACACACACACACCTATAATAACACACAACAGCATATGCAAACATCCATCCATCTTCTAAACTGCTTATCTGTAAGGGTTGTGGGGAAGCTGGAGCCAATCCCAGAAGACTTTGGGTGAAAAGCAGGGTACACCCTGGGCAAGTCACCAATCCACTGCAGGGCCAACACAAAGATGATCACCCATACACACTCACTGAGTAGCCAATCAGCCTATCCTGCATGTCTTTGGAATGTGGGAGGAAACCCATGCAGGCATGGGGAGAACATGCAATCTCCACACAGAAAGGCCCCTGTTAACAGCAAGGGCTGAACCTGGAATTTTCTCACTGTGAGGCAGATGTGCTAACCACTCAGCCACCATGCTGCTCACATATGTAAACATTATATCAGAATTTTCATTCTGAAACAAATTAATTTTGTAATGATTATTTATAAAATTGGATGAATAATTATCTGTTGAAGATAACGGGATCATGTCAGTCAAAAAATCATGATCCATCTGAATTTATCATATTATATAAACACATTAGACACCAAAACACAGAGTAAAATATAAAATCTGACTTAGAAAATGATCTTTTTAAAATCAAAACCACATTCATAAAGAAACTTTGCACGAGCTAAAAAAATTTAACTGTAGATAATGGACTAAATGAACATTTAGGTATAAATGAGATAAAATCATCCTAAATACATGGTGAGCCTGAAGTCTATCCCACACAACCCATTTACTATAAAAATCAAGTGTGGTTGTGGCCCTCATCACCAGTCTCCTCTGACCGACTGCTGGTCCCTTCAAGTAAACGTGCTATTTTGACATATTTTTTGCGTCGGCTGCAAGTTATAGTTTTATTTTCGCGCCGTTTCTCTGCACCTCCTTTTCTGTTTCTTTCCATCCATTTCTCCTACTCGCTGTTATTCTCTTTCGGTCTGCCTCTCACCTATCAGTTCGACGGGGGGGCAAAGTAAAATATGATTGGGCCGTTCAGATGAAAGAAAAGTAAATGGGCCAATCAAGCGGACTCTTAAAAAAAATAAAATAAAAAAATAATGCAGCTCACCGGCCCACAGACACGTCGGCCCACTGGGCATATGCCCGCTATAACAGGTGGTCAGTCCAGGCCTGAACATACCTAAGTATTTGCTGAATTAAACTATGTTAATGATTAACATACGTTAAAGATTAATATACAACACAGCTGATTTGTCATTATGAAACAAAACCATAGAGCTGCCAATCTGAACCAGAGGGTTACGCCACATGTTTTTAATTCCCACTTCACAAGAGCGACAGTCAGCATGAATATGAACAAATGTTAACAGAATTTCGATACCCAGATTTGAGTGGTCTAGGTGTTACTGCAGGTATTTCAGTGGTAGACACCCAGCACAGCTGATGTCTTTGTCATTACAGGAGCAACCAGTCCGGCAAACAGCACCACCTCTCATGTGATTTCTACACATTCCACAGCATCACCATCGGCGCTGGCACAGAATGTGACTGAGGGTAAAACCCGTCAAAATACTGAGTGGAGGTTTATAAACCAATGAACTGACCAACAGGAAAGCTGGCATTTTTGAAAATTCTACCAGTGTAACTCGGGGAGATTTTGGAAGTTGAAGACTGGAAAATATTCCCATCCATCCAGCTTCTAAGCAGTTACCCTGAACACAGTAATGCAGTATTAGTGGTATTCTCAAAATTCAAAAAAAAATCTTCCCAGAGTAACTTTATTGACAAGGCTTTATACATTTGACTAGCTCCTGACATTTGAACTACGTGTCATGAAGAAGTGAGTAAAGAAAAGTTTACGGAATGACATTTTTGATTTTGGAGTTTACAGAGGGACTGTGTACCTAATCACAGAGCCAAGCCATCGGTGAGAACATCATAAACTGCCAATGAACCAATGATATGACCCTCAAACGAGCTGTGGGCGGGCTTTGCTTTCAGAAGAAGCACAGTTAATTGGTTTATCATAGACTGTCTAAAAACCGTCCTACTGTAATTTTTACATCAAATCCTCAAAAAGAAGTTAATTTTAATCAAACAGAGCAAGTAATTTTGGTATGTTCCAAAATGCTTGATTTAGAAAGGTTGTCTTTTAAACCAAACATTCACTCTGCTAAAAACCATGTCTTGCCCTTAATGTGGCATCTCTCCTGAATGAACATTAAACTAATGAATGACTACATTTTTTTATACATTTCGTTCTTCTCCAAACAGCAGTCAGTGGTCACATTCATTAACAAAATTGTTTTGAAATGCTTGTGAATACAAAACCTTGAAATTAAACCGCCAAATTGAAAAGGATAATGCCTGTGACTTCCATGGTAACATTTCCTAATTCAGCACATCAAAAGGCAAAGAAACACCGTAGAATTACCAGTCAATGAGATACCTCTGAGTATGCAGTTATGAGGGGGATCTAAACAACGGTCCCTTCAGCCATCATGGTGACAAAACAAGGCTACTGGTGACACGGGTGTAGTCTGCACTATTTCGGATGACATAGCTAATGACGGCCATTAGAACATCATAAACAGGAAATGGGTGGAGGGCGTGGAGCGATGTGGAAGGGCCCTACATTACCATGTTTCTACAGGAAAACAGAGGTGTGGAGGAAGAGAGACAACAGATAGGGAGAAGGAGTGAGCAGGTAGCTGAGCAAACTAAAGGTTGGAGAAATAAAATTGGTCATGGTGAGCTGTGCTAAGGGACTGGGGTGCTTGTTGCCAATCAGTGATAGTCACTAATGATGCTAGCTAGCTATTCATACTTATCACACAAACATGGCAACAGATAGACTCAAGTCTGGAATAGGAAGCTAGTGCCTTGCAAACATATCCACCCAACAGAAGAGTGCCACGCATGCCAGGAAGGGGAACAATTAAAAAAAAAAAAAACCTGCCCCACAGCCAAAGGGAATTGTGGGTCATTTAGGCTTCTAGATGAATGTGTGATTGCACCCTACGGAGTTTGCCATGGACAGGACAATGAACAGAGTCATGTAGCACAAAAAGAGCCAGAGGGAATGGGGACTTTATTTTGGTGTGAGAATAGAGAGAGATTTAACAAAATGGAGTCCTGAAAACGAAAACAACTGAGAAAGATGAAAACTAATCAGACACAGAGTTGAGGGCGGGTCTTAGCTAGGTGCAGGTTCCGGCATCAGCATCAGTCAGCATGTTCTGTGGAGACCGAGAGGAAGTTGCATGTCTTTTATAGTAATTAAGTGCAGCTAAAGGAACTACTGCACCCGTCCCCTGACTTCACCCTGCTCCTCCATTACACCAAAGCTACAGAAAACTCATATGAATTTACATATATAATTCCCCTGCACAAAATTTTTATATCCAAAGTGAGGTTCTGTGAATGGACTTCTTGAATCTGAGCTTAAAAGTCCAATAATATTAAAGAATAACTGTGGAGTTCAAAGGCATTTATGAAAATGGATGTATGGTGCAGAATTTGGAGTTAATGATTAATACACAACACAGTTGATTTCTTTGTCATTACGAAACAAAACCATAGAGCTGCCAATCTGAACCAGAGGGTTACGCCACATGTTTTTAATTCCCACTTCACAAGAGCGACAGTCAGCATGAATATGAACAAATGTTAACAGAATTTCGATACCCAGATTTGAGTGGTCTAGGTGTTACTGCAGGTATTTCAGTGGTAGACACCCAGCACAGCTGATGTCTTTGTCATTACAGGAGCAACCAGTCCGGCAAACAGCACCACCTCTCATGTGATTTCTACACATTCCACAGCATCACCATCGGCGCTGGCACAGAATGTGACTGAGGGTAAAACCCGTCAAAATACTGAGTGGAGGTTTATAGACTCTAAAAATGTATCAACATAAATCATGTGCTGATAATAATAATGGGTGCTAATGTAATTTTATAAAGTAAAGGATTCAGCATAAGTAGATGTGCTTTCAAAGAAGGGGTCTGGAATTACACTTGCTGCTTTTGTAATATTACAGAATTATTTCAGTGTTTTAGTTATTAAAATGCTGAGTATTTAGTCTGCAACTACAGACAGCCTTTCAGTATAACATTTTTTTAATTTTGCTACTTAAACACTCAGAACTGAGGCAGTCTCACTTTTTATTTACGTATTACATTTCAGAATAGTTAAGTCCTTTGATGTTCTTAAAATATTTTGATATTTCATATAAAGTATTAGCCGGTTCGGCCCCAGGAGGCTCCTGGTTACCGTGGGTCTGAACAAGGCACCCCCCAGAATTACTGGCACTCGTGGTGAATAAAATCAAACTGGGTTGTAAAAAAAAAAAAAAAAAAAAATCTATTGTTTATTTCTATTTTCTTTCAATTATTTAACTTCAATGGTTGAATTGTTGATAATATTTTGAAGGAAAGATTAAAGAATAGAATTTTTTTTTTTCCCTACACCTCACTTAAATTTACCAAGGATGCCAATAGATCTGGAAGGTGCTGTAGATGACCTCTTTGCAAATGTCCAAACACAAAAACGTATATTTAAATATGTATTTCAAGTACACACAGTGCAGCTGGTGTTTCTATCATTACAGGTAGAAAGAGCGTGGAAGGATTTTCAGTCTTAAATGCTACTGATGGACCATCAACAACCTCATCATCAACATCATCACTAGTGAATCAAACTACGACTGAGGGTAACATGCATCAACTGATTGCACAGAGGTTATAAACAGCTGAATAGTCCAACAGAAAAGCTGGCATTTTGAAACATTCTACCAGTGTAAGTCATGGAGATTCGGGAAGCTGATGTTGAAGATACTTCCATCCAGTTTTGAACCTGTTGTCTTAGTCAGCGATGCCTTTAGCCTAATCCAGGCAGCACAGAACACAAGGCGCAGTACAGTTGGATAGGATGTGAGTTTATTTCAGGATACCAGTCCATACACAGACAATGGGCAAATTAGAGACACTCAGTAGCCCAGCTGCGTGTGCCTTTGGACTGTGAAAGCAAACCCACACAACACAGGGTTACAGTCAGGGTAAACTTCACACACGGAGCAGAAGTTTCAAATCCCCAAGGGCAACAGAGGTATCCGCTGAGCCATTCTTGAAGATGTCTTGAGTGTCAGAAAGTATCTGACACTCAGTGTACTCCCCAGCTAGCTGATGCTAAGTGTGGTGTATCTGCCTTTGAAATCGAACATGTGGTGACCAAACTGTGGTGGAATAATAAGAAGACTAACAAGATAGTGAGGAGGAAACTCAAGATTCAAGAATCAAGATTCAAGATCTTTATTGGCCATGTGCAACAGGGGTACTGGAATGGTTACTCGTGCAGCCTCCCTTGGTTACAAGCGTCTCTGATAGTGATAACAATACAGAAAATGCAAAACAATGCGAGACAGTGCAAAACGAGATGATGTAATCCGTGGCTAATTAGGTGCAGTGATGTTTGTGAATTGTGTGTTGTAGCTATTGCAGAATTCATAGTATCAGGGAATAATGGGATTGTATTATCTTATGAGATGGGTTTATTTACTGCAAAATGTTTTAACTACAACGAATAAAAAATTTGACAGACTGGACACAATAGCGTATGCTTATACCAGCCTATTTCCACTGCAATGCCATGTTGATCTTAGTGTTCACTGCTGCCACTTGAACTGCTGACATGAAGTGCATATGTTTGTCTTTACAGAAAAAAAGCCTGATTCTTTAACAATGATACCATCAATAGCAGACATGAACAAGGCAAAGGACCATGGTAACGCTCCAGTTAATGTCTTACTGCAATGTACACTGCAGCCCTGGGGTGCCTGTTACCACAATTTAGAGTTTAATTCCTGTCTTTCCTTATTTCATCCATCTTCTGTACACAGTACATGCGACACATATGGTCATATGTTACAAATCATGGGGTAACCATGAAGTCATTTACATATGACTATAATACAGTTGTTGCAACTTTTTAGACACGTTTTGATAATCAAAATGCTACACATTTAATTCCATTTTTTTCTGTCTGACTATAATCACCCTATCAATATAACTTTTTTCACTCTTTATTCAAACATTCAGAAATGAATGTGATATGAATGCACAGCATGACTAGAAGCAGAAAAATCTGTATCTGTCCTTTGGGCTAGCTGATATTGTTCCTGAGCTGAGGATAACACGTGATCTTGACATGGACTGGTGGCGTCTGACGGCAGGGCCAGCAGAGCAGTGTGTCCTCCCTACAGGGCCAGAACCGACCAGCCCTGCTGGCTCTGGCCTGCTTTCTCAGTACAAATCTCTCTTCCTTCAACAGACAAGAAAATCCTGTGGATATTGCTGCCCGTCCTGGTCATCTTAATAGCAGCAATGGGCTACTGTTTCAAAGCCAAGTGCAGAGAAAGCCGCCCACATCCTGGTAAGTATCAGGCTATTGTTGGCTTAATATGGTTCTCTACGACCAGAGATATGCTAGTGGCAAAATGTTATTTCAATGAGCAGAGCGCACATCTTTAAAAAAAGGAATATAATACCATTTCTTTTTAATTTCATAAATTCAGTCACTTCAACTGACATGACAATTTGGGTTTTGTTTTGCTTTCAACAGATACGACTGACAACGGGATGGAAAAGTAAGCCATCGAGTCCGTCAGTATTCACTGAACATACACGTCCGAACATGTCTTCTTTATTATTATTAGTAGTAGTAGTAGTAGTATTACTACTAATAATAATGATAATAATAATAATACCACGGGGGATATTCCAGAAAATGGACTTAACAAATCCTATAGTCAAACTTGAATTCTGATAGAAAAAATTCTGGGAGATTTGGGGAATTGACAGATACTGAAAATGAGGTTTCCATTTGCTCTATTTTGAGTTTAACTCTAGGATTTGTTAAACCAGCTTTCTGGAATGCACCTCAAGATAAGCAGATAGATGACGATGATGATGTGTACACACTGCCAGCCATTATAGCTGATATGAGGGTGCTGGTGTACCCTTCAAGCCTATTCTCACACCAGCGTCTCCCTCGGGATGGCAGTGCTTCTTTCCAGAGTCGGCCAGAGAGCATCAAAGATGGCGTCATGCTGCTGGGAGTGAAGCCCTCTGGGGGAGAAGATGGCGGTAGGTTTCAAAGCACTAGATTCTCACAGTTTTTCTCCCACTTAAAAAAAAAATTTAAAAATCATTCACGGAGAATATCGAGACTGCTATGCTCCTGCTGGCCACTGAATGGCGCCAGAGGTTTACAGACATAACACAAATGCAGCTGATTAATACATCTACTGGAAAATGAGAGATTATAGATAGTCCTAGTCCAATTTTAAGAAAATTACACCTGGGTAACAGACTGTGGCATGTTACTTCAGGTGCGTGGTTTGTCCCTGAGTGTAGACCACGGGTTTAGAGGAAGAACGAAGTGTTCAGGCATTAAGAAAGACAGCCGCAGTGACATCAATGAAAGATGAGCTAAAGAGATAAGACATTCTGTAAAGAAACAGAGTCTCTTTCACTTACTGTACTTCTTCCTGAGAGATTTTCCCCCCTACACTTTTAATGTGATCCCTCAGGCATCCGCTTCCAGTCACTTAGAGGAAGTTTCAGGCTTTTAATATCTCATTGTGCTGAATGCGTAATGACCCACACTTTTGAAGCGAGGAGAAGGTGTTTCCTGTGATTTGACTTCCCCACCCCCGGAAGACCAGCAGGGGATGAAAGATAGAGACTTCCTCGGTCAAGTGGAGACTATTTTGGCCGGGCCCCATTGTGTGGCCTGGAAATTTGGAAATATCAGGCCCTCCTTCACTACTCAGGACAAACAAGGCCCATTTGGGGCAGAGTGCCAGCCATGGTGATGGGCTTGTTCATGAAGATCTCCTTGTTACGGGGTCTTCCTCTCCATCCCCCGAATCAGATCATATTGTATGATCATGTGCTTTTGTGTTATTTTAATTATTCACTGATGCAGTGACATTTTTTGTTGATGATTGCTAATAGACCAAGCTGACCTCAGACATACAGTGTCATAATGGTGAGAAAACATTTAGTGAAATACCAAAAGATTTGTTCAAGTCCTGCAAACAGAAAATGGTTAAATAATGGTGAATAAACAAAATCTGGATAAAGCTTTAATAAGCAGGTAGGTTTTCTTTTTTTTCGCTGAAATATTTTTGTGTGAAATGTTTAGGCAGTAACTGAGGAACCTGACCAGGGTATGCAGTCAGAGGATGGATGACTGGCGAGGGGGTTCAGGCTGTCATTTTCTTACTTCTAAATGCAAAAATCATTTAATAGTATTAAGATAACCCTCACTTCTATAGGTGACAATGTAGAGAGGACTCTTTTTTGTCATTTTGGTAATATTTAATCATGAGGTCTTTTTTGCAGCATCCTTAAAACCCACGATTCGTTTGAGATTTTTGTCATTTAGCATTGGAACACCGCCCTCTAGAGGTACTAACTAACAGAGACAATTTAAAAAATTGTGAAATACTCATGGAAAGGAATAAGGTATCGATTAACATAGATAATGTGTAAAAATATACATAAATGTGAGATATTTTGTCTTCATTACATTTTAATTCTCTTTTTCAGCAGCTGGAAGAGGATGAGAATCTTGCCCAAATCGAAGGGGGACAATGAAGCCCGAGGCCTAATGACAGATAAAAACAAATGTCTAAATCCCAGATTATTTCAACATTTACACACTGACACACATTTAGTACAATCAATACCTGGTTTGACAATCTGAAATCCAATTATGCCGAGTTCTGGCATCTGGGTTTTCCCTTGCCTTGTGTTTCGTGGAAAACACTCAGAGTCACCACAACTCTGCCATGGATATGTGGTTATAGAACATGGATGGATGGACGGACGGACAGACGGACGGACGGACAGATAGATAGATAGATCGATAGATAGACGACATGCATAAATAAGGAATTCTAGAAAAAAGTATAAGAAGTATGTGTTTTAAATTTCAGTTAGAAAATACAGAATGAAAAAATAATATGTTTAGGGAATAAATACATTATTATTATTATTATTATTATTATTATTATTCACTTAAATGGCCCTTATAAATAAAGGGGCACTTCTGTGAAGTTAAAATCTGATTATACACAAACAGGCAGTAAGGATTCACAAGTGTTTTTTATCATTAATATAGTAGCCCAGAAATGTATGCTGTCAACTTAACAATTAGCTGATGAATCAGTAATTTCTTCATAGAAACTTCTAAAATATGCCTGTCTTTATTTTAGACATTTCACTGTAGTTTTGTACGAACTTAAAACTATTATTTGTACACAACATCACAACATCAACTCAAACCCTTCGCCACACTAAAAAGCAGTTGTTTGTATTTAATTTTTTTTTTTGCAAATCACTTCACAATTTTCTATTTTACAGAATATTAGTAAAATGTTTTTGAACTTTTGTCTTTATTTGATGTTAAGGTTGTTATTTTAATATAATGATTATGTTCAAACCTCCTATGATGACCTGACATCCTGTCCAGAGTGTTCCCTGCCTTGTGCCCTGTGATGGACTGGCATCCCATCCAGAGTGTCCCCTGCCTTGTGCCCTGTGATGGACTGGCATCCCATCCCGGGTGTCCCCTGCCTTGTGCCCTGTGATGGACTGGCATCCCATCCAGAGTGTCCCCTGCCTTGTGCCCTGTGATGGACTGGCAT
>JAACJT020000013.1:6299208-6310119 GCA_009936485.2 Gymnarchus niloticus | reverse complement strand
GAGTTCTCCACTACGACCTGTCCGTCTTGGGTGGCCCTACACGGCTTAGCTCATAGTTTCACTGAACTACGCAAGCCTCTTCACTACGGCAAGGCAGTGATCCATTGAAGGGGTGATCAGGTGTACATTTGTGCAAAGAAAGACTTTTCAGAAAAGTTGAGACAGTAATTAAGGGGAGACCTTTGGAAGAGATGTCTGAAATGGCCTTAATCTACCATACCAGCAAGGTCTGAAGCAATTTGACTCTGTTGGTATTTAAATAATGATAATAATGCATTATTAAAATGATATTTACAAACCTATAATGCATTGCTATGACTAGTTGGCATCCTGTCCAGGATGTAGCCCTGTCTTGTCCTCTATGCTACCTGGAATAGGCTCCAAACCCCTCCCCCCACGATAACCCTAACCAAGATAAGCGTTTGGAAGATGGGTGGATGATTAGTTGAACCTTCACTTTTGCAAGTTGCAAGGACTGATGCAAGCATGCAGCGATTCCTATAGATTGTAAGCATACAGACTGAGACAGCCAGAAGTAAACTGGCTATGTGAAGCAAATCTGAACAAGATCAAAATCACAGGAAACAGTGAAAACAAATGATCTTTTACAGAAGTAAAAATCAGAAGAGGGAGTTAAAGTCCTACAGCTATGGGACCAGGGCTGAAATGTTCATCTCTTTCAGCGTGACCTTGAGACTATTTGCTTGCACAGTTAGCTGTACTGGATGTTTTCATTTCATTATTATACCGTAGATATCATCAAATGGGCTTGGCTGGTGAGAGTGCAAGTTCTGCAAAATACACCTCAGAAAAGAGGAAAGGGGCCCAGTAACTACATGGTTTAAAAATCGACTCATCACTCACCCTGGCAAAGGCAGCGTCGATCTGTGAAAGCGTTCAGGCATGCAGTAACAGAACCTTAAGGACTAATCCCATGCAGATTAATGGCTGACTCCCTCCCATACTTTGAGGGAGCCTTGGACTCCGGCATTCTCGCACTGAGGTCCTGTTTCCTCCAGAGCATGAACCATAAGTGATTTTCTGTTTACTGTGAGGTGGAGTGGGGAGGTGCCGGTGTAGAATCTCATGGATTGGCAGCAATCCAGCTGACGAGCCTTCAGGTTCCGTTCCATGCTCCATTTCCTCAGAACTCTTACTGTCTTTCATAAACACGTGTTGGGCTTTCCTACTGATATATGATCCTCTGTGTTTATTTGCTAGATACTTTTGCTAATTTTACATTTTTTTCCAACCACAAATTAAAATCTGTGTCAAATTAATGTGCAGGAGGTAAGAGCACAGTAATATGCATTAAACCACTGAGTGTAAAGCCCAAGCAAAAATGACAGAGGATATTTTTGCATTTAAAGTCTTCAGTTAACCCATTTCACACACATCCAGCTTTTTTATTAGAATGCTCCAGAGAAAAGTTGCTTCCTTATAAGGGGACATCTAAGAATGAGAGAGCATATCCCAAAACCTAAGGCTCCTCTTCTCTATCAGACCTGCCTACCTATTAAAGCCCACATTGTTAACCAAGGTAATGTACATCACAGTAGTTACATAGTGAAGTCAGTGAGGTCTATGGAAACACACCATCAAATCTCAGCACAGAAACCTATAAGAAGAGCTGCAGAATTCAACACTGTCACGCAGTCATGTGGTGAAAAACCCAGCATGTGAGATGGGACACGGATGTTTTGTTCAGGAGAATGCATCATATAGCCAGGAGAGTGGACTCCTGATTTAGCCTGGTGGTAGAACACACTACTCACCATCCAAACAATCAAGGCCTGAACAAAGACACATATAATAACACAGTCGACGACGGGAGCCTGCAAAATCCTAACGCTGGACAGACCACAAGACCAAGGACGCCTTGCAAAAGTACAGCCCCACCCCCATCTGACAGAGGATTAGTAACATGAAGCCTGCCTGGTGTTATTTCTGCTTCACTTAGGGAAACCGAGGATCCAGATGGGATGATTTTGCAGACTGAGCTGGCAGCACCAGGCTCACCTGACTGCTGATGGCTGAAAGGGACCTGCTTTTGGCAGGGCCAGGAAAAGAGGCCCCACGGTGTGCCAGGGGGTGTGGCCACCAGCCATCCGATGGGCACCGATGCCCATAGACACATGTAACCCAACAAGGAAGACCACGTTCCCACGGTCGTCCGCATTTTATACGAAACAAACAGCACTTACCACTTAGAGTGTAGATCTGTATGATTTGTATATAAATATCTTTTCTGCATCTCATAATAATACTAAAGAAATGTTGACATGTTGTTTCCATACAACCCAGAAACATAATACTTTGTGGAAGTACCACTGACAACAATAAAAGATGCATGAGCCTTTTCGATGAGTCTGCGCCAGTTTGCATGGGCTTGTTAAAGCACTCCCTAATTGCCTATAAAAAGTACATTTCAATGGCATTTCTACTGACTATTAATTGGATTCAAGACCAGACTTTGTCCAAGCCGCCCCTGGACACTGTTTCTAATGAAAATCTTAATATTTTCTGCTTTAAAAATACTGATATTAAGGAACACTGTTCTTAGTATGAATATATATGCACAGCATCCTGCATTGGTTCTACCCATTGCAGGACGGAACTGCTTTGCATAAAGGCAAATGGCATGTAAATATGTACACATTCAATATAAGTGTCTGTAATGTGTGTGACTATATACATCTATAAGAAAATATTTAGGAGACACAGAAGTAACTGAAATAACTCTTGCATTGTATGGAAACAGACTAAAAAACATCTTTGACAGCTGATCAAAAGATTGACTCGTATGTCCTATTCCTAAACCAGTACACATTCTGATAAGTCGCCTGACCTGAGGACAGGTTTCAATGCGATCTCAGTGTCCCGTAGATTATTACCCTGGGGACACCAAGCTTTTGCTGGGGCAGAAGAAGAGGTTATCTGTGTGCTGCAAAGGTCAGTTCAGCTTGCCCACTGCAGAAATTAAAAATGTCTACAGGCAAGAATATGAACGTTAAAGACATATGGCTGACAAATCTAGTGATCTCACGAATAAAAACTTTGAAGGGATGTGACCATTTATCAAGGATCAAAATGACAGGTAGACTTTCTCTACAACTTGTACTTTATACCATTGGTAATGGCTAGAAAGTGAGTCTATTAACACCTCGTGCTACATGACTCATGAAAAAAGGCTTGTTTTGGTAAGGTAAGGTAAGGGAACAGGGAATGTATGGGAACATAATACCAGCAAAGTGGACCCGAGAGTGAAGATATTCTTAGTTTTTTGTTAAGAGGATACAGTGTATCCGATTTAGACAAATCATCTATTTAATATCCTAATAATAATCTAATAAACTGAGCATACCTTTGAGAAAAATTCCAATGACAGAAGATTTTTCTTTATTCTGTCACATACAACAATAACCAATTCAGTAAGATCCACATAAAAGCTGGCAGACTCAGTATAATTAACATTCTGTCCATAGATGGCAGGTTTGAAAAGTACACGTACATTTAAGCCAAAATCACTAAACATTATTTGCAGACACAAATACTGTCAAAATACTGTGGTCTAAGATGAGGATGTCACCAAGGCAATTTGTTAGGGTTTACTGCTTTAATAAAGATGCACGGAGAGTGTGTGTGTGTTTACACAGGCCAGGGAGATAAGCATTTCAACAAGTCTACCATAGGCTTTGCTTCCTGCTGAATTTTGATTAAATAAAATTCTGTTGTCTGTTTCTTGTTTGAAGAGTAAAGATATTTTTTACACACATACACACTACTGTTCAGAATTTTTTTATCAAATCAGTTTTATGTTATTAATGTTTTGACTGCATATTTTAATGTAATAAAACTTTGCTGAATAACATTTTAGTTTCTTTCAAAAACATAAAACATTCTTCATTATTCCAAACCATTAAATTGCAGTGTATATGTGTGTGCGTTTGTGTGTGTGATATTGAGTCCCCTACAGAAGACTCCACTTTGAAACAAAATACATATTTTACCAATTAAGACTCAAGCAGATCATAATTATGAGAAAAGCTATTCAAAATGAAACCAGATTCAGATTCAAAAATCAACATTTCTACACGAAATGACTTAAACCATTTAATGAGGTAAATTAACTACTTTACCAAGGACCACCGCAAAGGTTTGAATTCCCGGTGGACAGCTTAGTAAGACAGCTACTACTCTTAAGGACAGGCCACTTGAATTCTTTTGCCCAATAACATCAAAAGAAATCAAAAGTACAATTCAACAGATTGACCAAGAAAGGGCCTTTGTTTGTGTGTGCGAGTCCTGTAAGACTTGAACATGACACGATACCGTGGAGAATTGCTGAATGGCTTTCTCTTCTGTTTTGGGAAACTGGGGAGGGGGGGAGCTCAAACACCACAAAAAAAACAAAGATGGACATTTCCATTTTCATGTTATCCCTGCCATTGTGCTATATTTGCCAGCATGTCAGAGAGATGATTGCAAGCCGGGCTTTTTTTGCAAGCAGGTCTGGCAGGTTTCACCTAAACGGCCTAACCTGCAAAGTTTTAACTGCACTGACATTTCCCTCATGCGGTGTTTGAATTAAGTATCTCCAAAGGACTAGTCAAGTTCGATGCAACACGTTTCACATGTCACTTCTGCCTCTCAGAATCTCCCTTTCATAAAAAGATCCAATTAATCGATTTGAAATATTACGTTATGTTGAATACGTTGGCTTGTGTAAACAAATCCCCAGGACTGGTGTACAAAAAAGCATACAAAAGATACTGAAATAAATTGTCACATACTTGCAAAACATGTCAAAAGCACAAAATTCAAGAAATGCTTTTATATAATCATAAGAGCAGTAAATATTTACTGTTGATATTCAAATTAGCACGTGTCTGTTAAGGAGCTGATATTTATCTCATCACCTGTTCGTTCCAGTGCTATATATACCCTGGCTAACTGACACTCTTCTTTCCAACATATCTGAGATACACACTAATCCACCTTCTGTGAAAGTAAACCCATACATTTCACCTTTGCACGCTAACCCTTCACAGATTGTGAAATAGGGTAAGAATATCTAGGTATTCTATCAGACATGGCAATTCCTTGGGGATTTGGATGAACACTTTACAATGCCTTATCTAACAGAAGAATACAGTGACAATTAAAATCTAGCAGTTCTTTGCTAAGATAAACAGTGAAAGTGTCATGGCTGGTAAGCATTAAAAGTAATTAGTTATACGTGTAGGTGTCTTGTTTAAATGTGAGTTTAACAAACAGGATTCAGCTATTATGGGATGGTATACCCTTTAAAAAAGGCTGTTTGCTTAATCTAAATCAAAACCTTGATTATTTGTTCAGTGTGCAGCTACACTGTTATGTTACTGCAACAGCTTGTTACACAGTTATCTGCTTTTTTCACCTGAGAATCTTATCACCTGAACAGTAACCCTCAATACATTGTTCACTAGGGACTTTCCAGCACCTTCCTACCATTAAAATTATTCTCTACATACACTTAAAATGTCTCCTTAAGTCAACAACAATCACTCTTGAACAGAGATGAAATATTTACAGTGTTCTTTCAGAAGTAATTGCTGGGTACAGTAACGGTGTTCTGCTTTGGCCCCAGGCCACAGACACTGCCCTTGGATCTTGCACATCATCACGCTATTTTACAGGAGTGTTTCCAGCTGGCTTTATGTGCCTAGGATTAGGAGCTCAGCTACGTTCAGAGGTGTAGGTTTAGGGTGTTGGAGGCGTTGTGAGATCGATACACCACATTGCTGTGGGCACTTTCGGAGGATACAAAAGAGAATTAGAGCGATATTTACACCACGCAGGGAAAGCTACCTGCACATGAGGTCTGCAGCTGTGAACTCTTGTGATTTTGCAACTGAAATCTGCTCGACATTTCCTTGACTCTTCTGTTGGTCACTGTATTTTGTATGTGTGAAGATTAATGTATTTTGATCCTCACCACATGCACTGCAGTACGGTGCAGAGTTAAGCACCAAGCTGGAACCTGTATGCACGAGTGGCCTCTCCGCTTTCTGAGCTACATTCAGTGACCTTCAGCTTCCTCTGAGGTTGCCGGTGGTCTGTGGCCAGGCCGAACTTGCTGGTGTACAGTAACATGCCAACTCCAAACCCACACGTTGGAAAAAGTCATGCATAAATCACTAGCTGACGGTGAATTATAGTCAGGCATACCTCTCAAACATGCCAGTTGGTAGGTAGCCTGGAAAAAAGCCTCAGCTTAGAAGTCTTTTTTAATGGGACCTGGCCTGGATTTTAGGTACTACAAGGAGTTCCCATCAAAACCAACACTGATCGGACAGCCACAATTATTAGAATGGCAAATGGTATGTATTTTTTGATTGTTAGCTTTCCAGTTATAACCCATCAGGTGTTGTTTTATTAGACGACCTTCGAAAGAATTGCAGATCATTTTTGTGAAACACAGCAGTCTCCACCCCAAGTAACTGACCAAGCATTGAAGTGCTTAAATGCACCTGTCTTCCCTGAGAGACAAAACCATTTTAGCCAGTAAAGGTACCTTTACTCCTGTATTAGCTTACACTGACAATAGACTAAAAGGTTATTGTACATTGTCTTGCTGAGGTTCAACTCACTAGCATCTCTGTATTTTGTGCTGATAGCCTATCAATATTGTCAATAAAAACAGTTATACACATGCACGCAGCCTTAAAAATATATAATGGTTCTGGTTGAGCCTTTCATTTATTTTTATATTTATAAAAACTCCTTAAGTGACCTCCCTTGCAAGAACTTCTTACATACATGCTGACAGCAGTTAGTAAATTTTGTTTGTTAATGTTCTTCTCTTGTTGGCACAAGGCACTGGCAATATATTATAACACAAAAAAGAAATTACCCTAAAAAGTGTATTTTCATGTGTGAAACCAGATTCCTTGTAAGGCAAAAACATCACATTTATAGCATGTCAGACTCTGCCCTTGTATGCGAGACCATACTCACAAATCGAAAAATAATTTTAAAAATATAGAAAATACTACAAATACCATTCTACACCAGAGGGTACATGCTGCTGCCATATATATAATTAATATAAATGTGTATACACACACAATACATCAAGCAAAAGGCAACTCACGGCATTAACATAACTGTAGTTTATCTTAGCTCAAACAAACAAATGAAAAGGGACTATAGAGACAAACCATTGCTAACATGCAAGCTGTTTTCTATTAATAGGAAGACCTGGATAACACTACAAGGCATCTCCATTACATAAAATAGTAATTCAACTTGAATGCATTTTCCCTGAAATGCATTTTCTTTTCTATAAAACCACCCCAGGGGTTGTTTAGTAATTGCCAGACTTCATCCTAGAGCTTACAATAAAATCTATAACTATAAACCATATTTACATTGTATGTCGTATTCATCTGATTAGTGCAAATCTTTAGGAGATAAGCTTCTGAGTAAACTGAATAGTTTAGTTTCAGCCCCAGTTAGATTCTCAAAAACAAATGATACACTGATACATTTTGCATGCTTGACAGACAGCAGCACAACGAATGCATTGCAGTGAGAGCACGCATCCTCAGATATCTCCTTGGGAAAAACAACCCGAACTGCATTTGGGTCAGGAAGCATTTATAACGTTGGGATTGTCTGTTTTTTCTTTATTTGCATGTACGTTTAGATTTTGAGCATTATTAAGAATGACTTGTTATAATGACATTATTAATAATAACCTGTTTTTGTTACATTCATACGCAATCCTGAATAAAATGTAGAATAAAACAACCAGCGACAGCTGGGAAGAAAAAAACAGAGCCTTCGGTAAAGAAAAGAAGAAAAACACCATCGACTTAGTTTAATAACACCGCTATTCCGATCATAAAAGATGAAACCCACCAATAAACTAGGACGGACTTCAAGAAAGGTAGCAACAAGCTTTTACCCGTCGCTGATTGGTCGCCTCACTTTCGATGCGGCCAATCACCTCCCTTGAAACCAACAGTCCCCGAGCGTTCAGGCGGAGAGCGGTAGTAGCGCCCGGCCCTGTAGTCTGGCGATCTTGGGTAATTTCGAGAACGTGAAGCTTTCACTGATTGGCTGAGGCGGCGCTGCGAGGCTATAAAGGGTCGGAGCACAGCTCTTCTGAGCTTTACCTGGTGTGAGTGTGGGTGCTATTTTTGTATGTGTGTTGTAAGTTTAAAGTAAGTTGTATTTTTTTTTTTAAAAAAAAAAGTTGTTTTATTCTGAGGTTTTTTTTTTTTTTTTTTAACCTACATAATTCATCTAGCGGGCTAATTAACAGACCGCTTGGTTTTTGCACACCAGCTCGCTCTGCAAGTGTCTCGTGCAAAACATTCGGCAAGTTGCCTTTTAGTTTTTGTATTTTTTTTAACACGAAGTCGTTTTAAGACGTGAGAAACAAATACTGAAAACTCGCCAATACTGGTACGTTGTGCGTTGTATTCCTCAGCAGCATTACAGGACGGTCAGCTACCCGGGATTTAAAAATGGTTGCAACAAGCACATTAAAGAACAAAAATGCAGAATGTATATCTGAACTGATAGACCGGCGATATGAACCGGCTTTCGCCGAAAACGGTGAGTCCCCGGTTGTCCTAATTCGTGCATTCTTGCCTGGATTTCGCCTGTCATTGTTCTGGGGGAGTCACTTGTTTACTTGGCTCTTGCTGCATAGCAGTTGCGCAGCAATAATGGGGGGGGGGGGCAGTCGGATCGACATCGATGAAGTCATCTTAAAGCCAACTTAATTGCAGCTCACTTATTTTGCATGAACCCAACCGTGCATGTAACATGACTTCTGAATTACTTGTATATGTTGTTGCTGTATTTCCTCCTGTAGCGAAATTCAGTGGACACTTGCTTATTCTCTACTGCAGCTTAGCCTCAGGTGTGTAATATTGTAAGCTACGTACTTGCTGTCTTGCAGGAATGATACCGAAATCTGTGATTCAGTTTCTTTTGTGTGTCGCCCCCCCCCCCCCCCCCCCCCCCCCAGCAGCACCACATGTGGGTGGAGAGGTGCCCATAAGGTTTAGTCTGGAGTGGAGGAAGCCAATCTCCCATTAAGCATGACATGGTCTCCAGCGTCTGAAGCTCCGGGCACGATGTGCTTCTGTTTTGTGTGGGTTAGGCTTTTATTTTGAGAGAATATGATACTCTGCAGTCTGAGTCAGTGTAATCTGTCGCCTTTCGAAAAGTGTTTATAAGGGAGGGAAAAAGCCTTCGAAAGACTTCAGTTTTTTTATTATAAGGGTTAGAAGATTTCAACCCTAAAAGTCCTGGATCTCCTGGCTCTCTGTCTCAGCCTCTCTCAGCTCATTGGTCTTCCTTTATTTCATTATCAACTTAACAAATACTTTAATACCAATTGAGGCTTCATTGAGACCACTGAAGCCTCTCTCAGGCTCTCTCAGCCTCTCTCTTGCTGTGCAGCTATGGCAGTCTTCTCCTAAAGCTATAGTAGATATATTTAGATCTGGATCATCTGTTGTTTTTTTTGCATGGTCCCTTAAAACCGCAAGCTGAGAAATTTTCTCCCTGGCTCAAGGGCACGATAAAAAATAACTGCCAGTATTTATGGGGCTTGTCCTCTTTCCTTTGTCTCCTCGCTTAGACGACCGCATCTGTTACTTCTTGCGTGGTGTCATAGGAGACCGGCCTCACGGTCACATGGAGGACCTTCCATGTGGCGATTGTGCATTTCGATCGCCACATGGAGGACCTTCCATGTGGCGATTGTGCATTTCGATCGCAGGAGAACGGCTAAGCATGTCAGTCCTGTCATGGAAGCAGAGGAGGAGCTTTTCTCAGGTAGAGCTGGACATGTTCTGGGTCTCCTTTGGTTTACACATCTTCCAATCAGGCCTCAGTGATCCAGGAGACTCAGTTTAGCTGCCGTGTTTTCTTGGTCTCCACACCAGAGTGTTCCTCACCTCCTAGCTGGTCTGGCCCTACGGCATCTCCAGGGAGCGTGTGAAACCGTGTGCGAGGCCCCTGATGCTGAGGCTCGCACTCCGGAAATCACGGATCCACCCACCATCATCTGACATGTCCAGAGCTGCTTATTTAAACCACCCTCACGTCCTGCGAGAAGACGACGGTCTCATGAATTTGAATGACTCGCCCAGCCGAGCCACATTTTCGTTCTAGTTGACCCCCCGTATGGCTGAGCCAGGTAATGAAGGGCTTTATAATTAGCTGACAGGTAAAATCAGGTGTGTAGGCGGTGGAACAGAACGCTGAAGACGACGTGGACTGGCAGCTGAGTGCTGGGGTGAGAGAACAACCAGGTGATCAGCATGCAGAAAGCCCACCGGCTCACGTTCCCATTACTTGCATGTTCTTCAGATGCAGATGGGACATACAGCATTCCTCCTCTGCGTTACCCTGTCCGTGTGCCACATGCGACTGACCCACAAAGGAACGGCTCTGATCCGGGATGGGGAGGGCTTCACCTTGTGCAGAGGCCCTGTTTTTGTGCCCTGATTGGCCGTTTACCCCTGAAGGCTGGATTTTGAATTGGTTGCTACCGGGTTGTACTTTGCTTAATGTGGGAGACCAGCTTATGTCTGAAAAACTATCTGACCCTGTCTTCACTTGTCTTTCTTTCTTTTCTATTTTTTTTTTTTTTTTTTTTGACAAGCCACAGTCCTTGACATTAACTTGGTGAGTTCACCCATGCAGAGCTGAGTGCTGGCCTCTCACCTTCATCTCCAGAGCTAAATATAACCCTGACCCACGTCACGCAACAAGAAAAGTACATTCACTTATAAATAACAGGGGCTGTTGTAAAGTAATGCGGGGGGGGGGGGGGGTGGGGGGGGGGGGAAAGGCAACGTGGAACGGGGCTCCCCAGCCGCCTTTTTTACCCCCCCCCCGGGG
>JAACJT020000013.1:6274878-6299108 GCA_009936485.2 Gymnarchus niloticus | reverse complement strand
CCAGGTGTGTATTTTTTTGGGCTCCGTGCTTTTTTGGTTGCGGGGAGCGTCCCGGCATTGTTTGGTTTGTTTTTTTTGTGTGTCCCCCCCCCCCCCCCCTTCCAGAGCTGGACTACTGGGATCATTGTCTGGCTGAACCAAACCTGAATGGTAGTGTGCTTGAAGATGGTGCTTGCCAACAGTTGGCCAAGATGTTTGAGAACTGCCTGTCCCGGGCTAAGAAGACCAAATTGCACTGCTCTGAGGTGCTTGTGCCTGAAAAACTGACCAGACGGATAGCCCGGGATGTGCTGCGGCTGTCATCGGGTGAGCCCTGTGGCCTTCGTGGCTGCGTGCTCCATGTTCACCTGGAGGTGGAGAACGCCTGTAAGAAGCTGGACCGCATAGTCTACGATGCCAGCGTGGTGCCGACCTTTGAGCTCACGCTGGTCTTCAAGCAGGATGGCAGTGCCTGGCCCAGCCTCAGAGACTTCTTCCTCATTGGTGCCTGCTTTACACCGGGCTTCCGGCATGCACTGAAACTCAGCCCCGGTTTTCGGCTGATCAAAAAGAAACTGTACTCGTCCTCGGCCGGTACCGTGGTAGAGTACTGAACGAGAGGATTTCAGGGGGAGAGGAAACACGATGCACTTCTACAGTACCTGAATGTATAGCTGTCTCATGGCCTTTTGTAGCTTTTGTAAAATTCCCCTTTTGTGAAACTGTTCTCCAGCTGAGATTTAAAAAGGATACCAGCTTTATCCCAGATGGTACTGGCAGTATTTAAGGTGGCTTGTGTAATTGGACTAATAATAATGGCTGTTTAGATATTTAGCTACTTTAAACAATTTTTTTTTTTGGACCTCACCACACGTTAAGGCACATATTTGGGTTGTAAATTCCTGCACTTTTTGGTTTGGCAAATTTGGCATGGTAAACAACCAGTCTGCAATATTTCTAACAGTTAAGTTTGTGGTGTTAGCCAGGTACACTTGACAGGCACACGGTTGCTTGGTCTGTTATGCAGTGCTATCCAAATAACTGTGTCGGAATCTGGATGTGCTGTTCAAAAGCATTTATGGGGGGGGGGGTATTGGATTTAGGACCTGTTTGAACATGCTGCTTCTTTTGACACAGGACTTCTGGATTGCAAATGACCAAGACTGCCTTTTGATCTTGGAATTGTGTAAAGAATTTGCGTCTGTACCTATGGAGTATGATTGCACTACCGAAGTTCTGACTACATGTAGTGTTGTAGCATTTGTTTTTGTACTTTGACATAATCTGTCAACGTTTTGTGTATTAGCAGCTCCAGTGCTGTC
Organism: Gymnarchus niloticus; assembly: GCA_009936485.2. Lineage (NCBI taxonomy): Eukaryota > Metazoa > Chordata > Actinopteri > Osteoglossiformes > Gymnarchidae > Gymnarchus > Gymnarchus niloticus. The sequence goes on along the minus strand of JAACJT020000013.1, from coordinate 6,297,807 downwards.
TGACCAACCATTTTTTAAATTCCTGTTATAGGAAGTATGAATCCTTGTCTATTTGACAATAAAACGCTTTTTAAAGTTAAAATGTTCCAAGGTTTCATTTATGCACACATTGAGTCCATGTACTGGGTTGTTGAATCCAGTTTTTCAAACTGAGCGTAAAGGTATATATATCTTCACCTTGTTCCTCGGGCCTCAGCAGAAGATTGGGATGCCATATGCCAGCTTTTGAGTTCAGGCCCATATTTGTGCATCTCAAAATGGTAATGTCTGGTTTAATCTTTTATTTGGTAAAATGACTATCCCTTGAGTGCTGAAGGCTCTCGACTGTGATCCAGCTTTGACAGAATAGCTGAAAAAGCTTTCCTGGCTGCTGCTTTGTGTTTGTGATGCAGCCTTGCATTTCTTCCTAGTCAAATAGACAAAGTGGAGGACATCTGTCCTCATCTATTGACAGTACTGCAATGATGACCTCTAAACAAATGGTCTCCAAGGGCAAAAGTGCAGCACGGAATGAATCTGATCGTCGTCACGCCTTTGACTGGCTGTCGGTCTCAATGGCAACGAGATGCACGACATCTTCACACGTGATTCTGAAGGCATCGCATAACCACACAGCGGAGCTACGCATGCTTCGGTTTGACACACCGTGGGCCCATTTAAAAAAAAAAGAAAGCTACTTCAGCTTCTTGGGTAGCAGCCAGCCAGCCTGAATTCACATACAAAAATGTGTTTTGTACCCATTCTGAGTTGATCAATACCATCTAAAGGCGTAACATGCTTTGAGCCATGGCACCCTGGGTAATCCATTCTTCACCTGTCTAGTTTAGTTTGGTCCCAGGCAGGGAGGGGGGGTGCTGAATAATTTGTGTATGGGAGAGCAGATGCTGAACTGGACCGGGGGGTTCATTCAGGCTCGGGTGTTTCTGTGGACTGCACAGCAAGGGAACACAATAGCAGCATTTAGCCCAGCCTGATAAACAAGGGCAGCAAAACAACACAAGTGCTCCATTAATAGAGGCGACATGACGAGTGTGATTCAGCAGGAGCCGTCCCTCTGCGGGAAGCCGGCTGACTGACCGTCGAGCCATCTCCTGCCTTTCATCAGGGAAAACATTTAGTGCTGTAGGCTCTACTAGAATATATCCCCCTTACTGCAAAGTTAAAGTATACTGTGTTGATTTGATATTCAGTATAATCTACACCTTTTGTAATGGAGTTAAAGGCAAAGATTATGGGAGTTCAAAAAAGACTGTGCTTTTTACAGGCATACTTAATCAGGGGGGTATTTGTCTAAAAACAGCTGACTGAACATTGGAGGCGTATCTGATACTTCTGCATCTAATCAGAGTTGGCAAAGTGACATGAGGAATAGTCCAGAACTTTGCAGATGCAACTGCAAAAATTGATTAGCTCCATTCTGAGCATTGAAACTTAACCGTAAGTTATTCCTTCATAAATGTTTACATGGTTGGTTACCAAGATAAATGAGGTGGTGAGACAAGGACGGTTATGAAAACTCCAAGAGATTTACTGAATACACACTTCTGTTACCCCTAAACAAGCTAGAAGAGAAAGTAACATGTAATTAAACTAGAACCCAACTGAATATGGGTAGCAGTGATTCCTCATGCCTAGGGTTGAGGGTTCAAATCCCAGCTCTGCTCTCTGCATATGGAGTTTATGTCCTCTTCCCATCTGTGCAGTATTTCTCCCACAATAAAAAGACATGGTTAGATAAATTGGTGTTGCTAAATTTCCCATTGTTTGTGTATGGTGAACCCTTGGTGTATACTCAAGGCAGTCTGCTTTTTAAGAATATATTTATCATGTGTAAATGACAAAACAATTACATTTTAAATTTGTTATTTGGAATACTAAGGGAAATTCCTTTAAAAACATTATCTTAATCCTGTGTATAATGTATAACATAAACATAACGTTGAAATATAGATCATTCGGAAATGATTATGTACTTTATTGATTATATCAAATTTATTTATAACTCTAACTTGTGTTTCAGAGTTTACATGTGACTTCCTAATCTAGATGCACAAACAGGTATTTTTACAATCACGTTACCCACTTACAACACAGTAAAACGGGGGGGGGGGGGTAAGCACACCGACAACTACATTGAGCAAATATGTCAAAATATGTCAGTCGGGCCAGAAAAAGAAAGGCAGGGCAGAAGGGTACGTCTTAGGGAGTGTGACTGACAAATTTCGCTTGCATCTCATTTACGGTCAAGTGCTCCTTCACCAGCTACAGGTTCCAGATCTACAGAACACTCAGAAACAGGTCTGAATGAATTAAACAGTGCAATAAATTGGGAACTCACTATTCCATTCAGACACAAAAGAGACGGGGTAAATATTTGACATCAATCACCCAGGTAAACAGCAGTCAATAATAAAGAACATTACTTATCTACTAAGAAGGTGGAGTTGATGTTTAAAACTCAGCCATCCTTTGTCTATACCTAGCAGACTTAAAGGAACAGAAGAATCACTGTGCAATCAGGGCACACATCTGTGAATCTCTATGGCATTTTCTCTGATAGTGTTTTTAAAAAAAAAAAAAAAAAAGAAACAACACCGTAAGCTTCGCTCCCTTCCACCACCTGACATCCTGACCCGCCATCAGATCCGCTAAATCTGTTATCGTCAGCATGGATGCCAAACAAGATTAACAACTTTGTATCTACACGCTTTTTTGGCTTCGTGACGAAACAGGTTCAAATTCACTGCAGTATGTAAGAATTTGGGGGGGGGGGGGGAGGACCAATAATCCAGAGTGGTACTCTGCCATATCCTTTATGAAAATGGGACACGTTAAAAACACAAGAAAATAAATTTAGGCTATAGTTACGGAGGGGCTTCGGTATTCTGTGGACGTGCTGTCCGGCAATGGACTCTCAGGGGGCAGCCAGCCTGTCCAGAAGAATTATGGGTATTGCGCATAGGAAGACGTGTGACACTAACACCCTGTTGAGTGTTTGTGATACTCTCGGGGACATTTGGTGGTAGCCGTAGCTTTAAAGGGAGCCTGGCATGGAGAGAAGACGCAGGACATTCCAAGTGCCTAAGTGATTGACGCATCTCAGGGTGACGCGGAAGCCAAAGCGCTGTCTCCCTAGTGGGTGGGATGCATCCGCAGCGCAGGGACATCCCGTTTTGTATGTCACACTATCTGAGCATCAGTCAAAAAGGCCAGCGTCCAGCTGCTACACCACCCGAATCTTGTGATTACCGTAATCTGACCCTCCATTCTATTTCAATCCCCGGACAGTTGCAGTTACACATTAAATTTATCACACAAAGTTGTATAATGAGCCCAGCTTTGGCATCCAGTGGGATAGTCATTATGTCCATATCAGGTCGTGCATTGACCTTGTTCCTGGTATAACAATAGTCGCCAGTGGAAGAAGCAGAGCAGACCTGCTCCTGCATGACAGTTTAGTTGTAGGTTTCCATTCCATACAATAACTTTTACTTAAAATCTTGATTCACCAAAAACAAAAAACACTAACCAAAGTGCATTATAAGGAATGTATGCTATAAAGATATACTGTGATTGATACTCACACTGCACTGCACTCTACATAATACAGTAATATTTAAAGAATGTATACTTAAGCAATATAATACTGCTTAAATCCCTGAGAACAAAAAAAAAAGAAAATAGAAGTGATGAGCAATGGTTTGCAGTGACTATGATACAAGACATGTATTTTTTATTGACGGCAGATGGTTAAATATGACATGACAATGCAGCATGCTGCTTGCTTTTTTTGTGTGTGTACTTTTTAGGTTCTGTGTGAAGCTACATAAAACCTCAACAAGGCAGGAAAACACGTCACGCAGCTTCCCTCTCCGTGTTCTTTTACTGTGTTCATTGTCAGAGTGGAGGGTGAGGTAGCCAAACACGACTGCCTTCCACCTCGTGTTAGGGTGGCTGCAACATCAAAATTGTACTGAGAAACCAGAACGGACAGCATTCAGAATATATCTTGTAAAAGCATAGATGACCTGGAAAATGATGAAAAGTGATCTTTTTTTCCCCCATTTGTCATTAAATTTACAGTCAATGAACAAGAATTTAAACTTGAAACGGGTCTGGACGGCAAGAGAATAATGGGATAATCAGGAATTAAATTTAGAAATGTAATTACATGGGTGAATAGCTGCCCGTTTTTCATTCTGCTTGCAGACCATAACAACACTGTTAGTCCACCCAGTAAATATGTTATTGGTTTGCACATTTTGATATGGAAAAGTTAATTACTGCATAAAGTCAGGTTTTAATGCTGAGACATAACCGCCGTTTTGACCATCTGCACCACAACAGCACATCTGAGCCTCTTAGCACATTAAAAAGCCTTTGTGCTATTACGTCTCAGCTGTGACATGAATTTACGTATTTTATCCGAGTTCTCCTAAATTAACAGTCGCGATATAAGAACAACCACCAAAAATCTAGATCCCACATATCAATATGCTCTGTGAATGAATCATATTGTCAGCAATATTTCTATATATTTTTCACTCCTACATTAAGTAATTTACATATTCCATGGGATTCATATGCTAGTTATAAGATACTGATAGTTGGCAGATGACAAGAACGCTGGCCCAAAGTAGGCTGACTATGCAGAGGCTGCAGGCCACGGCACACCGGGACAAAGTCACTCGTCCCCAGCTTACAGCTAGCGTCCTTTGACCCAGGTGAAGCCATGCCTCATGCTATTTCAGTCTTGGAAACCCTGCAGACGTGAACACCTGACCGCGTTGGTCGTCTGTGTAACTTCTACCGCCTTCTCCTTAGATCAGCACTCAAGCAGCAGGTCGCTGGATAAGCAGACGTCTGTTTTACTCATGACCCAGGCTGGCATTCCTTTGGCCGTCCACTCAGATGTCCATTAAGGACACCATGAAATCTCACATAAGAAAGGTAAACATTTCCAAATGTGCTCTTAGATTAAGCTTTAATATCTGGAATTAAACTGCAAGTCACCCTACAAACAAAACTCTTTACAGGCTGGATTTTTCCATTTCATATGGTATTTGTTATGAAAAGGAAAGAAAAGCTCGGACGCTTCAAATGAAACATAATAAGAGGTAGGCTGTCTTGTTCCATGTATATATTTTCTGGAGTTTACCATATCCATTAGAATAAATATTCAAAACCGGCAAGCAAAGGTTCTAAGTCATTTAACCGATGACAATCATTTTCAAAACCTGCTCCTTTGGCAAGGGTCACCGTTGGCCTATTCTTGAGCAGCACATGGGGTAAAGTGAATACATGCGGCAGCAGGGCACTCAGGCACACAGACGATAAGGTAGAGCTGTGTATGGAAGCATCAAGGCTTCTAGCCTGTGCTGGATTTTGCTCTACCTGAGCTCTTGATTACCTTAATCTAGTTATTATTACAGTACCTCCAGAGTTCACCTAGTGGCCCACAACAGAATGGAGACGTGACCCAAAAACCTGCTGAAACTGGGCCCCTCGCTGTATGAGGAAATTCTCCCCCAATTTCTGCAGCTCCTCTGAACAGTCCAACTTGATCTTAGCAGAAAACAGAGCAGTCTAATGAGAGTGTGACGTGCTGAACATTTGACTTCCAGGTCCAAGGCATGCAAGTGTGATTGTGTCAATATGCCACCTGCTGCCTATAATATCTGGACTCCACTGAATAATTCAGTTCACAAGTCAAATTAAATGCATTCAAACGCACATGTTTTGCAGGCTTCCATGTTCTGGACAGAGGTATTCTCTAAATATTATCACAGTACAGAAAACCTGGCAAATCAGGGTCAGCCCATCCTAATCATGTAAAAAATCAGTGTTGATAAACACGCTGCTTGGAGTAGCAGGACCTCTACGGTCATTAAAACCTGAAGACTGTGCTTTGTCCCATTCCAACACGGTGAGGAAGACTAGCGTAGTACAGTCACCTGCTTCAGGAAGTACACAGCAGTCACGTAATGCTGAAACATTCCGGCCAATCACAAGCAAGGTGTCGGTTCTGCCCTTCTGCCTGCTCCAAACAGCTCAGAGCGTAGCACTAGAAGTCATGGTCTGCCAGGGCGTACAGTAGTTGTGTAAACATGCCTGTGATTGGGAGGCCTTAGAGATCAACAAGATCTTTCTGTCGCAATACCCATCTGACAATTAAAGCCATTGTTCAAGCAGTACAAACCATCGAGTTTTTGCAGGTACAAATGAGCTACAAATGCCAGGTGATTTTATCTTGCAACCAAACATCACCTTGAATTAATCAATGAAGTGTGATACAAAATGCGTGCGTTTTGAACAGTAGTGGCTCTTAATGACATTCAACAAAAACAATAAGAGAAACACAGCATCAGGAAGGCTTTGTACGTTCAAAGACACCCTGCATGTCCTTGTTTCTCAGCTTCCACTAGCAGCTATCAGGCACAGTATGTAGAATGAAGGTCACTGCAGCCAGCTAAAAGGTAAGACAAGGCATCCATAAAGGCCTTGAGCAAGTCACGCTGTCAGTCAACACTACTCTCTTCCGGATACTGAATACTATCACCATGCTGAATGTGTACATTTCTCTAGCCTGTGGTCCACCCTCACAGGAGGAAGAATATTCAGGATAATGATCCTCGGGATGCTCTTTAATAGTTCAAGTGGTTGAAACCCAAAAGTACATGTGTTTGTCACCTGTGGGCAGGAAACTGGCCATTTTATAAAAACACTGGATTTGTAGCAGTGCCAACAGATCTGATTTGATGCGGAGAGGGGAGGGGAGGGGAGGGGAGGAGACAAACCAGTTTGGTTTGAATTTCAGAACCACCATCGTGACCCAGAACAAAACTAGAGCACTATCTTGGACACATGTGATATCGAGGTAGAAAACATTGTCTCTCCTCAGCACCTCATACCAAAGCTTACAAACTCCTCGTGAAGTTCCAACATTTTAACCTTAAAAATCTTACCCCCCCAAAAAAAGTGCAAAAGACTGTTGGATATAATCTTTAACTGTTTACCCTGTGAAACGGGGGGGGGACCCAAGCAGTGCAGACCACAAGGCTGGGGTCCACCTCGGATGGGTGAAGGTGCAATCTCCAAGTAAAGAGCAGAGATGCCATTCAACCCCCCCCAGGCGGGGGAAGGTATGAGGCAACGGTGCAACCCACTGAGCTTCTGTGCCACCCAGGATATTATAATACTTAGAAAAACAACATCAGTTTTCAGTTTATTTTTATTAGTGTTAAGTTTCCTTTCTCATCTTAAATGTTCAAGTGACAGACACAAGAAGAGGGTGCCTGGTTACCGAGAGCGTGCGCTGAAGGATGTTCCCTGAGAGGTCATGTTTCAGACATGTGATGTTTCCCTCGCCACGAGGCTGACATCATGCTTTGAAATACCCATTGTTCTCTTTCTCATCGAAATACAAGAAACAGATGTGCTGCCCTCCCTCACCCCATGCACCTTGGACCCATGCCTCATCACCATGACACCTATTCATTTACATTCCCTTCTCTGGAATCACCTCTCTCTCTCTCTCTCTCTTTCTCCCTCATTCTCCACATAATCCCTCTCTCTCACACTCTCTCTCTCACTCTCTCTCCACACTCTCTCCTCTCTCCACACTCTCACTCTATTTCTCTCACAAACTCTCTTCAGTTTTTCTCTCTCTCTCTAGACACTCCCTCTCTCCACACTCTCACTCTCTCCTCTCTCCACACTCTCACTCTATTTCTCTCACAAACTCTCTTCAGTTTTTCTCTCTCTCCCTAGACACTCCCTCTCTCACACTCTCACTCTGTTTCTCTCACAATCTCTTCAGTTTCTGTCCTTCTGTCACGTTCTCTCCTCAAACACCCTTTCCCCCACTCTCTCTCTCTCTGGCCAATGACACAGAATCAGACAACACAGAAACATCCTCTGCTGTAAGATCTGTCCACATGACATTAAATGTATTCCCCCCCAGTTCATAATACAAATATAGCATAATTCTGTAAGAAGGTTTTTATCCTGTTCCCTTATTACAGTATTTTGCAGAGTGATGTACTGAAACATCCTACTGTATTCTGTTACTCTACTGTAACTTTCAAGGGCCAAAAAGCAAAATGACCTGCTCTCATCTCTGAAGGTCCTGACTATGGAGGCCACTGAGAATCTGCACAAATCAGGTTCCACACGTTGTTCTGCTGCCCTCATAGTCACACCATGAACGTGATCTATGATAGCTGTTCCTCCTCCTCTTCCTTTTCCATTGTTGTGCTCCATTATTGAAGTCACAATTCAACTCACCAATGCAACTTGCATTTGAACTGGCTCATATCCTACTCAATAATTGGGTTCAGAGAGCTGCAAAAAGAGCGACTGATTCATTAAATGGGTCCAGGCCACTGAGGATTTGATTCAGAGAATAGGATTTATGGATTTAGCGATTCAAAAAAACTGTAAAGTTAGAGAATGCAATGTGTTGAATAGAATTCGAACAGCTTTACATCTTAATATTCCAATGATATATTTAAATGGTTCAAACTGATCATTGTGATGTGCAGTATGGGTCTTATCTCTCCCAATACTCATAGTATACAAATAAGTTGAAAATATTATATCTCACAAACATATTCTGGGGTTGTTGCCCATCACACCAGTCTTAACCAGCATTAAACAATATATACACTAATATTGTCTACCTTACTTTGACAGATTATTTCACACTGAGTCCCTGTTTATATTCCATGTACTATCTTAACATTTCCTGGCTGTCAAGAGACCATCTGCCAGATGTCTACATTTTGCAGACAAGGCTTCCAAAAACCAAACTGTGTAGCGTGACACAACAAATACTGGTGTAATGGCAGGTGAAGTATTATGCCTATGCTAGAACCTCGGTCATGTGAACATAAGCAATCCGTCATAATTTCATATCAAAACATTTCTGCATTAGATAATTTTTGGACCAAATTATTCTAAACTTTTGTGCTTGGTTGCAGACGGAGGCTTCATTGTTGTCAATGTTAATTTTCATTCATTCATTCATTCATTCATCCATCTTCTAACAGCTTATCCCGGTCACAGTTGTGGCAGGCCTGGAGCCCATCCCAGGCAGTAAAAGGCACAAGGCTGGGGTTCATCCTGGATGGAATTCCAGTCCATTGTAGGGCACATTAACCTTTATTAAAATAACATATTAAAACTCTGTCCATAGTCACCAATAAGACATCCATCTTCAATAAGTGTTTATCCTACCAGCATGACAACGAAGCAAAAAGGATCAGGAAGAGTAAGTCCTGGATGGGGCTCAGCAGCTCATGAAACCAAAGCTGGTTCAAGGAAACAGATGATCAGTTCCCCTGACATTCATAGCCTGCAGTCTACAATCCCACTAAATAAGAAGCAAACTTTATTAAGCACTACTTGGAACGATTTGATATAGGAGGTTTAAAAATGAAAGTATCTTCCACATGAACTGAATGTGCTGGCCCAGAACATACATTTTTCTTCAGCACTGACCATGCAATCCATCAACCTAGTGTGTCTTTTTATAGAGTAGATACTCAGACTTGGTCCCTGCTCCTAAACATTATTCAAATGTGTGACTGTGACCTCTGAAAACATCATACGTAGTCTGACAACATAACGTCCTGCTGCCGTATGATAAGTTGGTCTGTATGCATGAGGCATTTGTTCAATGAGTTTCTTCTCCAGTTCTGCTCAGTGAAACAGTATAGTCATGTCACTATTTTAAGCAATGCTCTATTTTAGATGTCTCTAGACAATAGTGAAGTTATGACAGCAGCACCTCATGTCATATTTTAAATGTGGATGTTATATTCTCGGAATGCCCAAAAAGCAGAGATATATACATTCGTATACAGTATACATTGCCCCTGGGTGGCTGGTGCCAAATCATGTCTCACAATAAACTCAGCAACTCATCAAAAATTCTTGGTGTCAGGCACTGAAAGACTGCACTTCTAGAAATCCAGCCTGAATTTCAAAAGATTACTATTCATTTTTCATCTCCCCTATGATCAGAGAATGATACCAGCTCACAGCTGGGTCCCACTCCGCAGGGCAATCTGTGTGGCTCTCAGGGCTCTGACCAGATGGATGCTTGTTCAAATCCCCAAGCCAGCTAATAGCACTGTTGGAACATTGAGCAAAAAAAAAAAAGCTGCTTGTAATGTATCTGCCCCACTGTATATTGTTTTGGACAAAAATGTCTGCAAAGTATGTTAATGTAATTCCTACCACGGGTAGGTGTAAATTCAATAAACCCAGACAACATCCATCTATCAATGTGAGAACAGGCTATAAGGATGACACAGCTGCTGATCGCTTCTGTGATGTCATTACAAACCAATATACAGCCAGATTAAATCCATACCTGCCCCTCTGAATAAATAAACCTGAGAAAGCACTGGTAAGACTAGAAGGATGCTGACAACCACAGGCAAGTCCCATAAACTACAAGACAGGACAAAAACAGGACCGGGCTGCATGCCATTAGTTAGATCCTCATATATCGATGGAAACCCCAACAGGTTTGCAATCCAATAAAACCAGAGATCCTTTTCTCCATTCCAAAGCATCCTGCAGCTCTTTCAAAACAGCCAGCCATTCTCCAAGCGCTTAGCCAGCACAGGACCCCAGAGAGCCTGGAACATATCCCAGGAACACAGAGAAGAAAATGAGAACTCCTCTGGACAGAATGCCAGTCCATTGCAGGGTGCATGCAATGGGCAATTTAGAGATGCATCTGAGCTGCACGTGGAAACCCAGGCAACACTGGGTGGTGTAAGTGACAGTACTACACACTCAGCCACCATGTCACCATCCATGAGAACATTTTACTGTGACATCACCCCATCATAGAGGACTTCAGTTCAAGCAGCACAGCAAAACACACACAGTGCCTAACCAGCGTATAACAACTGATCTGTGACCAGTCACGCTGCCTCGTCCTCCACACTACCCCACTTCCTCATCTGCAGTTTATCCTGCCCTGGATCAGTAATTCTCTTTGTAAGAGACCATGACATTTCCCTCCTTTTCTAGAATCATATGGCTCTATCTCGGGGGAATGCACACTCCGTGAAATGCCACAATGGAGACTGCTCCATAAAAACGTTTACTGTTAGAGGAACACTGAGATCTTTTTATTCTTATTTGCTCATCAAACAGCAATTTTGCCGACAGAGGCTGTTTTCAATTTTAAGAAACTAAGAGTATAAATCTGGTTTTATGTGCATCAGTCAATGATTTAGATTAAACACTGACCGAGGTTTAAAAACCTAAAATGAAACCTTAGCTCATGATTTTTTCTAGTATATCACCGGTTGGTCTGATACTAGTCTATGACCTACATTCCCGAACTATCTTCAGGGAAACCACGAGGGTAGGGTGTAGGGTGGGTTAAAAGACTGTCTGTCAGAGATATACAACCAATCAGGACTTTGAATGGGAAGCACATTGCTTCAAATGTGAGGCTAATTAACCCCTCAACACACCATGTTAATCGTTCATATTTTCACCTTCTGAGGAAAAATTAGGCTAGGCTCACATAACCTGGTAAACAAAACAAATGAAATGGGACACTGGAGAAAGCTGTTTTGGCAGCCATATTTGAAATACCTAGCAAAATATTTATGATTTCCAAAAACAAAGAGAAAAGGCAAAACAGCATGTACACCGAAATCAGGGCTGTTGGCCAAAGTAAAAATCTACGAAGGTCCAAAGGTGTTATATTAACAATATCACATTTTTCAAAATTAATTTACAAAAAATGCCAAAAAGGCATGTTTAGGACAAGCACTGAGAATTAATATTACTATGGCCTTGACTAATAGCCTAGTGTTGTAACTCTACGTCTGCCAAACCTGTGCACCAGTTTTCTGTCCCACTAAGCTCGTAATTTGGTTTGCTAGACAGAGGATGCGTCACACACTTGCTCATACCACTGAAGACAAAGTGCTGTAAATCTGAATTGTGTTAAGCTACAATAAACCCTCCTGAATGCATTTATATACACCTTAAACCACAATCAGTTTTCTACACTGGTTAAAATTAAAAGCCAAATGAGTAACAATTTACAAATGTTTAATTACTCGTTATAGTAAGTTATTTAAAAATTAACTAATTCAAATAAATGGTTTCCAGTTACAGTTTGGCATTATTTCGTACTACAGTTTACACTGCACAAAATGTAAATCATACTATCCAGCAAGCATACAATAAACCATAGTCATGTGCTGCCACCTACTGGATAATGGATCTGATGTTTGTTTGAATTACTTGTATATTGTCACGCATTCCTTTTCCCAAATAACAAATCGCTAAACACAAGATTCCCAAAAGGATTACATCATATTTAACCCCATCACTGGTATCAGGGAAATGTCAGTGACATCAGGTTTCAGGCATAGAAAATACGTTACGGCAAGACATCTAAAGAGCAACATCTTAACTGAACCTGAAACCAAGATGCACTAATTATAATTATAAAAAACTAATAATAACTTAATTCATTTATACATTTAAACCTTATGTACATAAGATCACTGCATATTGTCACTAATGCAAATTAAGAGATTAAATACTGAAACAAGGCTCACGCATACTGGAAATTATTCGTTTTCTCATATATTGAGTCTATTTGTACAGCAGAATAATTTTGGAAATACAGTTTAGTTTTGAGTATCTTTCCAAAAAAAAAAAAAAAAATCCCCACAAGTCATCTGAAGATTGTAAAGCACCCAGAGATTTCAACGGTACAACAGAAACCCCCACGTTAACAGAAGCTGGTGAAGCATTCAAAGATGCCTCATGGAAACAGGCATGTGAATAGTCTTCAGAAAGGTGCAAACAGGCTGCGTACCGTTGAGAAGTTGCATAATTAAGTCTACAACCCTCACCTTTTTATACTTGAGTTCTACTCAAAATGCTCATAGTCAGGCACCTCAAAGCCTGAGTTCCATTAGGAGATCTTTAGGATAGTATTGATCTAGATTTAGTGAAGTCATGCCCTATACTCTGCATCATATGCTATTTTTTTTAAACAAAATATCTAAACATTGTACTTTTAGAGTGGTTTTTGAATAAATGATATTCGAAACAATCTGCTGAGATGCCACATAAACAGTTGCTATTGTGTGCTTTGTGTGCATTCAAGCATACAGACGTATGGTATCTCTGTGAGAGATTAATGGGCTTTCAGTGTTAACCACCAGCCAGTATGAATGTGACTTCACACTTCTCAAAGACCGCATTCTCCTACCCCAGTTTTGCAATGACGGTTCAATACTGTCGTTTGTTCTCAGAATGCCGTGACACCTTAAAATGGACAGCTAATGGACGGCTATTAGTAGGTGCCATAGGCATTTTACCAAACTGTTTAACCTGAAGTCATTCATATGGATACGGGGGAATGTGCGGCAAAAAAAAAAAAAAAAAAACCACATACAAGTGTGTGTTTAAAAAAAAAACAAAACGAAACCTGCAAATGTATTCATCTGAGGCCTATTCAATGGTGAGCCATCAGTATGACATAAGGCCGTGTCAGCAGACAGACTAGGCAGCTGTGGAGTAATCCACTTAGGTCGTTCACTGAGTCACCACCACCATCAGGGAATATTTAAACACTGAATACAAATTCCATGGCGTTGGATGCTAACGTGAATCGGGTTGTTGAAGAAGAGGAGCTGATTCTCAAAGTGTGCATTTTCTGTACGTTTCTCTTTGCCTGCTGTTGAACTTTCCACCTTCCTTCTTTGTATATTAAAAGCTCATAAATGATTTTTTTTTTTTTTTTATTAAAATATTGGTCGACCTGTGAATTACTTAGGTAATACTAGGTGACATTTTTCCCTACCACTACTACTCCAAGCAAAATAACGAACTGGCCTATTCCTAACTTTATTATTTCCATAAATAAGTTAAATTATTAATTCGTGCTTCACATGAATTATTCTGACATTGAAACAAACCAGCAAAACTATCATCACCAAACATTTCTATTAGCCAATTTGTTGTTTATCACACAATTTATTTTTTACTTGTTTGCTCAGCATAGTAAATCCATAATGCCTACTTTTATACATCAGGCATAAAACAAATTCAACGCGTATTCAAATGCCCAACATCTCAGTGTGCCTAGTTGCTAAATTGCTGAGAATTAATACTCCACAATCTCTTTCTTAGAAGCGCCGCGCGCTTTTCCTCCTCCCGCCCACCGCGACGTAATTTCGTCGTGACTGGCTGAAAGCCTTGTCAGATCAACTTCAACTCCGAAGCCAATTGGTCCGTCGGGAGAACGCGAGTTCCCGGATGCCGCGGCGAGCTACGTACATACCGTATATTAAAGTAAAGGCGGGACGGCCTGTTTAAATAAGAAGCCGTAGAGAGGGCCGTTGACATCGTTGTTTGTGCCCGTCTGCGAATCATAAAACATAATGGTAAGAAGTGGGGTGGGTCTTTAGGAACTTCACCGTGTATTCACGATTTAAAAAAAAAAAGAAGAAAGCATAGCTCTACCTTGGACGCTTAGTTGTGAAAGAAACGGGTAATTTTGTTATGCACGTTAATGTGCGTTTCGCCGGCCGTAGCTAGCCGGCTAAGGGTCTCCTGTTGCGCCGCGCGCTCGGCCGCTTCCGTTCCAGCTCGCCCGCGTCGTCTCGGCGCCGCGCTCGCGGGTAACGCCTCGTGCATCTCCCTTGTTTTCCTGCAGGCTGGCGGCAAGGCTGGGAAAGACTCCGGGAAGACGAAGACAAAGGCTGTTTCACGCTCGCAGCGAGCCGGGCTGCAGGTTCGTAGCGGGCTGCCCAGCTAGCTGCGTGGCTAGCGGCTGGAGCAACGCGGGAGGGGGTCTTGCCTTCTAGTGGGATGGCTGATGGTGCCGGTGTTGGTAGTGACTTGAATGCCCATTTGATTTAACCTTGGCGGTGCATCCCCATCCCGGACGGCATGTCTCTAACCGTGCGGTCTTTGATGCCCGGTTACTCGGTGTGAGACTCGTGGTTTGCGCTTCCTCTCGTCTCCAGTTTCCCGTGGGCCGTATTCACAGGCACCTGAAATCCAGGACCACAAGTCACGGACGTGTCGGTGCCACGGCGGCCGTGTACAGCGCGGCCATTCTGGAGTACCTGACGGCCGAGGTGCTGTATGCCTTATGTTGGGGGGGGGTATTGGGGACGCCTTCCTGCACCCCTCCACAGTGTGGTTGCCAGGTGCAAGTTACTCACGTGACATTGCGTTATAATTAAATGCGCCCCCCCAAAATCAGGTTTTGGAGTTGGCTGGAAATGCTTCTAAGGATCTGAAGGTCAAGCGTATCACCCCCCGTCACCTGCAGCTTGCCATCAGAGGAGACGAGGAGCTGGATTCACTCATCAAAGCGACCATCGCTGGTGGTGGTAAGAAGTGCTACCATTTTGGATGAACTCCATGTGCCTGCACACTGTTTCTCCTCCCTGTACCCAGCCCGTGCCCACACGTAACGGTGGTGATCTCCCTTTCCCCAGGTGTCATCCCACACATCCACAAATCTCTCATCGGGAAGAAAGGACAACAGAAGACCGTATAATGTTTGCAGACATTTGTTAAAGCCATCTCAGGACACCGGTCTATCTTGAAAGGGTTAAAGATCCACTGGCTGTTTGCTGTTTTTGTTTTTTAATTGAGCTTCTCACCTACTCATTTCTGGGGTGTTTTAAACAGAAGTTTGGCTTCAAAGAAGCTTGGTTTTATTTTGGGCTTGCGTTCGAGTGCCATAGCAGTTTGTGTACGCTATTTAACATGTGAACCTTTATCGGTCTAGTGTGGTGACTGCATTCATGGTTTGATTGAAGTTGTATGTTAATAAAGCTCAAACCCTACACTAACCTAATTAGTATGTATTTTATGGGTGTTTTTGTGGATGAGGTTTCATTAATGTGGCTAAATCTTTATACACCAGTTTGTACCATTCAACACTGTCTTGTAGTTGCCAGGGTGTGACATAAATGCCAGGTCGAAGTGGGGTGGCAGATACTCTGCAAGAACAAAGACCAGCACAAACAGTAGCCCCACAGCAGGGGTTTGAGATCAGCAGATTGTAACTATTCTATAACCTTATAACTTGTCCTGGAAATCTACTTCAGTGGTGTGCAAGACAGTGGTATGGTTTGGTATGGCAACAGAATATATTGGGGGGGGGTACTTTGCCACATTTATGTTCCCCTCCCATTCCTAGTAAATTTGGGCGTGATTTAAGTACCTCAATGCAATGACATTGCTTTTCTGTCTACTTGTAAATGGGTTTAGAGATCAATCCTTTGGTTATGTAAAAAGTAAGAACCTATATGCTTCCCACTATAAAATGAGCAAAAATGATATACTGCAACAAATTGTTCTGATGTTTTAAACGAATGGGTCTCGGGCAAAAAAGGTTGGCAAACCCTGCCACATAGGGTTGAGTTCCACTATGAGTCCTGCACAATGTCAGCTGGACACTTGACCAGCAGGGCCACAGTTACTCACTTTAATTAGCCTTGATTTAAGTAGACGCAAGGTAATCGGAATCAATTTGCTACACCAGAAATGAAATTGTCCTTGGATAAGGAATGTTTGTTGATTGGATTTATGCATAGATATATTTAGAATGCTAACACATTTAGCATTACAGTCACGTTACGTGCATTAACGAAAAAATACCATTTTAGAAAAACCTTACCGATGGTTAGTTTTTCAACTACCTCCTAAACATGAAGCCTTTTGCTGGTTTTTTGAAACTTAAATTTGTCATTTAAAGGCAGTTCTGAAATCAGTGTAACGTGAAATAACTAATTCGGATTAGCGACCCACAGTGAAATTTTTGATTGCCGTATAGTACGTGTTTCAAGATTACCACTAGGTGGCAGTAAAATATAGTATATACGAACAAGCTATAATAGTTTCATTTAATACACTTGTTGAACTGTATCTTTCAGCTAGTGTTTCCTGTAGATATCCAGATTATCTAATGCAATTAGAGAAAATGAGGTGAAAAGCTGTTCAGTGTTGTATGTCTTAATTCTTGGTTTAATTCAGTTAAATCCATTCTCAGCATGTTGCTACAATGATCAACTGATAACTGCACTGACAGGTTGTCATTAGTGTCCATAAATTTGTGATTTACTTCCGTACTGTTGTGTATTACTGATGTATTTAACCAGATTCTGTATTATTATGGAGACTTGGGCAGAACACAGCCTGCTGTGTCAGTTTGGCTCCAATGGAAAGGATGCTGCGAGTGTCACAGACACTCAAGTAATGTTAGAGGGACAAAAGGAAAGGAAAATGCCACAGGAATCTTAAGCAAAGTAAGGTCACTCATCTCCAAGAGTATGAGGTTCAGGGTTACAACAAGTTCTCAGGTAATTGTATGGGTGTGTGGATGCATGATGACGACTTTCTCACAATCCATTGGGCCAGGAATGGTGCAGAACATCTGCGGTAGCTTGAGCTGGGCATTTCCCTACCCCTCACCACTGCTGAAGGTAATCGCTTCAACCTTATGGGTTATTTATGCATGGCAGTGCCAAACCATGACAGCGGAAGCCGGAATGTTCTCGTGCTGCGCCTGCGAAATTTTGTCTGGACAAGTCATGACCCTTCCCTTCTCCTCTGCTGCTTAGCCTTCATCATCATTCCTACAGTTGGATGCATTTTTTCTTCTTGACATCTATTACAGCTTAGTATTGCATTCAACTAACCACAAGAACCCAACCCAGACCCCCCTCACCCCGCCCCCTACTGCTTCTCTCTCCATGTACTAGGAAGCGTCAGAGGCTACCTTACTCTCCTGTGCAGGCAAACGGGACAGCCTGCTGGTGTGCATGCTTCCAGCAGGGATCTGAGGTTTCCAGGTGAACTTAAATGGACCCTTAGGCAAAGCTATCTTCATAATGTCCATAAAAATCAGCTAAAGCCCAATTTCTCTCCTGTATGTCAGGGTGAGTCATATGCTTTCCTTAAGATTCACCCAACAGAGCCTGCTGAATGTCTTTTTCATTCAGGCACTGTACTACTCGTTTGTCTGGATAGTGTACCTGCACATCGGGGTCATGCGATTGTCAGTTTGACATTGTTAAACCGGCACATTTTAGAATGATTGTTGGTAGTGTTGTTGGATTACTTTCTGGTGGGACAATTCCTTGAAGGGTTCAATAATTTAGGGTGTGAAACCTAGCAATGAAAGTCAGAAAATTAACATGGTGGGTCAGTGACTAGTGTCATCTCATGGAGCCAGCAGTATTGGGGCCCCGGTGAGGTATGCCTACAATTCTTCTGGTTTCCACCAACATTCCTAGAACACGCTGTTCAGCGGAATCCAGGTCATCACACCAAATGCTACTTGGTTCATACAGACGATCATGTGTAAATGTTCTCCACGAGGTCGCTGAACAGAAAGATGAGCAGAAGACAAGCAAGAGCTTCAGCTGTCACTACTACAACACTTGATTCACATATAATTTATCTATAAAATTAGCTCTCAGGTGAAATCAGAGATAAAACTCAGTTGAGCAGTGAAGTCATGTAATTACGACGTGCACTCGTGATCCTGGATGTTGAGGACTAACAGAGGGAAATGTGATATGAATTATTATTATTGCTGACAGAAATGAAGGTGTCTTTGGGCAGAAATTTACCGATCACAGCAAATGCAATGGAAGTAAGCAGATGTCCTAGAGTATGACTGAGCCATGTTCTCATTTGACGTGAGAGATACCGTATATCATTTCAGTACATTCAACCATGTGTCTGATTTGAAAAGCAGACCTGAAATTACTCATGCTAATGTATGACTGATCCAAGCACTTATCACAGTGGATCACACGGTTATCAAGTTATGAGAACACTAATATGAAAGGTTGTTCTTACCCAAATACCTAAAGTCATCGAAACCACCAACACCAGTAAAATAAAAAAATAAAATAAATGTCCAGTCACTGATGATTAGCCAAAAACAAACAGGAATATTCCATTGATAGCAAACACACACTTACAGTGTAAAACTGACTCTGTATTTTCTTCCTTTTTAATCCAAGGGCCTCATGCATTGTGCATTAAGGTGAAGATGTCCAGAGTCACTATGACCACAGCTGAAAACCAAGAAGAATGAGCAGATGTATGGGCAGCTAGGAAGCACTCATTCTTCTCCCTGGAACCCCATGGCGAGCTCAGTTTCTCCATGGACAGTTTGTCTGGCCCCCGTTTGCTGCCACACCACCTCCTTCATCAGCAAAGTAGCCAAGTCCTGCCCTCAATCCCAAGTGTTACAGTACACTGCGACACTGTCTAAGACCTGACATCGTCTTTACCCAGGGGTGTTCTCACACTGATTGGACTGTGGGGAAATAACACAGGGGTGCCCCCATTGTCCGAATGAGTGTTTCCCACCATGGCCTGTCTGTCTTTGCAAAAAACAGGGATGGTTGACTACTGCTCCCTCTAGTGGTAGAACCCAGAACTGATGATGCTGTAATAGCAAAAACAGGCAGAACGAGCAGCTGTTTAGGTCATGATCCTGTGCCAATCACCCTGTGGCATGCTCTAGATATAGGATTATAGGGCTCAGATTTTAAACGGAGACCACCAACCGGCTGTAGAATGGAGTCTTCAGACAAAGAGCCAAAGGTCAGCAGGTTACACAAAATGCAGCTTTCCATTACTTAGAAGAAAGCAATGCCATCAGCTGACTGCCCAGCAAAAAGTTAATGAGATCTGACACCAAGCTTCCAACACCAAAGAAATTAGACAGGTCCGGTCCAGTGGGCCTCAGTTGTTTGCTGTATTAGGAGGCAGTAGTTGGAAAATAATGTTTGGTTAGGTTGTCTGAAGCAATCAAGAGCATTTGATGTGCTCCAGGACTGCACAAATTAGTGACTTTTAAAAATAGCATATTGATCTAAACAAGTACAGTGTGAGTTCACATTGTAGTCATGTGAACAGTAGTGGGTCTTTTAGGAGACTGCAAGGTACTGAAATGAAGGATTTATCCCAAGTTAGCTCTTATTTCTATTTTTCTAAAATTAAGTAAAAACTGAAATTCTCATAACAGAAAAAGTAGATAATACTGGGCAGGCTTAGTTTTGGTGGGGGGTTCACAGCCAGAGTGCCTGGCATGGTCAATATCACACAGACCACATACACAATATGGCAGTATCATTTTCATCTAGAACCACCTGTTGCCACACATCCCAGGTGGAACAGGTGCCTTTGTTTGGTTTTATGAACTCTAGATGAATCCATTGGATTTAGGCTGCATTACCCAACTGTTCCCACTTCTTCCACAATTTTAATTTCAGACACGGAGCCGCCAAGACAGAAGAGTCTTAGTGATTTAGAGGGAGGACGAGTTCCAACCCACAAGGTCACAAGTTCATGAGGTCCTCATCAAGGAGAAGAGGGAGCGGCCATCTATCACTCCTGATCCCCTGTAGATGTGACATATGATAATCTCCAGGTCCAGGGCCAACCCAGCAATCTCATCTAATACTGGAAAATGTCCGGAAGCAGGAATAGCCTCCGTCTATGTTGACCATGTCGGCTGGTGAGCGATAAATGTTTAATGTGTTTGAATCAACACTAATGTTCGAGTGAGCTAAGGGATGCAGTGACGTGCCTGAAAAACCCCTTGTCATAATGTATTTCCCACATGAAATACAAGGTTCATACTTAAAAACTGCACTCAGTTCTCATACTGGCCAATATCATTGCAGTCAGAAGGAACTTTGATAGTGGGTTTTCTGACAGTCCTGTAAAATGACAATATACTTAGCAATACATTTAATTAACGGGCTTCCAGCGAGCTCAGTTTACACTGCAAATTCAGAAATGGACACGCCAACTATTCTCAGCTCCAAGCCATTAAATCAATTAAGGACAGAGAAAGTGCTTCGCTGTGCATTTGCTTCCAATTAGCTGAAAGGAAACAGCACACCTCGCAGCACTGACACCGTGTACTGTTAGTGGTCTCGGCACTAGCTGGCCCTAAACCATTACACACATCTGGTGCCTGGAAGGCGGCCGGAGTACTTAAACTTTATGAAGTTTTAATGGGAAGTACATATCAGAATGTCATCTGAAGATTACATTAAAATCGCTGACATTCAGGAACAACACGACCGCGCAGCCACGCAGAGGCAGACCGATGCCTGCCACCCTAATAGATGTTAAGACAAGATGGTTTGAGAGCCAAAATAATTTCAATAATAAAAGCTATACAAAGGTACCGGCTTTTTTCATTCACTGTTGTCTTACCCCCACTGACACCGCCAGAAGATTTGATTTTCTTTGGCAATAAAACGCTAAAAGATTAAGCTAATTTTCATTTGAAATTTTGTAATAAGAGATGAATGGTTAGAGGTAAAACATGGAACGACGAACTAGTGTTAGCATGGGACGAATGGATCTTCATGCTGTCCCAGTTCAGACCGGGCTCCATATGGTACCAGGGTAGCCCCATACTGGTTAGAAAGTCCTGGAGATAAAAGAGACATGGCTGGATTTGGATTCTCCATGAGGACTAAATCGGACTCAGAACACTGAGTCAGTACAGATGCACAAGATGAGTTTCCTGCTGTGTCCACCTACTGTCCACTCACCCACCCCCACCCCCACGGACCCGATCAGTGTCTCACCTCATTTTTGTGGCGCTCCCTTCTGTGTCTGTCTGTCTGTGTCTGTCTCTGTGTGTGTGTGTGTGTGTGTGTGTAGTGCTGAGGTCACGGCTCACTGGCCCCCACCAAGCAACATCAAGGGGAAGAGAGTGGGGCAGAAGCGGAATCCATCCCACAAATCAAAGTCCAGGTTTCAATTGTGATTCAGCCACAAAAAAAGCCGTTTTGAAGGAATGGGTGGGCAAGAAAGAAATAATCAAATAGGAGGTGTCAGGGACCCCCACATGGGGGGCTCTCCACACCGCTCCGCAAGTCTCTCCCCATCTACCAGTAGCCGATCCCCCCCCACCCCTTTCTTTTGCCCAACTTTGAAGTCTGCTTGCTTTTGTCCTTTACATAACTTGATCTGATTTTTGAAAAGCTAATTTGTATGCGTTTGCCGCAACAGAACCGCCACCCACAATCCCACAGGCAGGACCGCTAGGAAGGTCAATGCGATTGGCCGAAAGAGAAAGGGCCGGGAATGTGTTAGGTTAAAGCATGCGATCAGCGCCTTTGAATCACCGTCACTGTCTGTGGATTTGACGACAAAGGCGGATTAGTGTAGCCAACAGAATCGAAGTCCAGGAGGACCAGCTCAGCCTCTGATGTTGGTATCCATTTTTGGTCGTTCTTTTTAAATAATTTACTTATGGCCACACATATTGATTGAACCTGCAACTCTCAGATATTACATCTATTAAAAAGTACAAAAAAAAACACAGGAAAGCACACTGAGTTATAACTACGGACCCCAGATTTTTTGTCTAATTTATGGAAAACCGCAAGATTATTTTGGATTATGGATACTGAAATACATGAAGAACTGTGTTGAGACGGTATTTATTAATCATAATTGTTTCTCCAGGCATGGTGCATTTAGTAATATAGTCTGCAGGTATTGATCATGCAGACAAAACTACTTACAAACGGACGGCCTTGCGCATTGTAGAATGACAAATAAATCTTAAGTCAACTTTCCATGTTATGCAAAATATTTAAGTTCAAGTCTGTTTTATTAGCCAATGAAACAGCAGACAAGCATTATTAAACAGCTCCATAAAGAATCCATTGTACTTGGGGTACCACAGAGAGAAGAAAAAAAAAACAACAGCCTTTGCGAACCGTCCAAAGTGTGGAAACATTCCGTTGCCTCTAATTTCCCTCTCTGTTCCTGGATCAAAACGAGCAGGATTGGGGAGCTCACTCTTTGTCATGCCAGCGTTTATGAGCTTTTGTCGCAAACAGTCTGGAGGATGCC
>JAACJT020000013.1:6259138-6274837 GCA_009936485.2 Gymnarchus niloticus | reverse complement strand
GGGGGGGGGTGGGGGTCATACTTTTCATCAGCCCCCGGTTCTAATGACTTCCTTTAGGTGCTTTTTGACTGCCTTCCAGAGGGTCTGTCGGACCCTTTCTCTCCAGCCTTGGCCCCGTGCCAGGATGACAATCAACGTCTCTGTGTGTCTTCTGTGGGAGATTGTTTCTTAGGTCTCCTTTTTATTGGAGGAAATGGTATTTCGGAGCTCAGACAGGATGTCCTGCTGTTGGCTCCGGCTGTGAGCTCCTCCATCTCTCTCTCTTCCACGGCGCAGGCTGCGAAACGGCTTAAATTAATCCAGGATCCCAAAGTAGCAGTTTCCCCCCCCCTCCCTCCCTCTGCCTCCTTTAGAATCCCCTCATGAAAGCAGACAGACCTGGAATACTCTCGCCTTATCCTCATAAACGCCCTCCGCAGCGTCTCACCCCTGCTGCATTACTGTCTCCTTTGGGTTTATCCCGTCCTGCCCGGGAGTTTGTCCGCCCCGGACTTGATACAATGAGCGATTGCAGAGCTTGGGGGAAACGAACGGGGTGGCTTTAGAAGCCGCGGCCAAAAATCTCACGGCAGGAGAAACTAAACAAACTGGAACAAAAATCCTTATGCCGGGTTCCAGCAATATTTGGTTTATAAATAATCCCAGCGCAACAGAAAGGAGCTGGGTGAGGAGGGAAAGCCATCGTCCGGCCGCCCATCACCGACACATACTCACACTTATTTTAACGGCCAATTAGTGGCAAGGTTGTGTGAACAAAGTGGAGCGGCCCCTCAGTCCCGGCTGTTGCTTAGTCCACGTCCCAGTCGGCCAGTTCAAAACCCCCGGGTTTGACTTTTTGTGGCTCGTTTAATTGGGTCTGCGCAGGATTTGTGGAGTAATGAACAGGTGTCAGGCGGCAGAGAAGCGTGATGTGGATTATGAGGGGGAAAGCGCAGCCGCCCCCTACACGGGCTCATAGGGAGGACGCGGTCGCATGAAGATCCGTTTCTCACAGCATTCCTTCAGCCTGACTGAGTCATCCGGCAAAGCAAGGAAATCAACCCCCCCAACTGGAGCCTTGATCCTCAGGGACAACATTGATGAATTCAGCTACAGATCTGTTTAAAACACTGGATTTTGAAGCGCTTGATTCACCTAACATTCATTTTGGACACATTTCAGTCATTGCAAATCAGAAATACATTGAATAGCAGTTAGTTTTTTGTTTGGCCAGCTAAATGGAATGAACAAAACTCGCTTAAGGCCTGGAAGTCCGTTAATATTCCTGATCCGACTTCAAAAAATATTGTACTTGGGCCGACACCAATTTAAATCTAGCATCAAAAAGATATTTTGCTGGTGATGCATTAACATAACTTCAATTGCACCACCAAAGAAATGCTATAGGACTACATATCTGATATGTAGTATCATATATGATTCTGAAACCACAAACTGCAATACCTACCTTTCAAAAGCCTTGTTATTTTTGGCTTCCACATGGAAAAAAAAAAGTGCTAAAACGTTATCAAATCCAGCAATATTTCATCACAAACATAACTAGACATAATTAACCAGAATACCTTTAAATGAACCCACTCAGAGAACAAGGCAGATTGTCTTTTTTGGCTTAGGCCCAGAGCTGGGCTCAAACCTTCTTCCTTTTGAACAAGACGATACAATTGTGCCTCTTTCTGCTCTAGAGTAAATACGTAGAAGATGACCATAAATCAAATGGCTGGCATTTTGATGGGATGCACACTAATATAGCTGTTAATTAATCCAAAAGCGGTACCACTTGTCAAAGCTGAAATTTAAAAGCAAAAGTTATAAAACATATAATAAACAGTTTACTGTGGAAACACATGGATTACGCCAAGTTCTTTTTAAACATTATATTAAAAGGATGAGGCAATTATGTAAACAGATACTCCCCTACTCAATGGCCCAGTTATACTGTGCTGCTAGGAACTGGAAACAATCAGTGGTGCATGTTTTTAAATTAAACCAAGATGAAGACCATAATGGTGTAGCACAGGATGCAACAGGTATCCAAGGCAACGCCACCACTTCTACTAGTCTGTTTCACGTCACTGGTCGTGAGCGTCCCTGACCTCAGAAAAGTGGAATCTAATTTCTGCCCGTTGGGGTAGCTACAAGGATCTAGGTCAAAATTTCCACATGGGGGCTTCAGGGAAAGCCGCTGTCAAGACGCTTGTGAGATGATCACGTTCACATCACGCAGACCGAAACATTTAACAAGCGGAAGCCACACTTGGATAGAAAATGCTCTAAATACTGCAACTTTCTGTATATTGCAATCCCCATATTACTCAGCACCACTGTGTATGGTACTTTGCTTTGTCATAAGACTTCTACCAAATGTTCCATGTTGAGTTACTCTGCTAGATAGAATAATGGTACTGGGTACTCTGTTTATTGCATTGTAACATTACACTACTTATTGCTGACTACCGTTTGCAGAGAAGGCATTCAAGTAAGTGTTTCATCGTGCTTTGCACCTTGTACATATGGCAATAAAACTGAATCTTGAAAAGTTACTTGGGAAACTGAATCACTATTTGCAAAGGTAGTCAGTTCTATCAGGGTAGGAGAGGCATGACAATTTAAATGCCAAAAACATGTATGGGGTAATGAGTGTGTATGTTTCGGTAGCTTAAGGAAAAGTAGGTGGGCAGGCTCACCATGCGAAGGTCTCATTTCAACTTCAAGGGCTTGAAATACACAAGTAGGGTAAATGAGTTTAATCTTCTTGAATTTCGATGCTCAGAGTACATCCTCACACTACCCGTAACGTCTGAGTGCACTGAGGACCTCTTTCACCAGGGGAACTAGTAACAGTATGAAAGGCTTGTTAATACGATTAGAAGTGAATCACATTCTTAGAATACCACCATTCTGTCACCCAAACCCCAGCTGGTGATGCGCCAGTCAGGGGAGCCACACAAATTGTGTTTAGCTTCTTTCACTGCATTAATTTCCATCCCCCATATTTTGCAGCTCTAACGGCCACCCACCTCAATCACATCTTGGCAACGCGACGGCTGAGCATTTGTCCGTGTGCTCACAGGGGGAGTGATTCAGTTTTATTTAGGCAGGCATAAGTGTTGCATTGAAATACTCCTTTTTATTAGTTCGAATGAGGATGGATGGGCAGCATGCATCACATTTTCTGGTTGAACGTCAGTCCTCCGTGGCATAGGAGTGTGACGGAGTCTGGACTTCTAGAGGAGCGTAGGGAAGTCGTTGTGGCCTCTTTCACATTCGGGGAACCGTGGGCCCCCTTCCACTCACAGAACCTGAAGCATTTACAGGCAGTTTCAGGCAGGATGATCTACGGTGACCATCCTTACATTTGTAAAGTGAGCCAAAGGTAACTTCATATGTAAAATGGACATGTTTGAGAAGCAGGTGGGTCTCACCTACCCATGCGCCCATGTCCAAGCAGGATTGGCATTCTGTGACCCCCCCACAGGGTACACCAGCCCCTGGAACCCCATACTGGAAAGCTTATGGGAAGTAAGACTGGCTGAAATGATTAGTCCAGATGGGTGACACCCCCCCCCATCTGCTGGTCTTCACCTAGGCTGAATGGGGTGGATGAAGAAATGGCTTAGACCACCCCTCAAAAACATCACACTGGTGAATACAAAAGAAAAACAAAATCATTTCTTACACGAGCAAATTCCACTGGGATCAGGTGGTTTCCAGTGAGTGGTGTGTTAAAGAATAATATGGCGCCATGTCAGCATGAATGAAGTTGCTATTACGCACGCCACCAGTTAGGACAAGCCTTGTCCTCAAGAAGGGGCAGCCCTCAGCCTGTAGCAACGCACATGCGCTTTGCTGTGTCGTTGGCCGACCGACACACCAATCTACAGAAAGCAAGGACTTTGGAGGGAAGCCCAACTGTCAGACCACCCACACTGAGCAACAAAATCCACATGTGCCGTACAAGCCTAGGCTTTGAGCCTAAACGAACGGCTGGATGTTGTCACCAAAGTGTAGGGGTCCGCATTATCAAGGGTGGGATTCCCTCACATCCGGGCGGCTGTCAGCGTACACTCTACATCGTCTGAACCACTGACATACAAGTCACACACACATTGGGGAAAAAAAATATTACAGTCCATTTACAGTGCAACGTTTATGGAACATCATCATCAGCAATACTACAAACTTCAGACACACAGCAGGGAACAGAATGTAAACTTTACGATATCACGAACTGTCAGATGTGTTGCGGTACTGGAATCCCCCCACCACATTCTTCTGGGCTTATTAACCCAAAGAAATATCCAATTTAAATGATTTATTCGGCATCGTTCAGAACACCTTTCTCAAAAAGATATGGATTTGTTTGTGACATTGCTTAGTCATGTGACACTGGCTTGAAAATCGATCAAAGATGTATCTGATGCAGAGAAGCTCAGAAGATAACCACACATTGTGAAAACTTCTCGTTTCTGGCTCAAATGAATCCCTCCCAATACGTTGGTCTGGCCATGAAGAAACCAGGTGATGTTTATTAGGATCTGATTGCTGTACAGAGGCATCATACCTGGTAAGCGGGCACCAGATTACTCAGACGCTGATGGGTTTCCTCCCCAGCATGTCCAATAATGGCACACCTGTGAGCGCAGCTAAAGCACAAGTCCTCTCAGGAGGGTGGCATTGCCATAGAGATGCCCTTCAACCTGAGGGTGATCCCAGTAGATGCACGGCACAAAAACGTCACTCAAAACACCACCACTGGAGTGGGTCACTAGATCCTCAAACTTTTCACACACTGTGTACTAGACAGACTCAGCTAATGTTGGGGGGGAGGGGACACCTCAGTCTGATTATCATCACGACTACAGGCAAGAACACCGAACACCCAGGTGATGATTTTCAAATAAATGAAAAGTAGCAACTGCATCACATATAGAGTTTATACACACATATAAACAATATATAATGATATTCGTACAAAAACTAATCTTTGGGCTGAGAAATGTAATGGGAGGGGAATAAAGATAAAATACACAGATCAGCCATTTTGACACACACTGGAACGAAATACAAAAAGGCAGATTTAAAAATTGTACACAAATTACACAGTGCCAGTAATTTTGTCATTTTGCATTGGACCAAGTCTAATATTTTACAGAAGGACCCATCATACGTCTCTGAAAGACGAGATGGCAGAAATAAACTTCAGTATGTCATCCAAACAAACGTCCATCTTAAATGTGGGGGTGAAGTTTCTCTTCATGCAGAGCAAAATTCAGTACAAAACTTAAGTTTGGCAACTGAGGTCCCCACAAAAAATAAATAAGATTAACAACAAGAAAAATTCTACAAAAAAAAAAAAAAAAAAAGTCTTACACTTGTAAGAATATATTCATCACACCAGTCCCCAGATATCTTGGTTCCATCTAAAAACCAACAAAGGCTGCCATCATTATCACTGCAAACCAGCAAACTTCCAGGCCAGCCCATGCTTTAGGGGTATGCCAGTAAAGGCGTCTACACTTCCAGTCACATGCTGGTACATGGAACACAATCGCAGCTTGATTTAAATCATATCTAATATTTTGAATTCAACTGAAAAGTTTTACTTTTTCATGGCATGATCTAAATCATTCATTTCAGCCGGTATTCATAGATACCCAACAAGGCTTTGGGTGCCCAACAAGAGTTCCCAAAGCTCGCCGTAAGCTACATAGCCTCAAGGTCCAATGTAGTGTCTTCTAATTTGTGACGCCATGGCGCCCTCCTGCTCCAGGTAAAGCTAGATAACGAGAGGCAGTGGGTCTCGCATGCAGCCGCCTACAGGTGACTCCTGGCCAGCAGAGTGCTTGTTTGGGGGTTGGATCTGTTCCCTCCTTGATTCCTATCCTAATGTCCTGTCTCTGGAGCATGCCCCCTATCGGCTGATGATACAATAAGGCAACGTTATACAAGCATTTGTGACAAAACCTGGAAAAAAGTCACACGGTTGCAGGAAAAGAAAAATTAAGCACATTCAATAAGAGCGAGGTCATAAATTCTCCCCTTTTCATAGTTTTTAAAGTTTTGATTTGTTTTCAAGGCTTTCCAGGTGAACTCTGGGTTAACCAGAATCAAGGGTTTTCAGCACCCAACCCCCCTCCATCCCACCCACCCTGTTCCGCCTTGCCCCTTTTGACCAGCATCCACACTCGGACCAGCTGGACGCCCGGTTTGAAAACATTGCTGAGAGAGCAGGATCCTCAGGACTTGGTCGCTCAGTTATTTCAAGTAAAATTCATGATCATCATCTTTATCATCATAATAATAATAGTTATTACACTCAGGTCAGGTGTCGTTATTCAGCAGCCAGCTGCTAAGATCTTCAAGGTGTCCCAGAGGTCTCCAGGTAACTCTGGAGCTTACGCACGGTTGTTCTGTCCAAGGAGCAGAGGTCAAAGTCAAAGGTCGTGTTTGTAATGTGAAAATGTCCAGTTTCTTCAATAAGATTCACGATCTAAAAGACAATGAAACAGAAAGACATCTAGATATTACACACTCAAAACAGAACCCTGCAAATAGACGCTTGAATCTGATGACAGTGTGTTTACACAGGAAAGCAGTTTCCAGTAGTTTACTGGTTCAAGTCCCAAACTCTAGTGTAGCATGGAAAAGCACTCAACATGTAGTTATCCAGCAATAATAAAAGGTCAATATCATAAATATGTACTTAAATATACATACACATATACAGCACAGGAAACATTTGAGCTTCAAGTCTCCGGTTGGACTAATTAAAACCAACTTGTAGGGAGAACTGGGGGAAGGTTTTCGTTTTACGAGGCTCTGTGGAATGCAGAGCCCCACCAGTACAACGCTGTATCTGATGGCAAGGCAATCCCCCACTGCATGTCCCTACTTCGGGTTCCAGTTCTCTCGCGTGCCGAACTACACAAATCTAGGCTGAAATTCAGGCCATAAGAGGTATCTTGAAAAAAGAAAAAAACCCTAATGGGGAGGGGTGTGTATGAGCTTGTGAGATAATACACACCTCTGGTGGCTAAAGGAGGTGGAACCTTAGCTACAGAATCTATGACATCACACTTCAAGTGTCTATAATCCTGACAAAACTTATAATTGGGTCTGTAACTTCCAGCAAACTTTGCCCTCACTTTGAATGCAGTTAGCATTAAGAATGAGGATTAAAGTTTCCTCAGGATGTCAGATGTGTAGCTGTTAAGCTTGATGATGTCATCATGTGCATTTGGTGTTGCCTTGAGAGCTGACTGATCACACCCCAGGAATATAAAATGCCCGGGCTTCTCACCTGCTGCAGTACGTGTCTCTCTCTCAGTGCCATCAGTCTTCTGTGTAGCTCCACCAACTCATCCAAGTAGGCCTGTGGCATAAAGGTCAGTCAATCAGGTGGCTCTATCAGGTCACATGGTACATTAACGTTCACATCCACCTGCAAGGTGTAGTTTACACACATCAGGATCATTGCAGAAGGTGCCAATTAATCTACCCTGACATTTTACGTGGCTGAAAACAGTAGATGGGGCATTGCGGGTCACTGGTTATTAGGTCATTAAAGAAATAGTTGACACAAAAAAGGACCACCACAGATGGAAAACCAGATTTTACATTAGGAACGAGACCTAACAGCTAGATAGCTCAAAGGGTGGCACTGCTGCCTCACATTTCCAGGGTAGAGGGTTCGAATCCCACATCTGCTGTGTGCACACAGGTTGTATGTTGTCGTGGTGTCTCTGGGTACTTGTCTCCTTCCGTAATCCAGAAATGTGTAAACAGGCTGTCATCTCAGGGTTGCTCACAGAGTAGGACCGCATGTGTGTATGTGTGAAAAAAAAAAAAAAAAAAAAAAACTGCAATTGACTAACATCGCATCTTGTGCCTTATGCTGCCTTGGATAGGCTCCAGACCCCCCCACATGATCCTGACCAGGAAAAGTGGTTACAAGACAGACAGACAGAAGATCCAATATCCATAACCCTAAGCAAGCAGGTAGCACTTACCTTGTCACAATCTTTATTTTTCATATTTTTCTCCGGTTTTGGCTGTTTTATTGGGCTTTTCACCTCCAGTATCTGCAAAAAAAAAAAGTATCACAAAGCAGAGCAAAACCGACGTCAGCTGACAAGATCCATCGACTAATTACCAGCAAAAGCACTGTGAACATGGAATTTGGGGACTTACAGCAGTGCTCAGAAATGCTTGCAATGCACATCCGTAACCCAGTGATGAGGAGTCTGAACGGCAGCACACAGAAACCACTGGCAGTGTGATTATTAACGCCCTGCGCTTCCCCATTTTAAAATGTTCTGTGTGTCTGTCAGCTCTAAAGGCAAAAGCTGCAGTGAGGGTAAACAGTTACTTGTTTACCTAGGGCTGGTGAGAGGCAGGCCTTACCTGGTTGGTGCTCGTCTTCAGCAAAGGAGGGGGATCGCTACGTGGTAGGGGTGAGGAGGCGGAGCTACTCTCACTCTCACTGCCATCGCTCAAACTCACCCTGAAAGAAACCCACCAATCAGATGCAATGCCAGTCAAAGGCCCAGCTAGAGAGAGGCATCGTTTCAACAAGGCGATGCATCTTATGAATCCTTTAATGCAGTATTAAAACGACGCACCCAGCAAAGCCAAGCATTAGCTCGTAAAAGATGAAGTGTGCTAGTTGGCAATGGTTCAGCAGCTGTTGTGAAAGTCCATGACACAGTGGGCAGCTGTGCGAAAGGAAGTCTTAACCTGAGTTCATACTTCACTTTTCCATGCTCCGTCACAGTCCACACACGCTCGAGCTTGTGGACTTTCGTGCCCATACTACCTTTGTCGGTGTGTATGCATATGTTCATGGTCGGCGGTGATGATACTCCACCAGACCAGCAGAGGGCACATGCTGCCCTTGTGGTCTGAATGAAGATTGAGAAAAAGCAGAAACATGCAGTAACTACTGACAGCGTTCTGCTTTTGCTTCTCCTCGATCTTCTTGAGAAGCTGTAAACGTGCCGGCTCCTTCGCACTTCCTCGCATAGCTGCTCACGATGAATACTCTCTTCTTCTACTCCTTCATCCACATCTCTTCACTTAAATTCCGGCACTGTCATCTACTGGAGGTTCTCGGCAGTGCACTAGCCTATTGCTCGCACACATGCTTTCGAGTTGTGCCGATACGCATAACATCCACTGGTCGAAAAATCTGGCCTGCGCAAGGCCCGTCCTCACACACACATCCCCGATGACGAAACCTATGTCAAGCGCATTGTGTGTGGACTGCGGCAGCACATGGGGAAGTGAAGTATGAACTTGGCTTAATGGACTGCCGACCAACCGGTATACAGGGTTATGGGAAGGTTCTTCCCATTTACCGAAAGGAAATTCTGCAGACTTCAAAACACCCACATGGTTTGAGCTTCAGAGATGCACTCTGACAGCTCCGAGGGCGAGACAAAGGATTGACGAAGAGTTGACACCCGGGTTCGAGAACCACGCATTGCAATATGCCGCAAACAACGTATACTTCTTACTGGTCTGCAGCGGTAGCTTGTTTAATCGGAGCCCAGTCAATCTAGCTGAACAGGATTCACCAATATGACAGGGAAATGACTTTCATCAAGCAGTATTCTTTTATAAACCCCCATATACCCCATCTCTTCCTGCATTTGTACAGTATCATCTGTTCAACATGCAGAACAAGAATCAGAACTTGAGCCTGAGCTCTCCCTGAGCCCGTGACCTGGCACTGACCTACGGTGGCGGTGTGTCGTGTGCGTGTGCAGTGGCCTCTCTAGGTCCGATGCCACCTCGTTGTCTTCCTCTTCTGCAGACTCTTCCTCGTCATCCGAATGCAGGTCCTGTATTCTTGACCGTAAGGGGGCCAGTACTGTCATGAATGGATGGATTTTTAAAAGTTCATACACTTAAAAAAAAAACTACCCACAGAAATAAACACTTGTCACAGAATCAAGATTGCGTTTCCTTGGATACGAGTTCAGTTTCCCATTGTTTTGTACCAAATTGTAATTAAATCCCCTTAAGAGAAACACCTGTGCCTTCCTGGATGACACCTACAAAACTTAAGAGGGTTTATGGGGGGGGGGACCCCACACAGTTTCCACTTCATTTTTGTTTTTAAATAATGCGTATAAAAACCGGATCATTATCAGTATGATCCAGTACAGTTGAGGCCTGACCCAATGCACAGTCATGCTACAGCAGCAAGCCCAACATCTGGGCCTCAAGCAAAAGCCATACCGGTTTATATGGGGTGCGACTGCACACATTTACAGCCTTTACCTGTTCTGGCTGTGGTGGGACCAGCCACAGTGTTCTTGCTGATGAAGTCGGACACTGTGGTGCGAAATAAACAGAGAACACAACAATTAGGGATCCTCGGGTGCCCCCACCACCACCAACACCGCCTGCCCGCCTGTCAGCGCCACTCACGGCTCCCAGGCAAAGCTGTGCTTTTCACATGCTGATCAAAAGGACCAACTTGGCACTGCATGAAACACTCACTCATGTCACTGCAGTCATGAACACTTTACTCCCCATGGAATCAGGACTAACAATTCCACAGTAATTAGGCAGAAAGACCAAGCTCAATATGGGGGATGAGAGCTAGATGGCAGACAAAAAACAAAAAACGTTTCAATACCACCCAGGTGAAAAAGAAAGTCAGTTGACTGTACTTATTTGGTGTCTGTACTCAGGGGACGGTCTATGTTTTTCTGACCTTCACATGTGGCGGATCGAATCTCATCACTATATATGCAGCCCCCCCCGAAAGCTCATTAAGGCAGCAAGAGACCTTGGGACACGTTGGGCGTTACCTTGGTGCTTGTGGGCGGGAGGAAAACCCGGGCTGGAGTTGGAGCTGGAGCTGGCGGGACTGGGCTGCTCGGACTACGGAGTGCCGAGGGGCGGGAACAAACACAAACAGCGTCAGAGGGAATGGCAGCATCCACAACTCCATACGTGGCACCTTTCCAGAACCTTTTGAACAGTCAGATTAGGGAAGATAATGAAGACTTATCTAGTACAAACCTGATGTACATCCTCTTAACACCCTATACTGAGCTTTATAAATCACGTTTGGATCGTTAAGTTGCTATGGAATGGCTCGAGCTCTGGAACATTCTATCGGCGAAGCATGAAGTAGGACGGGGCGCTCAGCAAGTCTGTCGTGGTGCCTAAATCACCCTCACGAGGGTGAGAAACAAACAAAGACGGCACACTGTTTGAAGACTCCCCATGGAAGATGGGAAAATCCCCCGGATCATTAACTGCAGGTCACTGTTCTCAGTCCCATATCCAAGCAGGAAGCTTTGATGGTGTCCACGGCACCCCCCCCCATAAATCAGACTCCAGTCTACTGCTAACCCAGGCTGATTTACAAGGACCTCCTGGACCCAGATCTACGCTCACGCAATGCCATCTCGGGCCAAGCCCCCACCACAAACTCAACTGCACGTGGGCCTTTCAGAACCGTGGAAACTGCCAGCAACTGCATGGCTAACCGCACGCTTCATCCGAGCCCAGGTTTTGTCAAACTCCGGGTTCGGCAGTGGCCCCCGTAACGACCCAACGAGGTGGGTCAACAGCTTGATTAATCGACTTAAATCCAAGGATTTACAGGCCTAGTGAAGTAGGCTGGCCATATGTCATCTGAAACAGTTTAACACAAAGGGAGCACAGGCTGCCAGCAACCTGACTGCCCACGAAACCCAAAGACATCAAATCAAACATGGGACAAGAGCTGAGTTTCAATGATTAAGAACAGAAATGGGGGTGCAAAAACAAAGAACAAACAAAACAAAAAGCCAAAAATTCACAAAGCCTTTAAGAACTAAATTAGGTACCTCCACCCCCCACACACAGTTGAAAACAGTCCTCACCATTGTCAACGGTGTGGCTGGGTTAGCTCTGGTTCTGCATTTTGGGACCCATGCCGCTTTGAGTTACAGGCACACTGCTGAAGTTGCGTGTTGACAGGCCAAGATGGGAGATTAAAGGCCATGACTGCAGCTAAAGGACTGAACTCTGACACTTTTACAGGCCCGATTCCTAGGGTTCTGGTATTTACTACCTCTACACGCTCCTCCTCTCCTGCCCTTTAAGCGTCTCTCCACCCAGCCCAATTGCCCTCCTCCTGACAATGACAGAAAAGGAGGAAAGAGCGAAAGGCCACCGATGACGACAGAAATCAAACGCTAACCCCACATCACATTTAAGAGTTTCATTCTCGGCCGATCCCCACTACTTTGACCTTCCGCCCCAGTGCACTATCGGGGTTTTGATGTACAGGAAGCTCAGGTAGCATCCTGTTCGGTCTGGATGTACCGCGATCTACAGAAACAGTACTCCAACCAACCTGGCAAGTGAGACCGTATCAGCCAGTGGTGCTTGCAAAAAGGTGCACACATCTGCTTCATGGACTGAGAACGTGCCAAACCCACTCTCTTCAACTGTAAATCAATCTACAGATGAACGAATAACCTAACACACATATTTCACCAATACAGGCTGAAAGACAACTTTAACTAACCAGTTTCCAGGAAAGCACAACACATTGATGCTCAGAATATACTGAGATAATTAATATTTACATAATAGATCCATTTACACTATTAGAATAGTAAGCACGTGGAAGACATTTCAAAAACTGGGTAAAAATAGCCAAGAGGCAAACAGAAGCGGGGGGGGAAGACGCACACCTGTTTTATATAAGCGAAGATATATAGGCCCCTCTGATGGAGATTCTGCTGTTGAGAGCATGTGCTTTTAGTTTAACGAGAAAATCACTGCATCTGGGGTGAAGTACCACAGAGCGGACTTAAAAAGATTCAAATAGAACTAAAACTTTCAGCCAAGGAAATAAAACCTTTGGCTAAAGACACAAAAAAAATCCTCATCATGACAGACTAATTTTAACTGCATTCTTTAAATAAAACTATAAAAGCAGCATTACAACTGACAGAGTTCAAACTGTCCATCATTACAGACTCATGGAAATGACTAGATCTATTCACCTCCCTGTGATTTTTTTTTTTTTTTTTAATAATTGCACTGCAATCATGGGAGAAGCTGCCACAGTTAAAAAGTTGGGCTACACCTCAGAAGCTAATAATCACGGCTCTTGTGTATCTGAGGACCCTTCTAATCCTACATTCTAGAAAGGCTGCCTATAAAGCCCATCCCAGACCCGGCTGAATGTTCCGGATTTCAGCTTTAATTCTCTCATTTTCTCATAGCCTGTAACCAAACTCCAGTTTCCAAGTGCTTCATTTCAGTTCACTGTACTTTTTACAACAATGTTTGAAGTTGGGGAAAAATTCTAAATGGGTCTTTCAACTGGGGGGGAGAAAAAAAAAAAAAAAAAAAAAAATGTAACAAGGCACCATTAAGTTAATCCTTTTTGGAGAAGACCCAGAAAGGAAATTTGAAGAAACTATTAAAGTTAATCTGAATTAATTTTGTTTACATTCCTCACAGAGTGTGATGTGACTGGCCATCTTGAACAATAACTGCTCACAATGTACTTTGGCCCTCCTGCCGATTTGCAAAGTAAAAAGTAAAATAAAAGCTGTCTGTGGAGAATATAAGCAAAGAGGCTAAGGAAATTGGATTTCTCTTTCAGAACTGATAAGGAGTGGGTCACTACGAAGTACGCCTGTTGCTCAGAAACACAAGTTAAACAGCCACTATTGGCAGCAGGCCAATGCACTGGAGGCCCAAAGTTATCCTTGCAACTGAAGTCCCCTTTGGAGGTCCTACACGTGACATCAGCCATGCCTAAAGGCCCCCCGAGCAGTGTCTAGACACCAGTCAAGTCTTCCTCCGCTTGTAAATGACAAAAATGACCCTAAAGGATGATAACTAGCCCACAAATCAATCATGTCAAAAGGCGGTATATTTGTTCCCAAGTTGGAGGGGCCCTGTACCCCACCCAGCTACACACCAGGGTGGGGTGGGGGGGCAGTAATAGGCAGTCAGGGGGGCAAGCATGGCTGCAGCTTGTAGAACCCGAAGCAGACTGGAATGATCTTTGATGTTTTCTGCACGCCTGCCACCTTCTCTGCGGTTTTACGGTCCCCCCCGTTTGTCTGTCTGGGGGACATCAAACAGATGGTCAAGCAACACCCTCAGCTCAGAGCCTTGAATGGCCGGTGCACAACCTACACGACTCGTAAACAACCGGCTGAAACAACCCTCTCACACACACACACACACACACACACACACACACACAGCTGTTCTGAAAAGGGTACCACCTAGCTGCCACGCCCATTGCTAGGCAGCAAGAAAGGCAGACCACGCACGGCTGTCATCGTGGGTTGAGTAACGGGCGGCGAGCCCCGGACTATGAAACGGTACATTACTTCGAGGGGTAATGAAAATGCCAGCCTGCTCCAAGATGAGACCTGGCTGGCTGGCAGGCAGGCAGAGCAGCAGATAGATAAGGCATGAGCCTTCCTGGTCTTTGGGCTGCAAAATGAGAACCACATGGGTAAAGGGTGGGCGGACAGCTTTGCCGTTAAATTAGCACGATGTTCACAAACTGAGAAGGCTTTTTCCCAGCACACCACAACAATGCTCAAAACAACCAACACTACTGTACTGGGTCTCAAGTACGGTGAGATCACAGCCTACTGCTTCGGCCAGGTGGCTCAAGTTAGAATTTAAATTCTCTCTCATTTATTCACACCTTCGGATAGTGACATCAAGTCACTAGTAGCTGCCCCACCAACAAGTCTAGGTGAAAGCGACTATAACTTACCACTGGTGTCACTTTTACTCTATGACAACTAGAAAAGGAATCAATGGTCATTTGTTGGTTGAGACTTACAGCAAAACACATCAATGCCCTCAGTGCTGGGGTGAAACTCATTTTTAAATCCTACATTTAAACCTGCATTAAGAGTTGGACCCACAAACTTGCAGCTTGATTTACGCAACAGGACTGGATGACGTTTAAGAGACCGAGCACACAGACGCGTAGTGGAGACTCCACAGCAGAACTTGAGGGACACTGCGAGTCAGAGTGAAGGCCTGTGGATGGGGTGGCCGTATAGCTGCCTGCTTTGGCAATGCAGGCCAGATGGAGTGCTTCACCATTCCATCTCCACCCTAGGAAGAAAGCTTCTGGGATCTGCTTTCTCATCTGTCTTCCCGTTCATGATATGCTCTCTATCTCCCATTGTCTCGGGATCTGCTGGGTTTTCGCAACATAACAGCACCGGGGGCGACTTTGCAGCCCTCATAAGCCTCTTGAAAGAAACCAAACTTCAGCACCTCCCTGGCCTCGTCATCTGGAGGCAAACCTCGGGGGTGGGAGCACCGGTGCCCTCGGGAAGGTTCCGGACGCTACGTCGATGGCCCACATGGTGCGGCCTCGCCTACCAGAGAGCCAAAATCCGAGATGTTTCCTGCTGACCGGGGGTGCTTTCACAGCCGCATCTGCTGACCCTATGAGCAAAAGACGCTACATTCCAAAACACACAGAAATCAAACTCCCCATTAAGGTTCTTCAAATCTACAGGTCAGACTCAAAACAATTCTTCTGTACAAAGGTGATGGAGACCACCTGGTGGGTGTATAGGACTTGGGGGGGGTGGGGGGTGGGGCCGGGAGGAGATTTGAGAAAGTTGTTGCTGTGGCACGCGCGCTGGCGGAGAGGACAAACAAAGAATCAAATGCGTGCAAGTAAGG
>JAACJT020000013.1:6234124-6259038 GCA_009936485.2 Gymnarchus niloticus | reverse complement strand
AACACACAGAGTTAGGATTGGGAATCAAACCCACAACCCAGTGCTACCCCTTGTACCACCATACCAATAGTAAGGTACCAACAAAAGCCCTAGGAAGCCCAAGAGTAGAGGAGAGATGTGCCACAGCCCTTCAGAGACACTGCAGGGGGTCTTTCCTGGAAGGGGAGAAGCCCCCCCTGTTGTATTATTACTCAGTAATAAAACTGCCAGTGAAAACAGAAGTTGCTTCCTGCTGCTGAGGCAGAAACCAGACAAAAGGCCGGGGTACAACTGGCCACACCTCCACAGAGGGCACGGGTGTACAGCGGGATAGCAATTTTACAGGCTGTTCACTGGCCTCTTCAGTGAGCAGTAAACCTAACTGCGGCCCACCATTATTTCAAAAAGCTCACCGCAGCCCTTGCCGCTCAAGGTGCGAGACAAAGACTCCGAGGTCCAGTTGCTCCCATCGATGATGATGCATGAGTTAGTCTTTCTTAGATCTAGCTGAAGTTACACATGACTGGAGAGACTAAGCTGGTGGCAGGAGGCCTCGCAATAGACCTTCAATGTAGCTAGGCACGGATGGCTCGATACTGCTTTGTCATCTGATACCAATGACATGACCTGAAATATCGAATGATACCGATCCAATGGACTCTGTTTCGAGTTCTATTGAGATGTTTTGTTTGGCTTGTTCCGGCCACCGTGTTTCTGCCATTTTTTGTTATTTTTTCGATGCGGCACAGGCAGGCAGAGAAGTTGCCTGGAGTAGTGCAAGGAGACTTTAGTTAGAAAGTAAACCGTTTGCATTTATGCTAAATAATGTTCAATCTTTCTGTCAATCATAGTACGTTTCATACCCACAAATGCCTTAAAAGTTATTATACATGCGATCAAACTGCGGGGAAAAAAACTCTAGTCCTATAAAGGAATAACCACGAAACGAAACTGTTTGCCAGCATAAAATGTGGTTTGTCCATGAATCGTATCCTAAGTTGTTGGTCAGCGTTGGGATCGACACCGAATATCAGAGCAGCACATCTAATAACAGAGGACCACCGGGAATCAAGAAGTGGGAGACATCTAAAGCGGGCTTCAGAAGGGATGATAGGATGGTCATGGTGTCATCACATGCCAAGAACACAGTAAAACAGTCCTGTAGGAATGGAAGTAAGACACGGAGGACCAGGACTCCGTGGGTAAGCAGCGGCCTAATAAGCGAAACATTGATTCATACTCCATAAGCCGTAAGATGGCAGTACTGTCATCCCACAGACCCACGGGGACACGGTGGTCCATCCACAGGGGGTATGCTGCTCCTCAAGATGAGAGGAAGCCTAGCCCAACCTGGCCTGGCCCGGCCCACAGGCCATCCACGAAGAATCATAACTTTCCACACTTAAGAGAGATGCCACCGGCACAGGGTGTAG
The DNA here is from genome assembly GCA_009936485.2 of Gymnarchus niloticus. Classification (NCBI taxonomy): domain Eukaryota; kingdom Metazoa; phylum Chordata; class Actinopteri; order Osteoglossiformes; family Gymnarchidae; genus Gymnarchus; species Gymnarchus niloticus. Next base: position 6,257,626 of record JAACJT020000013.1, on the reverse strand, counting down.
CTGAACACCCCACAGGGCACCCAAAAGGGTCAGGATTACATGGGAGCGAGGGTGGGGCAGAGGGTTTACCACTTGTTGCCTGGGGGTGATGAGGAAAAAGCGATACTGCAGCATGTAATCTGCAAGCCTGAAGCCACTTTAGCACACAGGTCAATTAATGCAGCCCCTTGACACTGGGGCGGCGCTACACTAGTGCTAAGAGATTCAGCGTTGAAAACCATATGCAGACACACACAAACACAATCGCGCACCCCAGGCCTTGGCATCGAGGTCAAGTCACTGCCTTATGGGTCACATATAGGTATGAACTCATAACCCCCCCCCCCACCACAAGCCTCCTACAAAGCCAAGCAGATTCAGCATGTGTATAATACGGGAACAGGGACTTGGTGACAGTCCCCACTACACTTTTTGATGGCTTTCTGAAGAGCCCAGCAGCAAAGACCATAAAACAGTGGAGGGTGGGACATTTCTGCCATTTTAGGGGGGGCCCCCTAAAAGTTACCCATGATGCAATAAAGTCCATCTCATGCTTAAGAAAACCACACAGAGAATACAGAAGACCGGGGGGCATCTGAACAGGGCATAAAATGGCAAAGGCATTTAGTTATAAATGCAAATGCCCCCCCCCCCCCTTTTCCTGGAGATTCCAGATTAAGAGGAAATCCTCTGCTATTCATGCCATGTTCCACCCCCACCCCACCATTCTCCTGCAGCACCATAAAAACATAAATTTTCCCATCCGCTTTCCTACCAATAAAAACAGCCACTCCCCTTAGCATGGGGAGTCAACAGCTAATGTGCGAGGACCTGGCAACCCAATGAAAGGACTGCTATTCATCACACAACCCTAGAGTGGGGTGTGGTGGTGGGGGGGGTTGAAATGTACCCCAGAGCTTTTACAGCATACACCCTGTACCCCCACCAGACCACACCGGCCCAGCAGTAAAAATCCTCCAAGGTGACAGCCGGACAACCAAATGCACAAAAATGCTGTGACGTCTCTCCCTCGTGAGCAACGTCCACACTTTTGAATCTCACGGCTGACGTGAACCAGGGGCTTCCCTTCAAGATGCCGCCATCTGAGGTGGCAGAGGTACCGTACTGGAGAGTCTACATACAATGCAGCATATCAATAATCAAAATGTGGTCTAAATTGCTCCCAAACAAAGAAAAAAAAAAAAAAGCCCGTAATTCTACACCAGCTGTGAAGAAATTAGTGAACAACATTTACAATGGATTAAGAGCATCTGGAGAGATGCAACCAAACATAATGTCTGTGTGGAAGTCTCCTTTGAAATAATTAGCTACAGCTAATGGCAAGCTCATTACACACACTGAGTTATAAGGCTGTCTGAATATACAGTTTCCAGGACTCACGCGTTTAAAATAATTAATATGCCCAACCATATTCCACAAAGGTTCTTTCCAATCAACCGAACTTAGTTTCGGTTACAGGCTTTACATCCAGGCAGTAATCGGAAAGAGAATCCTAACCTTAGTCATTTTTTGATCCAAAAACTCAAGTCATAATTCACTGCTCGCCTTGTCGCCCAGGGTCTCTTAGTACCAGGTCAGGATCAGTAGCAACGCCGAGCAGTGTGGGGCTGAGGTCCGTCTTCCTCAGGCCACGTGGCCCTCCATGCAGATGGAGGCCCAAAGAGGCTTAACCGGCCATGGCTGAGGCCCAGGTCTCAATTTCAGGAGCCCCCCTTTCAGAACCAGGAGGACCCCCACGTTTGATGTTTATGGCCTTTTCGTGCCTTGGGCTGGGGGAAGGCAATTAAGAACAACTAAGCTGGGGGGTGGAAACACAGTCCATCCACAACAAACACTCAGTTTCCTGTCTGGTATGCTCAGTGCAACGTGCCGGGAGGGGGCAAAGCCTTCTCTTCTGCTCCAAGAGCTCCAACAACTGCACAAAGGTTACCTAGATTAAGCACAGGAGGGGCACACCCAGACACTGATGGTTGCTTACCGTAATCTCTAAAAAGAAAAGGCAGCCAAATGACAGCTTCTGAATTCCACAGAGACATTTCCATGCATATCCAGGAATTCCCACAATCCTCCTTTTCATTTATTCCTGTGGCTTCCTTTTTCTGGGTTACCACAGATCAGAGCCCCAGTCATTGCTTTAGGCTGCACGCGAATGCCACGTAAATGCAATATTGCAACAAACTCACACAACCAAATTGCAAGTTCCATTAAAGACCTGCTGACCAGCTTTACTGTGCAAAAGCAGCCCCTCCCCCCCACACACAGGACATCACTACGACATCGCGGACTCACATTATTTCAGGGTTAACAGTACTACCTCAACAAAACTGAACGTGTGAACGTGGGCTGCAAAAAAAGCTGAGGCAGTTGAACAATTAAACGTCATTAATTGTTCGTTTGCACGCATCTCTAAACACTCGCTTGCGAGGCGAGTAGCCGAGATGCAGCCTAGTGGCCCTGCAGCGAGCACACCTCCCCGCTCGTTGCACTCAGTAGTCACGTCGGCATGACGACATCTGACATTGTGTCCGCCATTTTACGTGGGAGCCCTAGTGCAGAGGCTGCATGCAGCTCACAACTTCAAAGCTGCTGGTTCAAATTCCAGGAACCCCCCCCTCAGCGAGCCACTTAACCCGAAATGTTCCAACAACATGCTCAGCGGTTATAAATAGACGTGTAAAAGCGACTGAGCTCAAAAATCCTCCGAAAGCCGAACAGCTAAACGTGACGCAGATCTCAGCACAAAGTACTTTGCCCCATGGAGATCAAGACCTGAGGTTGTCAAACTTATTTAGTGCACCCAGACTAAATCAGCCTAACAAAGACAGCCAACAGAGAGGCCTAACCATAACTCCATCCTGGGTGCCAGTCTTCATGGGCAGTGGCACTGCATGTTTTAGGAGATGCCCATTACTTAGTGAGAAACTGGAAGCAAAACAGGGAAACTGCAACCCAGAAGGAACCGATTAAAACAGAAACTGGAGCAGTTACACGTAGAATAGCCTCCACCGTAGCGAATACCAGAGCTGCTCCTCACGCGGGTTTGTTGGCACCCACCTCTGATTTGTTGGACATATCCTCCACATCAGAGTCGTTGGGGTCCACCACTTCATGGAAGGGCGGCAGCGAGGGAGGCTTCTTTCGTTCTGAGGGGTCACCGTCCACCTTGAGCTTAGCAGGTCGGACCTGGGACTGATGCTTCTCCTTGGCCGGTTTCTTCTCCGCGTGGTGGTGCTGCTGGGCCGGAGGTGAGCCCGGCTGAGGCTTCAGCGACACCTCGGAGGATCCCTTCCTCCTCTTTTTGGTCACGTGCTCCCCGCCATCGGCTGCAGGTGGCCTCTTGCCAGGGGCTTTGGTGCCGTGCTGCGAGCTGCCCATTCCATGCAGTTGGTTCGCCTCGCATTTGTGGTCCTTGGACAAGCCCTTGGGCTCCTTGAAGCCCAACTTGGGGATTGGCTGGTCATCCCTAACTGGCTGGTTCTCTTTGGGTTTCCTGGATGATTCTTTGGAAAGTCTACCGGGTTCCCTGGTAGAGTCTTTGAAGGCACTTTTCTGCTCTTTCGAGTCTTTCGAGGATTTGTCTTTGTGCTCTTTTGTGGGCTTGTGAAGCTTCGAGGAGCCGCTGCTGTTAGTCGTGGTGCTGAGAGGATTGCTGCTGCCTTTGGAACCATCCTGGGGCCAAACAAGAACCAGCCAGCTGTTAGAACTGATGGACTAGCTGCCAGCAAGGTGGTGTTTTAAATCAATAATGGCATTACTTCTAAAATAAAGGTGTTCAAATTCATTAAATGTGAAATGAAGTCTCTCGAAAGTCGGCAGGAATTTCAGTGTTAAAACAGGAGGAGATGCCATTTAAGGTCTGCAAAGGCCCCAACTTCTGAGCAACAAGAACAAAGGAGAGAAGGAAGCAGATGTCAAACATGAAGGACTGCAGATCATGGGTAAATAAAATATAAATAGCAAATATCACCGAAGTCAAGCAAACAACTAGACTTCCTGACACTTTATTACATGTATGTAAATGCATTAAAAAGACTAACATGGGGTTATCATGACAGGACACACCAGAACAGCATCAAACATACCTGGAGAACAGTCCAGCAGACTCGAGTTACATCATACTTTATTTTGTTAAATTACACAGACGGCTCAATGAACATCCCCTCAATCCAGGAGTCTGAGGCAAATGAGCGAGCAACACTGGGGGGGGGGGGTCAGCTGCTTATCAAGTGACCCAAAACCCCAGGAGGGTAATTAGGAGCACCCAGATACCCCAACTGCAGGGCCGAGGACAAGCAGGTGTGACAACAAGGATAAGGGACAAGATTCTCTTACGGACCACATACAGACCATTATGCTGGGCAGCCAGCTGACTGTTTAGGAGGGCAAATTTGTTTGCTGGTCAACAGACACTACCATTAGTGCTGTCTGGTGAGTAGACTTTGAAGGTAACAACCAGCTCATAGTAGGTGATGTGAAGACCGTTAGTGTCCAGGAGGTCATCTGAGCCATCAGGAGAAACAAAGTTCTGGGACATCTACCCTCTTTTAAGCAATAATACACCATCCTAACTAGGCTGACTCAGTCAATATTTCATCAACCAGGCACAAGTCATTAAGCAGTCTAGACAAGGGCCGACTTACGAGTCCGTTAAAGTGACTCGAAAACATTTGTCTTCTGCTCTTGACCCTCTGACCTCTGGACATTAAAGCCTCTTTGCCCCTGAAGGTGAAACAGCTGCAACGATCTTTTTCAGCACAACTCCCAGTGCAGAAGCTCAGAAAGACGGTCCATCTCAAAGCCACCTTTGTTGTTCCGCCATAAGGCAGGGCTCTGACCAGCCCGCCAGCTTGGTCTAGACTGTTTACAGCCCTGAAGCATTAACCCAGCAGGTACATAAAGGCTGTGGGCATTAAACGACACACAGGACGTGTCATAAAAAGCTACTCGTTCAAAGCTTAAAAGGTGTCATACCTCGGAGCTTTGCAGGGTCTTTTAGCCGTTTATAGGACAGACGTACGTATCTGGATGTTTGCCTTGCTGTGACATGTGAAAACACACACACACACACACACACACACACACACACACACACACACACACACACACACACCTGAAAAGCAGCGCTGGTCCTCCCAACGACAAGCTCATCCCATCCTGAGCTTCTGCATTTATTCCCGAGGCTGGTTAAAACGCTCCATCCCTCTGGGGAAACTCATCAGCACTGAACTCTGCCTACGGCCGGTGGCCTCCTGCCATGCCGGCACCCCAACCTGCAGGGCCGGGGGCCTGGCGGCACACAGCTGTGGTAGCGGATACTAAAAGGCCTTGCAGATTCTAGGTCTGTCTCGACTATGGAACTAGAGCGCATTTGAAATTCCAGCAGAATAACCTGGCCATTTATCACACTTTCGGCCGCATTCCCTGGAAAGGGGGAGGCAAAAATAACCCCATTTCCTGACTTTATATCCTTGACTATTTCGTAATGAACAGTTAAATGAGATTAACCGGCAAAGGTGCAATAAACAACAAAACCAAGAAGCGGCAATTTTCAAAATGGCTTTCAAAATACCCCAGCAAAACAAAGATGCTCTCTGCCAAAGATGTCACAGAAATAACCAACGAGAACCTCGGGTAAAAATTTTCTGCTAACTTTTCACGCAGAAAGTCTTGCGTACATTAAACCATATACACATCTAATTTAGACATGCTTAGTGATCACTATCCTGGCAGGTGAGCAAAATATTGTTCAAGACATTACGTAAAAACAAAACTCAGCCTTTACAAATAAGGCCACTGCTAACTGAAACCAAAGCAACAGTCAATACTGGGGGGGGGGGGTCTGCTGAACAAACAGAGAGCAATTTGTCACTCTGGGCAGCCAGATGAAAATCCTGCCACCCTTGAAAACAGTCTGTGGGATGCAAGTGGCAGTAAAAAGAAGGGGAAACAAGCAACAGAGAGGTCGGCTGCTTTGCAGTTTTGAAGGATAATGGTGGACTTGTGCTTGCAGGGAGAGCACGTGGGAGTGACCCCTGCCTGGCCGGTCATCCATCAAACACCCTCCACTGTTTTGATTGGAAACTGCTTCCATGTGCAGCCTGGGGCGGCCCAAGCTGACCCACGGGTACAGGGCTACGCAAGCCTGCTTTACGGGCTGCCCTAACGGAGCTTAAAGGTAGATGACGCTGCTTAGAAATGGTAAAGATGATGTGTAAGATGATGGGCCTCATTTATGGGCACCTACAGTGAAGTCGGGGGTGAGCAGCGCCCCCACACTCACATGGTAACAACGAAAGTACAGTATTCCATCTGCTTTTGACCTGACTCACTAGTGAAATCACAAATTCATGTGAAAGTCCTCAAATGTTAAAAATAAAAAAAAAAGCTGAGAAATTAAGATGACTTTCAAATGTTCCTAAAACCCAAGTCACAACATTAACAACAGAGCTAAAATCAATCAAATCAGTTGATCCAAAGTCTATATGTCGTCCTCATTATGATGGAACATTTGCCTTTTGATCCTAGATGTTGGCCCCGACAAAGATATACCTTACCTAAGCTCAAGTATTAAAACCCCACAAAATCCTTGAACTTGCCAAAGGGACGATTAGCACAGGTCTCCAAAGTTGTGGAAATCCTGAGAGAATCAGCTACGCTGGGACCCTGAAAGGTGCCCCTCCTCACCTTTGAGCCGTGAGAGGACTTGGTCTTCTTGGCATCGGAGGAGGTCAGATTCAGGGAGCTGCTGGGAAGGGTGGGCAGCTTGAGGTGATGTCCAAAGAGTGACGTCGAGCCCTCCTGCATGACCATTACCTGGATTCAAGGGCAGGACACTCACACCTCAGTTTAGTCAGATTTACAGGAATCCATTTTAACACATTCAGCTTTCACCAATTTAAACCTGCTATGAATGGGTTTGACATATTCTCCGATTTTCACCATTATTCTTTCAAAAATTGGAATACAGTATAGCAAATACTTCCAATATGCTGCCATCTTGATACCCTGACAAAAGTGCTCACGTTGGTAACATGTAAGCAAGCAGGACGGAGAAGAATCCATGACTCAGCATGTGTAGGATCTTCCACTTCAAAAGCAATGTGAAGAGAGGCGGCACTTCAGCAATCTGCTTGACTGATTTTACAGCTGACTTTTGCAAGAAGACCGCTTGCATTCCATTTTCACAAGGCCAATAAAGCGGGACAGTTTCAGTAAGCTATAACTTAATGTGAAGATTACCTCAGGTTAAAAACAACATATGCCAATTCCACATTCTTTCAGGAAGGCTTCACAAGAATAATAAAATACATGGGAGCATAAAAATGCCCAAATATAAAAACGGAGCCTGCAACGCTGAAGCAATACACTGTTGGTGTGTCATCTTACTCCTCCAACAACTATCGACCTACAACTCACTAAGGCCAAACGATACGGTCCATCGGTCATTTGAAACGGCAGCACTTTAAAACTTACAGGCAAAAAAGTGAGATACCTCCCTGGAGACCACAGTCCCTGCCAATGAACAGGGTCCAGAAAAGTGACTCAGCAACTAAATGATCACACTGCTACACAGTTCCACTGGTCTTAGATCTGTGAACACTGGCATATCTGCCCATCACAAAAACACTTGACATAAGTGATGCTTTTGAAGTTCTGAAACAAACTAAACTCTTCTGCTTTTTTTTTTTTTTTTTTTTAAAAATAAAAAATGCTGACTAATGCATCTCCTCTGCTTGATTTCAGGACCAGTTGTGAGGATGTAGTGGTCACAGCTGGCTTGAACATTCAGTGGCCGCTTGCTTACAAATGCAAACACCCTGCTCCTCCAAAGAGCAAATCACGTGCCTGTGGCTGAATACATACAGCATGTAGATGAGGTGAAGCGGTTCAGTTACTGTGTGGGTATGCATTAGCACGACTAACTCAGGTGAGCCAAGCGATGTGCAGAAACAGTCATCCTCCTGTGATTTTCATGTAAAACAGTCCCTACAGTTTATACAACAAACAAAAATGAAACCTGCAACAGTTCTGCTGCAGAACACATCTTGTTAATGAGTGAGGTCAGGAGAGGGTGGCCAGTATCGTCAAACCAAACAGGAAGGCCACAAGTGTGAAAATAACAGCTCAACACAATAGTGGTGTGCTGGACACACAACTCATTAACCCTTGAAGACATCCTGAAGACCAAAGGAGGGGGAGGGGATCCTACCTTATACTAAACAGGTAACCTAAAAGGGGTGTAGCATGTAGAGTGGTCTATGCCAAGGTCTTCTGAGGAGCAAGACTTTTGACTCCAGGAACACTAGAAAAGGTGGTCTAATTTTCTGTGGCCATGAGTTTTTTGCAAACAGATAAAAACTTCAAGATGCATCCATCAAGCAAGTGTGATGTCTTACTTTAGAGTCGTCTGAACTTCTTTTGTGAGGATCTCGTTGCTGTCAAAGGACATAAGAAAACAGGTTTAAGACATGAGTATACTCACACACATGTAAGTGCATGCACACCAAGCAGATCTAGAGCCCATGACCCCAGTTGACCTTAACCAAAACCCAGAGCTTCGGAGAGAGTAAACTACCAATTAATTTCACTCATTCTCCACCTGCAAAGTCTCTATCAGAGGGGCTAATCTTTTCAAGCCATTTGGATCAGGTAAAGCAGAAGAGAAAATTATCAACACAATTCATCCGGCACCCCTTCATAAAATGTTTAGTGCAAGCCACTTTGGAGTCTGTCCAAGGCAGATGCCCATGTTCAAACCTGTCCTTCCTAATGCATAAAGTTACTCATTACCCTGGCTGTCATGAGTCATAATTCAGTTAAGGCCTGGTGCTAACAATTGTACTGGTTCTGGACGCCACCCCACTGGGTCAACAGAGAAGAGACCAACATGTGCCAGGAGGAAGTGTGCATATCCCAGCCAATGGAAGCCAATAGGAGCACACCTTCCAGTGAACAGGAACCAATCGGAGCACGCCTCCCAGCGCTAAACCCCACCTGGTTCCTCTGGATCATGACGACAGGCTCCCATTGCTCTGGTAACCCAACACGACTGCCACCCGCTCTGCCATTCTGTCCTTCGTTAAAGTCTACCACTGGAGCCATCTTCACCATCAGCCACATCAACAAGATTTACACATAAAGACAACGCTCCTATTTTTGGCCAGTTCACTAGGTACGGCTCCTCTCTTGTCGAACCCAACACTACATAGTCCTGGCAGGCTAACTGAAGGTCCACCACCACCTTCCCAGGAGACCCACATAACCCACGCACCCCTCCGGCCCTCAGCAGCTTCCGGCGAAACTCCTCCGTGGGGTTGTTGAACGTCAGCTTCTCGCAACGCAGATGATTGACAGGCGGATGGCCCTCCAGGTGCAGAAATAGGTCGTAGTCAAAGCGCACTTTCTTGGGTTCTTCCTGAAATGGATTCACGAGACGGTTGGTCACAGCTGGGCATTCTTCAGAAACCTCCACGTTTTAGCCATTTCATTCCGACCATATTAATGCTTTCACACAAGATCATAGGGCAGAAATCAATGCGGTGATGGCACGGAATAAAAATTAGCTCAATAATTCTTTCATGTCCCACAAAACACACATCCCATACTGTGAAAACAACAGATGCACCCTATTGCACATCATACTAAATTACCATAACCCTGCAGTTATCCCACGATCATTTTCCATTGTAATGCTCTAATTACCCCGGCATGACTGCGAGGAATGGATTTGAGCAGGTACCTTGTTTTTAAAATAAACTTCGATGGGCAGGATGAAGCCAGCATAACCTGACTCTTCCACTTTATATGGTGGGTCCTTGCACACTGAAACAGAGATTGGGGGGGGGGGGGGGTGCAGAGTGTTATTTACATGCTGCAATCTCCTGTGCCTTGGAGAGAACATCTAGGAATAATCAACTGTCATCAAATCACAGCACTACGCGTACACCGAGGAGAGCTGTGTGTACAAACCGGACTCTGGGGTGATGTAATACTTGGCAAAATGGAGCTACGGAGTGCAGCGCCACACAGGAACCACCTGGTATAAGATTACAGGCATTCAGGACTGGCTAAGCTCTGCATCGCCATACAAACAGCACCCAGGGACGCTAGTATTTCGATCCAGAGAAGTGCTACTTGGGCTGAAAAGATTTCCATAGCTCTCAGAGAAAATGTGAATCAGTACAGACCCTTGATAGGATACCGCCTCGAAGCATGCTAAAGATTCGCAGAAAAACCACACACACATACACACACACACAAAGTATTTTTGTAGCAGAAGATCAACTCCTACAGACCGGTCAAGTGCCTGCAGGTTGCTAAGCACCGTCCTTCCAATCGGCGATAGCATTCCTTGCGCGGCGTCACATGACCGGCCGTGCGTAAAGAAAGTAAAAGGGTTTGGCAGAGCGCCCGTCGGTGGAGTGCCCATCTTGCCAGAGAAGCATCCAGGCTTAAAGCACTGTGGGGAGGTTCAGATTTTTTTTGGAATGTTATGAACTCAAGTTGACCTCTGCCATTGCCGCAAGCTACTTTCATTACTTAAGCAACTGGACGCCCAGGCCAAAGCCTACTTATTAGAGGTCTGGCACGTCTCCGCTTCAACCCTACCGGCTAAAAATAGCCAGTGGGCGAGCATTACCTGCAAGACCTGTAAAGCGTTTCCACGTGTGATGATGTGCGGGTGGTAGACTGTTACCACACACACAGACATGACAGGTGAAGCAGCTGACTGCTGTCCACCCACCACAAGTTCTTGTGGGTGGGGTGGAGAAGAGAGTCCTTTGTTTCTAACCCAGTCTGAACAGAAGAAAAGCATTATAAAGAGAGTGATGATATTTAAATAAGGTAGAGTGGCTGTTATGATTTCGCACATCTCCAGTTTAAAGGTTTAACTGGGACAGACACGCGGCGCTCTGTCCCAGGAGGTCTTCGTTTACGCATCAGAACGTGAAGGGGAAGGCCGCCCTCACAACGCGTCAGAACAATGATGAGGCCACTTTCTAAGAGGGCAGACGGCTCGACCGTGAGCCTGGCCCCTCTGCCGTGTCAGCGGATGTATAAAAAGCACGGACTCCAAATATTTGGTTTGCTGGGACGGCTTAAAGAGCAGGCGAGTGCCGAAATTGGAGGGAACATCAGGGAGCCGCTAACATTTTGCCACTGGGGCAGGGGAGCCACTTAAGCGAGCGCATTCAGGGTCAGGGAATGAGAAACCAAAGGCAGAAGAACTTGAGGCACCCCCCCTCCCCTCCCCAGTCTACAAATCACACGGGTTTAGGCTCCACCCACAAACCCCGACAGCAATGATTGACAGCGACACTGGCTGGGTGGATGCCAAGCTCGCTGCTGCGGTAACAGTGTCTCAAGTTGATAATGCTGTATAAATATTGAGGGTCATGATTAACTGCATGACTGGGTCAGGCTCAATTACATGCAAGTAACAAGGGCCCATTCACCACAGCATATTTACACAAAAGACGGTCAGGGCCAGGGCTTGGGAGTGGAGCACCGTAGCGCAGATTTAAGGCAGACACACACTGAATCGGACTTTCCCTGTTCTCACTGCCCCCAAAAGGGGTATGTGAGCGTCAGCCTAAGGGGTGCCACCGGCCTCGACCGCTTGCAGCCGAGGACCTTGCTGTTGTTGTAAAGCTTGGCCAGGCACCACCATCTCTCTAGCCACCTACCCTCAGCCTGCATGTCCACTCCCCAACAGGAATCAGGGGTTTAAAGGGGGGGGGGAACATGCATATGTCCCTATGACGGAGAAAATAAAATATAGACCGTAGTTTCTGAAATAACCTTAATTTAACACACTGGTGGTGTGACAACCAACAAAAGGAAATCGAATGCTGTGATTAGATGAGAGCCTGTTTTATTTCCTCTGGCTTATAAATCGTCCGGACAGCAAAGCCGAAACGTTCTGGAACAAACAGGCCAGGAAACATGCCTGGGGTCCACTGACCCATCCTGGAGGACAACAGCGAGCACATCCACCCTATCATGTTGAGCAGGAGGGACACTGCCGTGCGGCTGAGCAGGAGATCACAGCCGAGTGGCATGGGCCCCAAACAACCAGCACTCCAGATCTTCACAAATCCTACCTCCCCCCTACATATGGCCAGTCACAATCTACACAGTTTCAGTCCTCTCCAACCAGGAGACTCAACAAAACTCAAATTATCACTATATATGGACAGTCCCATAAACAGGCAGGCAAACCCACAAATTCCACTTATTTTTCAGTCTCTGTGCCAATTGTAATGCTTAACAAGAGCAAAGGTGTGTTTAAACCCACACACACACACACACACACACACACACACACACACACCTCTTCAAAATGGCCAGAACTGGGGGTTAGCCCATGTGTCTATAAGAGCATCCATATATGGATTCAAGGAAGCTTAAACCCCAGACAGGTCCATCCCCATTGTTTCACTTCAAACACCATCCCTTTATGCCATAACCACAGTATAAGGTACAGCCTGGTCAAAATCTTTTAAGCATTTTCCCCAAAACTAGTCTCTAAATACAACACCAAATACCTCTTTGGGAGTCCACTCAAAAAAAAAAAAAAAAACCTATTTAAATCAACACCATAATGAAAGCTCATCTCAGAACAGCAGAGGAATAAATCGGTGGAATGCTTTAACCTTCTTCCTCTTGCTTGGCATCAGCAATGACACCATGTACATACGGCCTCTGAGCACCACGACGCATTTTCCAGTTAGAGGATGAGTCAGGATTTATTGCACGCTATTTTTGTGAGCGGCATTAGAAAGGTGACATCACTGAGAAGGGGCATGGACAGAAGGCCCGATTAATTTCTCTGCAGCAAGATTTAAAACAAGGAGTAAAACTGGACGAGATTATTCCACAACTCATTTACAGCTTTGGTCCCTGAAACAACTCTACTGCAAATAAAACTGCACCATTCCTAAACTGGACTAGAAAACTCAGCTGTAATCACAAGCATACTATTGCGTATTCTGTGAACACTCAAACTCATTTTGATATCAGGGTTTGAGTTTCACTTGTCAAATTTCACTTCTCAAATCAACCTTAAAGAGTAAAAGAACCATGTAGAAATGTAGGCTTAAAAAGAGGCCAGAAGGAAATGTACTAAAGGGCAGCTTCAGCAGATACATCTGACAAGTGACTGATGTTAAATTTTCAGGGGCTTCTTCGGCTCTCGTTATGACAGGCTTGCCGGGAGCTCATTAGGACAATCGTCCCTCTGGATGTTAAGCGAGCAGCCGTGACCGAGCACAGCTGGCTGCCCCGCGCCATACCCAGCATGCCCCTGGCCTGTACTCCCACGAAGCATTTAGTCAAGACGGAGTGAGGTTTTGGTGACAGCCTGGCAGGGAGAGTTACCACGTTTCTCCAGACTGTGTCGTCATGCGTTGAGATTGCGAGATCCTCAACACTTTCTTTAGGTTTATTATTATTGCGGGTTTTTTTTTTTTTGATTGCCCACGCTTTGACGTTCACTTTCACACCTGAAAGTAGGCCTATACCTAGAGAAGCTTTCATGGTCAAACCTCTACCTGACAGCATTCCATGACTGGAGAGGAAACTCAGCTCTCCAATGCCTATGGAGGATTTGTGTATTAAAAAAAAAAAAAAAAGTAATTCCCTGGCATGAGTGCAGCTCTCTGTCACAGCTCTGACGCCTCCCTGCTGACGCCCAGCCTGGCTTGAGCGTGGTGGGAATTCAATGAAGATCGTGACTGCGCTTCTCTGGGAGGGAGGAGACCTTCCCTTCAGATCTGACACGAGAATCAACACCATGTCAGAGCAAGGGGCCCAGTTTCTGGGCTTTGGATCTCACGGTGCTGTCAGATTAAACCGTGCTAAATGAACCGTACATTTATTTAAGTTACAACAAGAACTTACAAAGGATGGTTGTTAGCAGGTAAATGCCTATCCATACTACTAAGTCAAAAACAAAAAGCATACTTCAAGCTGGATACTCGTTTGTAAGTAGTCAGCCATTCGATGGCAGGCCTGCAGGTGAGGTAAGTGGGGTTGAATCTCAGGGGCCTCCACTCAGAGACTGGCTTTGACATCCCCAGGAGAGGGAAAACTCCTTGAACAGTTTGGGGGTGCCAAAAAAAAAAAAAAAAAGTGGAGAAAGAGGGGGTTCACCACCCGTTTTTTTTTTTTTTGGTTGCCAAATTTGTTTTTCATGGATATAGAAGACCTGCAAAAAGTACATGCAAAAGAGCCTTGTGTTGGCCTCCCCGTTCCAGAACAACGCATTTCTGTGAAGTAGGTACACCCCCCCCCCCCCAGTGTACTGTAAAAAAGAAAAGGCTACATGCTCAGCAGGGATGGTTGGGTGGGGTCAAAACACTTTAAGGTCCAGCAGCAATTCAGGCTCTACACACAGGTGTGAGTACACGTAGAGTATAAAGTTACTACCACTTCCCCGACAGGTGGGAGACTGGAGAGAAAGCAATTCTGCTGTGGACATCCCAGAAAAAGAGGAGCCCATAAAGAGAAGTGAGACCACAGAAACCCCCCCAATTGTTCCAGGTATACCGAGAACCACCCAGGAAAGGGGAGATTCTCATGAAAGGGTGTGTGTATGTGAAATGGCACAGAGACGAGCCGAGAAATCTCATTCATTTCGAACTGAGACTGAAGGATGACGTAGAACAACAAACAATTTTAGATTAAATGAAATCGGTCAGCCAATAATTGGTCCCAGACACTGCCTCATTAGTGATGACGGCCCTCCACATTACCGCCAAGTCCCACCCATAATGACCTCACGGTGGCATGCTGCATGACACGATTGGACAGCCTCTGACTAAGTTAGGGGGCTGGGTGCTTAGGATAATGGACCCCTAACATAATGTGTAATCAGCTTCTCCTTAAGCATTTTCTCGGGAGGTTTTAACGAGGCTGCTGGAAAAGTCCAAAATGCACCAGCTACTTCTGCAAAAACGTGCCACACTGAGCAGACAGCCATCACACACAGAGGCCCGAGGGACCTGGCCTCCAACATCCACGGTCCAGTTCAAACACCTGCATTCAACTGAAAGATCCCCCCCAAAAAAGCAACTCATAAGCTTGCAGTTTTTTTTTTTTTAATCTGGTAATTGTAACGCAGTTCTGCTCCCCAACTCCAATCCTACACCAACAAAGTCAGACCCCAGATCCCTGGATTGTACAGACATATGCTGTGCCCTCACTCGCCATCTTCCACAAACCTGGTACTAGGCTCTTTAGCCTGGACTCAAACAACGAGGAGATTTTGAACCTACAACACTGGGAGTAAGTCACAGGGCCAGAAAGGAGTTGAGATGCTGTATGAAGCATAGGATCACTTCATGTACCTCTTCAAAAAGGCACATGGCTCAGACAGACAAGGCATGAGATGGGGGGGGGGGGCAGTTTGGTGGTTTTACGCCACACACTTTGCCATATGGGCTGGCTTGTTCCAGCTGTGAGGGTGTGAAATGACACTACCCACGAGAAACGTCACAGAAAGCACACCCTCCTGGACAAGGGGCCTGTCCCTGCAACCGCACAGAGTTCACCAGCACACCCCAGACAGAAGAGGTAAGGGTGGAACAAACAAAAAAGAAAAACAAGCTCCATGACATTTACCCCACCACTCACATCTGTTCCAACAACACAAACAAGCCGCACTGTGGACATCCTCTGAGCAGCTGCCGGATCCTGACCCTCTCCAGCAGGGCTCCGAGCATGCCATGTTTTCATTCACATCCCCAAACAGCAGCAGTCTGGCCCACACTGAGCGTCTGGCTTCGGGTTTTCTCTAACCTCTCTACGCCAACTTGAAAACTTGAAATGGAGTTTCCGCCCCCCTCCTCCCGGCACATAAACATCCACACGTGGCCAGTATGGGTCGGTGCCCTTTACTGTGGTGATGGAGCAAAAAAAGACCACCACATCTGAGGGTCCTGCACATGTTGTGTGGCCTTGTCAATTAACTTCCCCCCGTTTCCTACCAGACCCGCAGCTTAATTCATTTGACATTTTTTCATTTGATGCAGCATGATTTCACAGTACAGGGACAACTGTCCACATGCCAAAGACACTAAAAATGACTCCCCAACCACAGAATAAAAGTGTTATTATTGCTGGATAATAATACAGGCTTGTAAATCTGTAAGCAGAAACTAGACCAGGAACACAACGGTGGAGCACAAATGACGACAACTAGATCACGGTGAGGGCGGGCAGACCAGACAGCCACAAACAGCTACAGTCAAAATGGACCGGAAGGAGAGCTCCAAAGTGGTACAAAAATGGCAACAATAGGAGAAATGCTGCACCAAGATCACTGAGAACGTCAACAGGCAGACACTGCCCACCATTAAGGCTTGTGCGTGTTGCTGGTGCATCCATTTGGACTCAGTCTGCATCATGCCCCTATTCGGATTTTAAAATTGTTGAATCTAACTTTTGGGTCCTTAGCCATCCAACAGGGGCTAAAGCGGACACTGAAACCTTTAAATGGAGGCTACATTTTCATAGTCCTTTAAGATCAGGTATCTAATGCAAGTCAACTGCATTGTTCAGGTGAAATGAAACCAAACAAAACTTTCGCAGGTTGTCATTGAAAAGCGGTAGGCAGAGGACTTTCTGCCTACAAGGGACCCCTAAACCATGGCAGTGCGGTGGTCATAAAACAGAAATCCATTCATCTGTGGTTTGCAATGGCAGCAAAGCAAATATATCACAGCAATAAAAGACTCGTGCTAAAATACTCATAACTACCCCTCAACACCTAGAACCAAAGAAAAAATTACGCAGAGCAGCCCAGCATTTTTAGGGCATAGGCATCTTCCCAAAGAGATGACCAGTAGTCAAACACAGCTAACTGGATAACTCACAGCTCATTACTAAAACCACCCAATGCTTATGAAACAAATGAACAAAGCCAGCGCACAGAACAAAGTGTGTCTGCTCCAGCCTGTGGGCAAAAGACCCAAACCATTCAGCGACTCTGATCAACACCTTCAGATGACGGAGTGCCAACAGGTGGTCGATGAGTCTGGTGTTTCTGAAACCCACGCAAGCTGAGCGCATTCTTCCCCACCTGATCAGTCCACCAAAACAAGTGCCACGCTGTTAAACTGGTAATAGACACCCATAGGCTGGGATGTTAGTGCTTCACACACACACACACACACACACACACACACACACACACACACCATGGGCCAAAGCACAGTAATCTATGTTCACAACTGCAAATCTAGAACGCTCCTTTCAGGCTGCACGTTACGCGATTGCCCTCACTGGGCCGGTACATTTGCTGGTGCATGAGGAACGCCGTTGCCTTTTGAAGGAGCTCACGCTCCCACGCAGCCAGACATCTCATGCGCACACAACCACAGCAATCAGGTTACACCAAATCAGCCTTACGGCATGAGTGTTCCGAACCACTTCCCCCAGGATCAGCCAGTAATTGGCCGTTTACCTCCAGTCTGTGGATTCAAACGCACAAAATGAAGACAACATTATTGACATTAATTACAAATACAATAAACAACCCTAAAAAAATTTGCAAGTGCAATGTAGAATTAATAATCATCTGTGGGTCTGTCTGTTCCTCACTGCAGATGGACATCCCCAAACATAAGATGTTGGCTCGCTAACCACTTCTGCATGTAGAAATTTAATCACTATATGATTAAAAATGCTAAATCTATTGGTTTACCAGCTCGCAGTCTGGCTCAGCGTAGTTGTCACTATCCCACAATCTCAATACTGTTGAAGCTTGAAACTGCTGCCGATATTTCAGAACAGAACAAAGTAAACCATCATTGGTCAGTCTCAATTTTATTTTCGTTATTGTCCTGTAAACACTGCATAGCTTTCGATAAAAGTAACACCGCGGGATAGGAGCTGTCAGCTTCACTAGCTACCAAGCAGCTAATCGCCTGATACAATGCAGGATGTTCAAGTGCCACAGATGCATTGGCACACTTCAGACAAACAAGTCTCGAGTTTCAGTCATGGGAATTGGATTGAACGGCGTTCAAGCATCTATAAAACCTTTGTTAAGTTTATGCATTGCACACATCATAGAACTGCAAAAGCAATCCATTTAACCAAATTGCAAACATCACACAAAAAGGACACCAACTTAAAATCTTAAATTCATATTCCTCCATAACCTACATTACCAATGGGTTAATAAGAGTGGAAAAAATCCCTCTTGAGGTAATTTTTCTTTCATAAGGGAAACTGCTATATCTAAGTTTAAAACAGTCGATTGTTCTCAAATCACATTCAAATCAAGATTTTGCTGTTGGCTGTAGTTTCCTCACTCTGGAGTTGACTACCTCTTACCTATTACAGT
Organism: Gymnarchus niloticus; assembly: GCA_009936485.2. Taxonomy (NCBI): domain Eukaryota; kingdom Metazoa; phylum Chordata; class Actinopteri; order Osteoglossiformes; family Gymnarchidae; genus Gymnarchus; species Gymnarchus niloticus. The sequence goes on along the minus strand of JAACJT020000013.1, from coordinate 6,239,274 downwards.
TGCCAGAATAGCAGAATGTCTCTCTTTACAGTACAGGTGTTTTTTTTTTTTTTTTAACTTGCAGCTTTTAGGTGAGGTGCGAGTAGTGATGTCATCTGAATAAACTTTGACACAACTGACTCACTTGAAACCAGTCAGCAATGGCGGCTCAACTTACAAGCATACGTGCATTTTACACGATCCATCCTAGAGTATGAGGATTTCATAACTCGTGTCATCATAACTGTACTACATCTTAAGAATTAAATTCCTTATTGGTGGCAGACTGAGTTGAGCCATGGACATTATTTCAGAAAAGCGGCCATCCCAACAACATCACCCCAGAGCTGATCGTAGGGACCACCACACAGCAATTTTACGACGACATCTTCAACCCAACGGTGCTGCCAGCAGCCTCCACCAATCAGATCACGAGGCAGATGGTAATTAAAACCTTAGCCACGAGTCTAAAGAAACCCCACTGCCAGCACATTTTAACGACCAAAGATTTCAGGACACAAAGCAGCTGGTAGTAAGATCCCTTAGTTTCAGTTTTTTTTTTCCTCCCCCTGGGGTGGGGGGGTTGCATTTTCAGGCTTTTAAAAATGATACCTCAAAGACTTTATACATCTTTTATAGAGTCCACAGGCAACAAATCGGGCACATCTTCAGCAAGACACAGTAAGTGTGACATTAAAAAAGATAAATAAAAATGGTCAGGAAGTGACTAACCACAACCACAAAGTTTTAAACCAAGCTTCTGATTGGTGGTCTCTTTCTAATGAGAGCACTCCTCGCTAATTAACCATAGATGGGGGGCAGGGGCTCACCAGCTGCAAAAACCAGATGTTCGTGAGAATCCCAGCAGTCAAATCCCTTAATTAGCGGCAGAGTTGAGGGTGACACTTTGGTATGGCCGTCATTAGAGCACGTTACTAACAGGCGGCCACTGATTTCATTTCCTGTGCAGTGCCGCTTCCCGGCTTACCTCACAGAAAGCGCTTGACTGATGTATGGAAACACCTATGAAGGATGGACTGTGCCGACGTGCTCGCCCACCAGTCGTCACAGGGTGCGACAAACCGAGGAGTTTTCGCATGCTCTTGGGAGTACCCTCCCATAACACGCGAGATGAGCCCCTGTCCCTCCAAATGGCCAGAGACAGTATCTGCGCACAGCAGAGTCCCTCTAGGATTCAGAAAGCTTCCCCTCCCCACTCCTTTTGGGTGGTACCTACATATGAGCTCCACTATTAAGCATTCGAGAACCACGCTTACATTGAACACTAAAGACCCATCCTCCCTTGGTGTAAGGCTTTAAATCATGGGGGGGGGGGGGTCTTCAGCTAGAAGGGGTCATAACTGATGGAGTGTGTTTTAAACCATAAAACCGCTGAGCTCTGCGGTGACTCGGCACCGTAAGCTGACCATACCACCCAGACTGTCTACTGCATCTCTGTATTCTACTGGTAAGCGTCCAGGTCCATCGACATACCAGTCATGTGCTCTCATCTTTAACAATTATCACCATCCACTGCACTGTTCCACGTAAAGTCATTTCTGGCTGCTCATTGCTGTGGAATTTTACCTGGTCTCCACAGATGGAGACATTAAAAAAAAAGAAAACCTACACCGCACATTTTTCGATACTAAAGCCAGCATGAAACGATTTGCATAAACTGCCTAATTCAAGTGTGATGTGCCAAGACATGCCAGAATTTGACAGCCAGTATTGTACGGCCATCCTTGAAAAAACATCCTACCAAAATGCCAATGCCTAATTATGCACAGAAAAGCAACGGCGGAATTAACACCTTTTAGAGCCATCGGACGTGAGAAGGGAACAGAGAGACAATGCAATTATGAATGCAAGACTTCCGGCACAAAAGACTTAACCCTCACAGGAAAAAGGTATTCACCTGCTCAACAGGCATTTGCTGTCAACCAGGAGGTAGGGAATTATTTCAAATTCAGCTTGGAAAGTACAAACTCAAAATCTGAGAATTAGTGGGTGGATATTTAAGGCTTAATTACTAAAGTCTCTCAAGCACATTAAGCAGAAAACCCCAAGAGCTAACTCAGAGCTGGGAACAAATGTCACTGTTGTCTGACAGATTACCTGTGAAGGATGGAGTAACCAAAAAAACAAAAAATCAAAAGCAGTAAAAACTACAAGAATGATGCTCTTTATTCAAGAGATAAAATAAACGTTGGAGGACCCTTAGGAGTCACAGGTCCCACTGAATTCCATCGTAACTCAGCTCCCAGTATGCCACTCCCAACTGCCATTCTAAAGCACGCATGTCAAACTAAACCCAGCATTACTGGAAATCTTGAAGAAAAGCTTTCACAAGACACACTAAAGGCAGCTAAAGAACCACACCAACAGGTTCTTAACCCGTTTGCCAAAGTTCAATAAACAGGTCCTTCTCGTACTTGGCTTAAGCCAGACACGCAAAAGATCATGCCAATAGATTCCAAAGCCCAGGATGAAGGACACACAAGGACAGCAATATTCCGCAGATTACCACCTCTCTCGAGAACTGCTTTACTCCTCTGTCACCCTTCTAGAACAATCTGCCATTTTGAATAACTTGGGGCCAGCCTAAATGGTATGGGACTATTCCAGCACATTAAAAGACATTGAAGGTGGTGGGGGGGGGGGATTGGCTCCTGTTTTGGAATACTTTAAATTTTTAAAAATGTGTTCTCGAGTTATCGATGAACAAGATTATTTAGACCGGGGAGGGCTAAGAACAACCTATTTGCTCTGGGAATCACAAAAGCCCCTAACTCCACTGTTGCTGTCTGGAGGGAGAAACTGGACCTGGAGTGGCTAACTCATGAGGATGATGGTGGCAAAGCATCTCCCGAAACTCAAACTGTGAACCTTTGCCTCCAGACAAAAACCCATTGGCCCGTATCATCAAATATGAAAAACAGTGCACAACACACCCCAGAATACCCCCAAAAAGAAATCTGTTTACCCAAGGGGAGACACACATTGTAAAAACAAGCAGTTTTTTTCCCTTGAAAAATTAAATTGAAAAGAACATCAAAACTGACGGCTACCGTGACATTTTTGGAGCAGTGAAGGACACAAAAGTTTGTGATCAAAGGACCCCTGCCCCCCCCAAAAAAGGGGCCTGACCACATCACAGAGGAAAGTTAACACCCTGTAGCCCAGGGGAGCAGCTAAACAGAGGACAGACTATAAATAAAAGGTACCATAATTAGACCGGTGCTGAGGTGAGACTTTACACACCTGCGTCAAGATGCTGCCATTAACTATGGGAAAAAGGAAGGAATGGTTTCGTCTTCCAGACTAAATGAAGAGGAACAAACACCAGACAGAGAACACTGCTGCTGGCATTGTCACCTTCCCACCAAATGAAGAAACGTTCATTACATACATCCCGCCGATCAGAGACCAGCTACTAGTCCAGTTTGTGGAACAAGTCCCGGTTAGCTTGGATGCTAGCTGGTTTCAGACGTGGCTACCAACAGTCAAAAACAAGCTACAGGGCACGTGATTTTTTCCTGCACCTCGGGTGTTGGGCCGGATCTGGCGGTCCCAGTGCAAATCTGCCTGGCATCTCTGGGATTCACATGCGGGAGTTCAAATCCCCGGTGGAAAATGTGAGCAACACACTTAAGCCAGAAAACTCTGAGGCAGAGCGGTACGTGTGAAAGGTGCTGCCGAAAGTAAGATCAGCCAAGCAACGAAACATCACTGCATCAATCGCCATAAAGACAAACTTTACTGAGCCCACTCAAGAACCATAACTGTCAGATCAGGTGGAAGCCCAGGGGCCCAAAAACCATTAAACCACTTGATCAATGGGGCCCCATTTCATTCAACATAAAAACCAATCTTCACAGTCAGAGCAGATTTGAGCTGTAATATAGCGACAGCCCTAAATCTGTCCACATCTAAACGCCAAATTTTACGGTTGTTCTTCCTGAATATCCAAATTTCACTAATAGTACTGCCCTCAAAAAGGCATTTGAGACAGTACCTCACGTTTCCCACACTGCCATCTAGAGCAGTTCCATTTCTGTACACGTTTTGCAGGCTGCTGGGTAACTACTGTGAACAAGCTCACATTGATAAAGACGGAATTAGAGAAGGTGGGTGAGGCGAGTCCACCATCAGCGGAGAATGGGGCGAATCCGACTTCTCATTTTTGCTATTCGTCCTCTGTGTCACTATAGAGTAGAGCGGTCTGCTGTTGTCCTGACCACCTCGGATGAGACCTTCTCGTCTTGACCTCATTGCTGTCTCCCCCACTCCCTCACAGACACGACGTTCCACACTTGCTTATTCGCGGGACTTAGTCCAGTGTCCACAACTCCCATCATGCCTTGCAAAGCTCTTCAAATAAAACTCACATCTGTCCCAGAGATGCCGTGTCACATGGCCCTGCAGCTGGAGCCACCGGGGTGTACCGCACACGCAAAACGCACACGTCGCAGAAGAACTGGGAGCAGCGTCAATAAAACACAACCCCCAAGTCACCAAACAAAAACGGTTTAACTAGCGCCTGCAACGTGACGTCATCGCGTCTCGAAATCTTAAGTTTAAAATCATCCGTTTGATTTACCGTTTCCTATCTGAATTTTTCCACCCACTGTATGATAACGACATTCATACATATTTACATGCCGGACAGCATCAAAGAGGAGAAAAATCATAGGTGATTAACAGTCACAGCGGTGTTGCAGCGCTACGTGGTGACAACTCGCAAGTCGAAAGGATATGGGATGTGAAGCAAAGTGCATTAGACTAGATGTCACAAAGACACAGGGTCATTATATTTTACAAGCACAGCCGACATATAATCTGGTTTCACAAGCCAATGCAAAACACACACGCTGCCTCAGTCAGGTCATCTTGTACAGAAAAGAGGTAGCTTCCGGCATGAGATTGGGGGGAGGGACCAAAATTATAGAAAATAAATGCTCTGTTCTAACATTAAAGCTCATGATCATCTTCACGGGAATTGAGAGGAGTTGGTAAACTAAAATGACACGAAAAACAGATTCCATTCTACTAAATATTAAACATCATGGGGGGGGGGGGGGGGGGGGGGGGTTGAAAAAAAGGGCACCCCCGCCGCCCCCCTTTTCCCTTCATCCTTTTAATTCTGGGGGGTCCCCCCACAAAACCCA
>JAACJT020000013.1:6203906-6224436 GCA_009936485.2 Gymnarchus niloticus | reverse complement strand
AGACAGAACCCTACGACATCCAGATCACGGAGCACTTCACTACTCGAGACAGAACCCTAGAACATCCAGATCACGGAGCACTTCATTATTCCAGACAGACCTGCTCCGATCCCACTGACTGCCCGAAACAATTGTAACCAACTGTAATATACCTGCTGCCATTCACTCCTATGCATGCATGCATTCGCACTAAGAGGTAAAGCATGACACAATGGCATGCAAATAATAGTAATATTTAATATAAACCACTAGATCATACATTGAGTTATTACAATTAAAAGCTTTGTCAAAGTCTCTTAACAAAGCATCTGGGAATGTAAAGCAATCGAAATTCTTGTTATACTACAGCAGAACATGACTTTTTTTTTTAGATCTGGTTACGGGGAAATCTAATTGTTAAAACGTCATGTGTCTTCATGCATTTGCATGCGCGCATTTTCGCAGACATGCTCTAATAGGTGAGAAATGCAGCATACAGACGCGCCTCTCCGCCAAACTACTTCTACTGTACTTCTATGGAAATATGGCTGGAGATCCGCAGCACAAACGGACGAAGCGCTAGCCACCCTCCTTAAAAGCAGAAAGCAGCATGCTGCACCGCAGCCGAGCCCAGGGCCGACGACAGGGAGCCTACTCACCGAGCTGGCCATTCTCGAGGCCGCGCGTTATCGTGCTTTCATGGAGAATTTGGTATAAATGCGAAGACGGAGGAGCGCGAGGGGCTGATGGCGGACATGGTCTCTTAATTGAACTCGGTCCGAGTTTCAAAGGCTGAGGAGCCGGCGAGGCGCATGCGCGGTTTTTCCGCTCTGACAAGAGGGCCGGCGACAGAAGAGCGCAGGCGAGCCAATGAGACGCACTAAGCGGCCAGACGGCCAATGTCATGCGGCATCTAAGGAGCCCACCTAGGAGCCGCAACCTTATGAAGCTTAGAGAGGGGGGGGGAACACCTAAAACGGGGGTGTCACTTACAGCCGCATTATTCCCCCCCCCCAGTCACAAAGGCGTGCAAGTAAAGGGCAAAATCACACATAAGGGCTGACGTTTTCAAACACTCTCCTCTGTCTCTGGCAAAGTGCATCTAGTGTGAATGATTTAGCTTCAGATAGATGAACTTCAAAAGAGGCAAAGAGGACTCCGAAGCTGAACCAAGGGTGGCTGAAAGAGTGGCTTTGGGTGGCAGTGGATTTTTATGGTATAAAACAAGAAACCTGGTTCTCTTACTATTTAAATCTTTTAATATATGTAATGCATGAAATAAGCTTTTTCTGAATTTATAGTGTATCTTTCACCTGTTTACTGAGGAAAAAGCCCAAAATGTTCCTTCACAAATCCGAAACACTAATTAGTACTTCTACTCTAACTCTTAGATTTCTCCTTTATTCTATTCAAGCTTGCAATTTATAAAACCCATTCTTATGTTCCCAGATCGTTTAGGGAGATGGACTACTTTGACATATCATGGGACATAATGTATAATCGAAAAGAAAAAAGAACTATTGAAGCCTTCAGTTTTTTAAAATGGTTTGGACATGTTCGGCATCCACTAATCAATGACTTCCAGATCAGTTATCGGATGCCATTACTGTACTTTCAGTGTACTAAGGTAACCCAACACGACCCACAGTAGTTCGCCTAGCAACAGCTGGCACACTGGAAGTAGACATCTGACACTGCTTGCATGCAGAAACGCGTGTAAAATGAACTCTTGATGTGTTTTGTTGATTTGTATTGATGTGTGCGATCTGCAGTGTTGAAAAAAGACATTCCTACTGGTTTTATTTTGTAATCCGCAATTCATATTGATTCGTGGATTAGAAATTACATTAAGCGTTATGCATTTGTGTCATGCTGACTTATTTTCTAGATTTAATAAAAGTCAATATTTAAATGTTCTGTCCAGTCATTTGTATAACATGGAAATTATAGGACTTAACTTGCAAAGGTAGATCAAACTGTATATTTATTGTGATTCATCATTCATCTTCTAACTGCTTATCCTGGGGGGTGGTGCAATAAGTTATATTACCAGTTTTGGTATGTGACTTGTTTTTGCTATTTTAAATAAACATTGATAAAGCCATTACTCTGCATCCGTCCATGTTCTAACCTCTTAGCCTGGCCAGGGTTGCCTGTTTCAGGAAGGATGCGACACACACACAAGCATACTCTATTCCTCTATAGTCAATTTAGAGGCACCAGTTGGCCTAAGCACATGTGTTTTTGACTGTGGAAAGAAAGCCCACAACACATGGGGAGAACATACAAACTTCACACCCAGAAAGCAGAACTGGGACTTAAACCCCCAGCCCTGGCATTGTGAAGCACCCATGTGATCCACTGAGCCACCTAAGGAATCACTCTCATTTCAGCTAAATGAGGTTAATTGATAGCTAACCATTTGTCAGATTTCTGCTTAATATTAAAGCAACATTTGGTGATATGTGACTTATGTAATAGTTCAACATGGTTCTTTTTTCTATACATTTTTATGGGGTATGGTGGCTCTGTGGCTAATGCGTTTGCCTTGCACCTCCGTCATCGGGGGTTGAAATCTCACCTCCCCTCCGTGACGTAGTGGCACCCTGTCTGGGGTGTGCTCTGTGCAGACTCCAGGCTCCCCAGTGATCCTAACTAGGGTAAGCAATTGGTAGATGTGTGGATGGAAAGCTTCTTTTAACAGCTACAGCATTTTGAGTGCTATCAAGTTATTCTTTTTTTGGGATGCACTCAAAGTTTCAGTTATAGTGGCATACGTGTACTTCCTCATGCAGCTTGACATTCTAGTGTTTGTTCCAAGTATCACTGTGAACCACTGGAGCCTAAATGGTACTAACATGCTTTTCTGTGTTGGTACATTGTACCTGTATAGCTAACCTCAAAAGTATCAACAAACATCTGACTGTACATGATCTCAGAAGCCTTGTTAATAATGTAAATGTACTCATTAAACTTAGGACAACTGTAATAGTAGGACAATGTTATGTTACATGACCTGCATCTATCAGGAAGCTGAGAGAGTTACTAAAGACATGCTTTGATACAATACAAAGGAGTATAAACATAAAAAAAATCTTAATATCAGTTGTGGTCATGTCCAACTGGAAACACTGGTGCGCTGGGCTAAAACTGTACTGTTAGGAAAAACACTGGCCCTTATTCCATCTATCCATCTTGGTCAGGGATGTGGGGGGGCTTGGAGCCTATTCAAGGCAGCACAAGGCTGGGGCACACGCTGGACAGGATGCCAGTCCATCACAACACATGCACTCACACAATATGGACAGTTTAGTAATGCCAATTAGCCTAACTGTGTGGTTTTGGACTGCAGAAGGAAACCAGAGTACCTGGAAGAAGCCCCACGACACATGGGGAGAACATGTGCACGCACACACACAGCAGAGATTTGAAGCCCCAACACAGGAGCTGAGTGGTAATGGCACCTCCCACTAATTCACCAGGCTACCTATGGCCATTATTGAGCTGAAAATAAATCTTACCATGATAATGTCAAATTTATTTTACAAGAAATTAATAAGTGCATTCACAGTTTATTTACAATAAACAATTGCTATCTACAATAACATGACTGTAGGACACTGAATATATGGTAAATCATTTAAGTATTTGTTTAAAGATAAAGGGCCCCTGTTCATGAGAAGGATGGCTCGGTGGGTAGCACTGTTGCCTCCTACCTCCAGTGTTGGAGGGTTGAATCCCACTTCTGATGAGAGCTTGTAGAGCTTACATGTTCTCCCTCTGTCAAGTGGGATTTTACCCTTAGTCTAAAGACTGGAAGTTGAGTAAATTGTAACCATAAATTGCCCACAGAGTGTGCCATGCAATGAACCGGCTGTAGCACAGCACTGTACCGTGAGGGATATGCTCCAGACTCCCATGTAAACCTGAATGTAGTTGTTCAAAAAAACTATACAATTTTAAAACATTAAAATAAATTATATTCTGCAAAGTGTTTGAGATGTAATATGTAAATGATTTAATAAATGGATTAGTGTAATTTTAAAAGAAATCTGTAATGCCGCAGTACTTCCGCGCGATCAACTAAAAGCAAACAAATAATTCTCCCCGTATGTAGGAAGTTTGAACCTATCCAGCTTCCGTACGTTATCGCGTGCTGCGCCGTGTCAGCTTGGACGTCGCGGTTCTGACAGTCTGTCACGAGTAAGTAAATTACCTGCGTTTTGCTTCTCCAGATGTGGCTTTCCCTGCCATAGGTGGACGTAGGTTAAGTGATGTCCGCATTTGTGGCATCCCTTTTAAGTCAGACAGGAACTGGAGAGCATTTAGGAGGATATCTGTGGCCAACTAATGAACTCTCTCACAGGGCTAACGGACTAGCTGAAGCTCCTGTGCTTTCATATTTTATTAAGCCCAAAGGGTTTTCAGTTACAGTGGAGTATACTGTATTTTCCGTATTATAAATCTGCAAATAGGGTGTTATTTCGAAACTGATTGGGTTATCCCTGTTAGCACTGCCAGCTAACGGACATGAGCTCTTATTTACAGGCTTTAAAGTGAATCCAGCCTCCTGTCGTCCACAGGTCTTTTACCGAGCCACGCTAAATGGTATGGCTCACTGCAACCACTGGGTATTGTTTGCCAAACAGAACAGAGGAGAGCTTAACTCCACGTCGGTTTTGAAAGAAAGTACACGGTGTCACAGAAGCCTCCAGAATATTGTCATTCAGCTGCTGGGGGTTACTTGACAAACGATACTAAAATTGTAACAGCGTGTTAATTTATACAGTTTTTTACGTGCACTTCTCAGCCTGTGAGAAACAGTACCCTTCACTGTCTGACGTAGGCTGCAGACTGCAAGGCTGACCATCCAGACGGAAGCACTCCTCCACAAATCCAAATTCTTGCAAATGTACAGTTCTTTATGGTACACTAGTTGTTTAGGGGAATTTTTAATGTGCAATACTCTGTAGGGTTGTGCAGAATTGAAGGAATATTGTGATTGTTTTTAATTTCCAGTACACCCCCCTCCCCCCCCGGGAGTTTGACATATTGTCATGATAGAGTTCAGCCTGCTGATGTTTTTAGCAACATTAACTTACTTTTTTAAATCCATGACAATCAAGACATGACCTAAAAAAAAAAATCTCAAAAAGTGTGTTTGGACTTTCCGTGGCGCGACATGGCGGTTCTGTGAAGCAGCCTTACCTGGTTGGATGGTCCACAGGTGCTCTGGCCGTCACACCATGGGGGAGGCAGACTGTCACAGGAGGCCAGGAGTGCTGGAGTGCCGGTGGAGCTGCACGAGCCTGCGTGTTATTGGCTGTGGGGGGGGCAGTGGGCGTGCTTTGTCTATCGCATTCCCCGTTTGGAGTGACCCAGCACATATTAATCTGCCTTGGCTATTTGCCCGCGTGGCCTTACGACAGCTGCCAGGCTCGGTCCCTTACGTTGTCATCCCTGTGTGAGGAACCTGAGAAGCCCAACGTCAGAACTTCCTCCCCTTGGCCTTACTGACCACCCAGGTGATCATCAATAATAGATTTCATTATTTGGGGGTCATTACTACATGTAGGCCATCTGGCTGGCTGTTTAGGGGTTAGTTTTCACTATTAAAAAGTGTAGTTTTCAAGAGCAGGTAATTGGGGTTGGAGGTAATGACACGCTCCTTCAACATCCAGTGCAGGCTTTCATTTGTTTTAAGTAAATTTGATCTTTTTTTTTTTCTGTCATGTCTCGCAGTGTTCTGTGACACCTTAGCATATTTTTACTGGTGGCTGTCATTAAATGAGTAAATGAGGACAAGTAAACAGTGGCTACTGTATGCTCCCAGGCATTTTTACTAAATTTATTGTGAACAAGAGAGGAATTACAGCACATTGCCTTTTCTTTGTGTTGCCTTATTGGGTGTGGAGAGGAAGCTGCCCTAAAGATAACTTAGGATTGACAGGAGTGCTCACCACACTGAGTGAATGGCAGTCCTGGTCCCGCTCCCAGGAGGCGTGGCCCACAACATGTGGTACAGTGATAAGGAATGAAAAGCTTCTGTCTCTGGTCACCGATGGCAACGCACAGTAGAGTGGGCGGTCATTTTGTTGCTTGATAACAGCACTTATCAGTATTATGGCTTTATAGTATTTAATTTTTCAGTTGAGCTTTCAAGAAGTGTTTGTCCTCCGAGGCCTTTGGCACCTGACTCTGTCCGGTACGTTTAACTTTGATGTCTTCTGGATCCATAGATAACTTTGATGAGAATCAGATAATGGGTGGCTAATTTAAAAAAAAAAAAAAAGAGAGAGAGAACAAAGAATGAGGGGCATGGTGGATCAGTGGATAGCACTATGTCTGGGTTGTGGGTTCGAGTCCCGTCTCCGCTGTGTATTTGTGGAGTTTGCATGTTTACTCTTGGTGCTCCGGTTTCCTCCTGCAGTCCGAAGACATGCGTTTAGGCTAATTGGTGTCTCTAAATTGCACATGGAAAATGATTGTGTGTTGGTGTGGGTGTGCGTGTGCCCTGTGATGGCCTGGCATCCTGCCCAGGGTGTAACCCAGCCCTGTGCCATGTGATAGACTGTCATCTCAACCAGGGTGTATCCCAGCCTTGTGCCCTATGCTGCCTGGGACAGGCTCCAGGCGTTTAGATGGTGGATGGAGAACAGACAACATTTTTAGAATGTGTTTGGCACAAATGTATGTTTATTATACGTTATATGGGTCTAAGCTCTCAAGCTCTTTTAGGGGGGACTGTAAAGGCAGTGAGACATGAGGCTTGAGAACTTGCTGTGACCTGTCAAAGAACGGCCTTACCTGCTCACCTCTCATTGGGTGAAGTCAGGCTGGGTAACTCCACCTGCCTCTTCTACCATCACTAACCAGTGCAGACTGTGTGAATTTTGGAGATTGTTACCTTTTGTGTATAACTTTCCAGTCATATCTCTGTCCTACTTAACCTCAAGGCCATGTTGTCTGGCAGCCGGTGCCCAATAAGGAAGGCGAAGCCTCCTCCTCCTTGTGAGCCAGCAGCTTGGACAACATCACAGTGGCATTTCCTGGGCTGCCTAACATGTGCCTCGAAAGGTCAGCTATGGCAGGTTGGAGGTGCAGGCGCCTTTGTTCAAGCAGCTGTTTTGTCAAAGCAATCCCATTGGAAGATGACATTCCCAGTCGACGTGCTCCTCTCTCCACCTTTTCCGGCCGCACTCTCTTTCCAGCCCTAGTCCATCGACGTCTTTGTTTTGATGTTAAACATGACGAAGCTTACTGGGGACTGACCTTGATAGGATAAGTGGGTGAAGGAGGGAAATGCTTTCTGTACCAAGCAGTGTATTTCAGAAAAGCGAGTGTATGCAGGCCTGGTGGAAATGCAGCCCACACTGACACACATAATAGGCCTGGTGTGTGTATGTGTTTCCAGACATTTTAACTGGATTACTTTGAATAGTTTGTTTACTTGTATAGATGCATAATGTTTCAATGCAGTTATCGTTTCACATTTACGGTGGGATTTCATTGAGCTCGGGAAAGTGCTCCTGCCGAAGCCATGAAATCTGGGGTATTTGTCGGCTACCTGGTGGAGTGCTGCTTGGCGGTCGCATCTGATGAGACTCTTGAACGCACGTACAATTTCGGAAGGGGGGATCTGAGCGAAGAGGTGGGCTGAACACAGGCGCGGTCTAGAGCAGGTGACTGCAATTACAGTGGGAGTGAGGTGGGGAGCACGGCGTACACCGTCTGCCTCGCCGGTCCCTCCTCAGGCGGGGGCCCATTATGACGGCGGCCCATTACGGTGGCTCTCAATGGCACTCATCCCAGTGCTTTTAACATCCCCGCCTGCAGCTCGGCTTCCGCCTACGATGACCCGCTGAGATGTCCGACGGCTGGAAGAAAAGACTTGAATTTCCCAGCCCTCTCGTCCAGGCCCAGGTAACACGCAGCCTGAATGGCTGTATTTTTTTTTTTTTATTATTTAATTTTGAATTGCACCCTGTGAGGCCTGCCCCTCCCCCCCATCTCCGACAAAAGGCAGAAGAATACCCAACTCTTGTTTGCATCTACAGGCGGTCAGAAGTCTGGTTGCTGCCGTGCTGAGAGAGAAGGGCTGCAATGAGAAGATTGTTCTGTCATCTAATCAGGTAGGTGTTATCGTGCCTCCGGGACCGTCTGCTGGGGGGCCCCTTGCCGAGATAAGTTCAGGTTCCTCCGAGTCCCGTGAGGTAATGTGCCGAACTTTGAAATGAATGCCGCTCCTTGTTCGTTTTGTTCCCCCGGCTGGAGATGGAGGGCAGAGTGCCCGGAGTGCCTGCAGAGGTGGGGGTTTAATACATGCAGCTGAGGCGGGACCCTCTGTGCAAACGCTGCACTTAGCAGAGGAGGAAAAATAACCGCCCATAAATCCTGATTAAAACCTGGAAACCGGAATCGTTACTTAATCAAGTTCATTGTTACGAACACAACGGCAAGTCCTCCTACAGAGAGCAACAGTGCCTTTTAAAGAACTCTTTTTTTGCCTAAGGTGTAGAATTCAATAGGCTCTCTGCTGAAGACACGCTCATGCTCCAGGGTTGCTGGTTTGTTTGGGCTTTTTCTGGTTAAAGCTTTGATCTCACATGTTCCATGACACAGGACCGAAAATGGCTGAAATGTTATCTGTCAGTCTGTCTAAATAATCCGATTGCCTTTGGCCATAATTTGATTTTAGCAAAAAAAATAAATAAATAAAATGGAGGATGGAGCACAGAGGCCACGGTTTAAATAAAGTGGGTTTGACGGTGACGTTTTTTTTTTTTTTTCCTGAAGGTTCTGCCTCGGGCAGAATCTGCTGATCCCCTCAGGCCTGGTTAACATATCGGCTGCATTAACACCCCCCCCCCCCTTAACGGGGGTAGTTAGTTCTCGCCCCGCATTAACAGGACCAGCTAACTCTGCATTCTCTTTCAGAGCCCGATTTTGGAGACCCTTTGGGAGCAATGCTCGTGTGAGGCTGGGGTCGTGCGCTTGGCCTGCTGTGACGCCCTGGTGCTGCTGGTGGAGCAGGGCCATGCCGACCTGCAGCACGTGCTGAACGGCGTGCTGAACCTCGTGCCTTCTGCCAGGTAGCAGTGACCCCCCCCCTTGCTTCGGTGTGTCTCTGATGTCCCTTCCTTGTTTTTGTTAGGTTAGAATTTAACTTGTCCTCTTGACTATTTAGTGAGGATTTACCCCTCCCATATACAGACTGACTTCATCGCCCCTATATTCCACTCAATGTTAGCTTCATCGGTTCAAATTGAGTACGTTCTGTCAACATACTTGTGTTGCTTTGTTGCAACCCTCTTTGCGACCATGTTCATTATGGGGTGACTGAGAGAGGGATAGCAAGTTCTATCCTGAGGATAGGACCTGACACCTGCACAGCTTCCACATGGGACAGTGCCTTGGCTCCATTGCTTAATTAAACTTAGGACCTAGGTTTCATCCAGGCTGAGGAGCTTAAGAACCAAAGGACTCGTGCATTCAGAGCTTGTGCTGGTGACCACCTTTAGGGAGGGGTTGTCATCCGCATGTGGTTACAGTCATGGTGAAAGCAGCACTGACAAAGACGTCTTGTGGAAGCCCTACAGTAGTTTCCTTCAATCATGGCTTCCCCCTCATGTGGAAGCAAGGCCAGATCCAGTAAAGAAGCTTTCGATCATCATCACATTCATCATTGTCATCTCTCCCTTGCATAACTGCTGCAATGATTGGGGCAAAATGCACCAAATACATTTGATTGTGAGGATCTCAGAAGAAGGAAGCAGAAAATATGGAGTGTGTGGTGATTTAATTTACTTGTTTTATTGCTGCTAGCAATGTTGCTATGGTGATCCGGCAGCTGATCTCGTTTGCGGTGACACGTGTACCTTGACTGTCCTGTCAGTTGTAGCTTTGGTACCCCCACACACCTCACCTTCTCTCAGCACATAACAGGTCTGTCCACCTCCTACATGTTCTTCCACATCTGACTGCCCCTTCCCACATTTGTCGATGCCGTTTGTCGCGTTTTTGCCTTGGCTCCATACATCCCCAGTTCATCCAGAAGTTGACCATGGGAGGTACTTCTGCTCTCCCTATATGCCCTCTCCCTGCACCCTGTCATTGTCCCTGTTGTCATCAAGATCAGGACAGCTCTCCACGTCTGAAATGCTGAAACTAAAAAACTTTTGGGCCTTGGACCCAACAAGGTTGGAGGGCCGTCGTCTTCCTGAAAGGACTTGACCTTTTAAAGGCAACCTGTGTGCATCTTGAATACGTTTTATTCTCTGCAGTACCTCCCTAACTCTCCACTCTATTGTCTGTCTCGGTGTTGCTGTAACAGTCATGCCTCTGACAGTTTTAATTGACTCTTAGATCACTTCTAATCTTTATCAAATGTTCTTTTTTTGTCTTTTTAGCTTGGGCTGTGGTTGGATTTAACTATTCTTCATCACGATGTTGTTTTTTTTTTTTTTCTCGTGGTGTCTGCTTTATCGTACAGTGTAGGCTTGTACATGTAGCGCTGTGTTCTAGAATCTTAGAATCTCAGTGTTTGTCTATAGGGGTACTCTTCTGAACTCCACACACCACTCACCGATTTTGACAGCTGAGCCTTTGCACGCATTCCTCCATTCTCAAGTTTGGGCATTTATCTTGCACTTTTGGTAAGACGTTGGCATAGCTTGACAGGTCTCGTGAATACTTATGGTGCTTGTTTTTTCCGTAAAGCGTAGGTGCGCTTTGAATGAATAATGCGTGTGTGTGTGTGTGTGTGTGTGTGTGTGTGTGTGTGTGTGTGTGTGCGTGCACGCTGTGTCCCACGAAAACGTAAGTGTGAACATGAAAGCTGTTCCCAAACTTCCCCATGGGGATTTATCTGATGCCACTGCCCTGTAAGGGGACGTGTTCAGTGGTTAAATATAATCGTAAGCCCAAAGAAGGGGAGGGGGGAGCTTTCAGAGTGTGTCGGCTCTCCCGCTGCGCGGATGAAAGTGTGGGAGATTAAAGGGGGCTCAGCCCACACTGACACACATAATTGATTTATAATGCACGAGTCGCGCTCGGCGCTACACCTTGTCGAGGGATGGGAACGTGACCCCTCAGATCCTCAGCTTGATCCATTTCTCCTCGCCAGCATGGGGAGATAAGCCTTTACCCGCACCCCAGTCAAATAATTTGGTTATTTCCTGCTCCAGTATTGGCTCACCAATGAGGGACGGGCAGGTCATTAATTTTTGTCGCAGGTAAGCTCTTATAGTATAGGCCAGCATTGGTCTCTGATACGTCTAGAAACATCTGTGTATCTTTGGCTTGTCTTATGAAGTGGGTCATGCGTAATTTCACCACAAAAGGCTCATGGCGTGGAGGCTTCTGAACCAGGTTGTTGATTTCCTAAATGGTGATTTCTGACAATTTTAGGTCTCAATGCTGTATCCTTGTACGTCATCTTGGAGCATCTCATGTTAAAGGTTTCAGAGAAGTGTTTTATCTCCAGGAATCTGGAGCACTTAATTGGCCATGGAAATAGAAGGTATTTAACATTCCTGTCGCATCTGCCTTAATGTGGATTCCGTACTGCCCTTAAAATCTAGTGTTTTCTCTAGAGATCTTGAATCTATTGCCAGGCATGACATTAGGAGAAACGTGTGAGCCCAGAGTCATCCCTTATCTCCATCCCATAGTAATATGAAAGCTGCCTTTTGTGGGCCCCGAGAAAGGGTGACAGAAACGCTACCTAAATGTTGGTCACAAAGCAGTTCGGTGTGCCCGCTATGGCCTGGCCGCCATCGTGTTTGTAGCTGGTCTTGTCCACATGGTGTTTTTCATGTCCCTTTTTGGAATGCTGTGGAACTTTTCTCACTTGAGTGTGACTCCTGTTTATTCAAGTTACAGCAGGTTTAACCAAACTCAGTCCTGTCTTCAGGAATGAAAGTAACATTATGAAGAAGGAAAGCACTTAGACTTGGCTTCTCACGGTGGAAGTAGTGTTCTTTCCGGAATCCGATCAGATTTACTCTGTCACGATAATATTGGAATCGGATGCTTCCGGTGGATTTAGGCTGTGGTGCAGGTTTTCCAGCTGTCAGTCTTAGGGTAGCCTGCACACGCGGTGGGACCCTTGGGCTGTGCTTGAGAACAGCTGGGGTAGGTGGTCATGCCAGCCTTGAGCATTCCTCTAAGCTTCAAAATTTGGTCGATTTGAAAATGGATGTGTGTGTCCGCCATGACCTGAGTGGATGGGATTTCATGAATTGCTTTATTCCCGGTGGAGTCCTTAGTGGGAAGGCTAATTATGTGGCTTTGAGGCAGTTTGGAGGTTAATTGACATGTTCTCATTTGTCTCACCCCCTGGACAGGAATGTGCAGGGGCTGGTAAAGGTGCTGAATAAGCTGATGCAGATCCAGGCAGATCAGGAACCTGGGGGAGATGCCTTCACCTGCCCTTACTCCATCAGGTGGGTCCTCGATACCTCTACCGCCCAGGTACATTTTCATTTTTTTTCTTTAGCAGATGCTTTTGAGCGGAGTTACGTATGGGGGGGGGGGTTGTGTGTTACAGGCTGACACCTGTCTCAGCTAGGCTGAGTTCTCAGTGAGTGACCAGTAGCATGCATAATAGTGATACAAATGCCGCTTGGATCCTTGCATCAGAAAAACTGTACAAATGTACATCATTCAAGACAGACTCCGATTGGTACCAAGTATAAGTGTGGTGTACAGAAATGGAGCATCATGGTGTGCAGAGGAAAGCCACTTCAATGGAATATTGAGCGGCGACCTTGAGCCAGTGACAGGAAATGAATCCATTTAGCGTCAGCTGGAGTTAAGCGACTGATGTTACAGTGACATTTTCAGCCGTGAGGATCGTTACTTCGCTGTACTTTTATACGGAGGAGAGGCTGCATTTAAAAAGAATAGTGGTGCCATTACTGTGTTTGTAATGGACGTGAGTTCAGAGGGTCCTTTCCTTTGTTGCCATCTCACTCATTTGAAAATGCTTCACATTTCCGAGCCTTTCCATGACAGTGAAGTCAAGCTTGTCCACATTGGGATTTTCAGTCTTGTTTCCTCTGCCCGGCTGAGCACCATTGATTGGTGGGGTCAAAGGGCCCTTCGATTGGGGTGAGAGCTCTCCCGATTGGCTGCGTGTGGGCCACAGGGGGTCATTTTGTTAATGGTGATAAATGATACGTTAAACTAATATGCAGATATATCAGTTGCTGCAGATGGGCGATAAAGACCTCAGCTTGATTTAATTTCATAGCGCAGGGGAGAGCTTAATCCAGCGGGCAGTCTGCAACCCTTGACTGAAAAGAGGGTCACTGCTGTGTCATAGGGGTGGGGGGGAAGGGAGGACCTGGCTCAGTTTTGCTCGTTATTATAATTCCCAGAGCCTCCCAAAACGAAGCCACGGTCCTTTTGGGAGTTTGTCACTAAGTCAACTTTCTTTCCCCAGAGAGAAAGGTGTGGTCACATTAAACTAACGGTTAGTCCCCCCACAAGGTCAGGTGACAGTGGGCTGCAATTAGGGAGTGGAAGCAGGTGCGGTGTTCATTTTCTGAATTCTGAATCTTATTTTGTTCAAGATTTTTCTTATGTGTATGTTCCTATTTGGGCTTTCCAGCACACAGATGTATTATTTTGGGGTGAAAATCTTGCTTGTTAATCTCGCTTATTGAAAACCGGTATCAGGTGAAAAGTGCTCAGAGGGTCACATTCCTCTACAGAGCTGATAAACGGTCAGCTGCCACCTAGTGGGTGGATGACTACCCGGTATCAATGTCGTGGCAGTTTTTTTTTTTTAAAAAAAAACATGCAAGAAGGTTTTGGTTGCTTCTGGCAGGTTTTCCTTTGGGTTTTAAATCTAAAGTGGTTCTTTCTGCAGGAAAACAGCTTTTCAACAGCTTTGCCCTAGGGGAAATGTGAGGGGGTGAGGTGGTGAAGCTGATTGCTGTCAGTGTCATATGAGTGTTTGATAACTGCATCTGCCGCCTTGGAGACGCTTATTTGGCACAGGTGTGGTTTAAGCTTGCCTCTAAGTCTGAATCCAGGCAGCTATAGACGTGCCCCTCTTGGGTACACCTACCTCTGCTTCCTGAATTTGCCGTTGAACCCTAGAGCGAGGTCAGGCTGTCAGTCCCCAGCATGGTTTTGCTTTATTTTGAGAGTAGTTAGGTGTTTGACTGGGGTGTTGGGGGCGAGTGGTTGATGGATGGGGACCAGGACTCTGCTTGTGCTGGGAAACTTGAGGAGAGAGATGGTCAGAGAGATTGGAGGAGGGAGCTGTCTGTGTGTGTAACTGACAGGTTGCTGGCAGGGTTCCCAACTCCTGAGGGGGCTGGGTTACAACAGGGTGGGAGGAGCAGGGCTGTGATTCACTGGCAAGGCCCGTGTCTCTCCGGCATCTTGTTTTGGTTGCCTTTCTACCATTGCCCTACGGACTTGCATCCCATTTGCCAGGCAGGTAAGCGGTGATATGTCACTGCTGAATAAAATGTCCCTGCCCGTCGATGGCACCCAAAGCAGGTGGGCATCTCTCGGTGTCGGCCGAGCGGTTGGAACAGCGCCACCTGCTACAGTGTGCCACAACGGACGTGCCGCAGATACCCTTTGAAAGATCACGTCAAATGAAAAACTGAGCCACTCTCAAGAGTCACCAACAGTGCTGGAATTGGCGAAAGAATGGAAGCTTTATTTCTGTCTCGTTCCAGCGCATTGCTGCCCATCATAACAAGCCATTCATTAACACATTAGACATGAATGTTGCTAGTGTTTCGACCCTGCATGCAGCGAATTTTGTGAGGGGTGTGTCTCTGCGGCCAGGATTAGATGTGGTTTGACTGCGTGATATCACATCAGATAAAAACGCAGATAAATTGGGGATGATTTACTGTAGCCCCAGGCAACAAATCCTGATGATATCAATGTAATGTGCTTGAAGCCTTCACTGTTACTGTGTCTTTACGATAATGGAATCTGGTAATAATAAGAGACGTTGGTGATGGTGCCATGTTTTCCATGTCTTGTGCCAGTGTCCTCTTGGTATCCCCTCCAGGGTGTACACCCACGTTGTGTCCTCTGCTGCCCAGGATAGGCTCCAGGCCCCCCCAGTCAGGATAAGTGGATAGCTGATGGATGTATGGATTTTGGAGACCTGAGACTGCTATCCTACCCCCTTTTTTTTGCCCAGGGTTTGGACTGTTTTGATGCGTAGAAGTACAGCAGGTCCCAGGCTTTGGGGTGTCTCCCTCTGGCTCGGTGTATCTCTCTTGCTAATCATCATTTTTGGAATGGACGTCCACTGTGATTGTGACGCAGTGCTAATTGTGGTCTGCCGTGAGTGACCCAAACACATGACCTTCCTATTTCAGAAATCCCCCCCATCCTTACATCACTGTGCTGGAGAACCGTCCAGGCTGCTGGCCCTCCTTGCTGCGGGAGATCGATGAGCTCCTCCAACAGGCTGCGATTAGGTAAGGGCCCCCCCCATGGGGTTCGTGCAAGCAGGCAGTAAAACCACATTAAAACAGGCACTACCCCCCCGTCCCCAATTTGGCACACTTACCAATCCCCCCTCGCATCGCTTCAAGGATTGCAAAGTTTTTTGAGTGGCAGGGATCTAAATGTCTGATCAGGTGCGTCATTGCTGTGATTGACCCCACGTGATCTCCCATAGTGCTCTGCTTCCTACCAGTCAGAGTGTGTGTGCAGCTCCCAGCTCTTTCCCGCAGCCGTTGTGCCACTTTCATGTTTTCGGAGAACACAGATTCCTAAATGAGATGTTTTGTATTAAATAAAATGGCAGCTGAAGGCCTCACCACAGAGAAACCAGCAACATAATGGTTAAGGAACTTGACTTGTGATGGGGGGGGTGATTGGGATGTCCCAGGAGGTAGGTATTGTTATTGTTCCTGTGGGCAGGGCACTTAGCCTGAATATCCAGTTGTTAAAATGGGCAAAGTATGAAATTTTGAGGTATGTCGGTCGCTGCTAAGCAACCGGGCAGTCATGAAGGATGGTGCCCTGCACCACAGGAAGAAGCCGGCGTACATCACCATGTTGGCCCCATTTCTGCGTTACCTGTACTGTGGGTCTCTGCCGGCTCCCGAACATGCCCTGCTGAGGCTCAGCCTATTGCGGGTTCTGCTGCCACCTCAACCGGATCCGAACTGCTGCCTGGGCACCCAACCAGGGAAGGAGGTGATGGACTCCCAGCCCTCGGCCGTGACCCAGAAGCTGGTGCTCTGCCTTCTTGAGCTGGTGCCACACCTACAGGTGCTCGTTCTGCGTGTGTGCGCGTGCGCGTGTGTGTGTGTATGTGTGTGGGTATTAATGGTTTCCCCTCCCAACCCCACGCTCACGCAGGTGGAGAGCACGGAAGCCCTGGTGGAGCTGGGCCAGTTTGTAGAAGCTCTCTGCCCGGTGCTGCTCTCCGGCGGGGAGGAGTGGAGACTGCAGCGTGGCCAGCTGCTCCTTCAGCTTCTCTGTGCCTCTCACCTCTGCCTGGACCTGGGGGGTGACTGTGCCCCCCTCCTGCGCCTAATGCAGTGGCTTCTGCCGGCCTGCTCCGAGGTGAATCCCTGTCGGGGTCTGCGCAGACAGACTGTAGCAGCTGCTGTTTCTGGGGGGGGGGGCGTGGATGAACCGAAAAAGTCACCACCTGTCTGCCTCTGTCAGGTGACCCAGCTGTGGAAATCTGAGGTTTGATCCCTTCAGACGGTGCGGTTAGGCCTCACCTCTGTCACCTTTGCATCGAATAATGCTCCTGTCAGGGTGGGACTGTGGGCACACCAGTGTTGAAATGTGGCTGCTTAGAAGAGAAGTAAAACCAGTGAGAATAATCAGCAACTTCAAGAGAATGGGAAAAGAAAAGTATTACAAAGTTTTAGGGTAGACAAAAGAACTGCGTAAATCAACAAAATGACTGGGTGATATTTGAGATATTGAACCTCAGTGTGTGTAGCATAGCATAAAACTTAATATATCAAACATTAATTTATCATAATATGGACAGAGGATGTGGAGTCATCAGGGGACTACAGGCATGAAGTTGCTCAAATTCACTTTAGGCTTCTGAATACGGATTTCACCGTTGCAGCAGGTTGAGATGATCTTTGGTTTCTATCTGTGATGCGGGCTGAGGTTCGAGCTTAGTTACCGCACTCGCCTCCCCAGAGGCTCCTGTGAGTAGCTGGCCATCCCACACTCTTGCACCCGCCACAGCGGCCCCCTGCTTTTCTTTAATTGGAAGCAGTGACGTCCAGCGGAGATCCCCAAAGACTTTGCTGTTGTTCCTCCACACAAACAGAGACCACAGTGTTTGCCTTTCCCGTGTCCTATTTCTCTTCAGTTTCACACAGGCTTTGGTCTCCACATGTGTGGGCTGTCGGTCTCATGACACTGTTTGAGCCAATCAGCGTGCGGCACCGGCTCACTGGACGATGCCCCGTAGCAGTTGTCACTTTGTATTCTCACATCTTTCGGAGTTTAATCCAGTTCTCATTATTTTCTAACGATGCGTGGTTTTTGTCTTGCCGCTGCAGGCGTTTCCAACGGAGCAGGTGACTGTGGGAATCGCCCTGCTGCTGATGAAGGCTCCCACAACGCAGCAGACAGCCATTCTCACCCTGGGTACGGAGAATCCACACTCGTTTGGCTTCTTTCGATTGGACCATTGATTTCACCTCAGAGGGGATTCGATTGGCCAGTTGAATATGTTAGAAGCATGTTAATTGCCCTATTCTCATGTTCGTGTCCTTCCTGACATTAACTACAATATAAAAACCAGATGGATGTATGCCCCCCCGCCCACAGCCGCAAAGGTGGTTCCTTCTGAGGCGGAGACATGCCCATTGGTGGCCCCCATACTGCTGCTGCCCCTGCTGCAGGTTCTGTCCTGCTCCATGCTGATGGAGGCCCTGAGCAGCCCCGAGACCCGGGTTCAGAACCAGCAGCTGGCCCAGTTGCTTCTAGAGTCTGTCCAGAAGCCAATGGGAGACTCCAAACAGGTGAGCCTGGACCCGCAGAAAGGTGTGTGTGTGTGTGTGTGTGTGTGTGTGTGTGTGTGTGTGTGTGTGTGTGTGTGTGTGTATCCCCAAGCTTTTCTGCAGGAATGTCAGCTGTGGGCAGATTTGTTTTAATGGGTCACAAAGGCAGGCAGCTTTTGTCAAACTTGACACACACTCAGCCAGGCCCGCTTTGTTCATTCCTGTAGTGACCTCAAGTGCCACTTGTTCTTGCCAGAACCATGTTGCCATGCCAACAGGGTACAGGATGGCAGTGTATGGGCACAATAGAGACCTTTTTTGAATTAGGTTTATCTTGTTTTTTGGGTCAAATGTGTGTGTCGTGTTCGAGCCGCTCTTTTCCTACACTTCCCAGGATGCCGTGCAGCTGACAGTACCCTTGTGTTCCTGGTACGGTGAGCTGCTGGTGGCCACCGTGGTGCTGCGGCAGCTGAGCAGAGACCCAGCAGCGGCCTGCAGGTGGCTTCACGCCGCCTGCTCCGCCCTGCCCCTCTGCCAACGTGTCCCAGACTCCCTGACACTGCTTTTCGCCTACGTGATTGCCACCGGCAGCGGAGACAATTGCCGACTGGCGCTTGACGCTGCTGTCCTCGTGGCCCAGGTGGACCCTGGCCAGGTGGGGCACCGCGCCGGTCATCGGTCACGCAGCCTCGGTCTTGCCAATATACAGAGTGTACGGCCGAAGCTGAAAGTGCTTAACATGATACACTGCATTGACATTAGCAGGAATCACTCCATTTGGGTCCCAGTTAGATAAACAGTAACTCACTTTGATCCGAGATGTGATAACAGACTCTTTGCCACATGGTATGTCTGTACCCTTTAAACCCTTTGTGTGGTACTATCGAGTGTCTGTGTGTCTTTCCCTGAGTGACGGGATGAAGCCTACAGGAAGTACAACGTATCCCTAATAACCAGGCTGTTTTTGTCGCGGCCAGAGTTCTGCCATTTAATTACTAGTGAAGAGACGAGATGCTTCACAGCCCATGGTGGGTGGGAGTATCCCGAACTGACTAATCAATGCAGGTGCTAAATAAGCCTTCTAAACCCATAGTGGGTCGATTATTCTGAACTAACCAATCAGCTCTGGTGCGGGAAACTCCCACCCACCACGGGTTTTGAAACCTCATTTGTCCTATCTCTACTAATTACTGAGAATTCTCGAACATGAGTGTTTCCCGGAAGCAGATTTACAAATCGAGGCAAACTGGATTTTCGGAGTTTATCCCCAGGAAAACAAGTGCCTCGGATGTAGGACGCCATAGCCTTTCGACTGTTTAGTATGCGTCCCTGTGGTGGCGGCGGCTGCTTTTACGAACAGCTGTGCTTACGGGGTGATCTGTAATGACCCCCGTCTCCCCGAATGTGAAGGCAGACAACTGCCCGGTGTGAGCCGCAATAAATGAAGCAATTTGCATGCAGTTCGGGATGGCGGGCCGTGTTCCAAGACCCACCCATCCATGGTGTGTGTGTGGGGGGCATGCGAGGCCCTGTAACAGACCCCGAGACTCAGGCTTTTCCAGTTTATCTTTTGTTTGTTTTTGGGCAGAAACGGGAGACGGGACTCTACTTCCTTGCTCCTCCTGTCCTCCTCCCACTCCTTGTGGGACGATTAGCCATGCAGATGTTGGAGTTGCTAGGCAACACAGAACCAGGGCAATAAGCGCTTTATGCAAATCGGAGCGCTGTCGTCGCGTGTGCCTCCCTCTTCGGCGTCCTTCTCCCCGGTAAATCATGTGACTTATTTATGGGCCTGGCTGGATGATTTTATTTTAATCAAAAGGTACAGTGAGTGATGCATCAGTGCTCGCCAGGCCGCAGCTCTTGTGGTGACAGGGGTGTGTCAAGACTGCTCGGACTGTGTGGGATTCTTCTCCAGAACCTTCCCTACCTGACTTCAGGGGCTCCTACACCAACAGGGTCTTACGTCTCCTGATTCGCTGCTTTGTCGGAATTTTGCCTGGGTTTGTCTGCAGGTTTTTGTTTCTGTCTGCTTTGGGGGCAAGGCCAAGTTAAACAATCCTTTTTTCTTATTGCAGCATGCCAGTAAGCTGCCTTAATTTTGAAATCCCCCCCGAAACCTAAAATAAAAACATTTAAAATGTATTTCATACAGTATGAAGTAAACCATTTGTAGACTAATGTGTAGCGCTGTTTGTCAAAGTGTCTCTCTTGTTCCTAACGAAGCACTTTATTAAATGATTAAAATAAACACGTATCCCAAGGGGACAGGTAGACTGTCATGTGAATTTGTGTCCGCAGACTGTCTTCCCCCCAAGCCAGCTTATTACCGCCTTCGATCACTCTGTCTGTGTTGGGTCGTCTGTTACCTAACGTACATTGTGATTAAATTCTGTTTTCACCTTAGTAGTTGCCCAGGCTGTTTATGTAAGATAAATTCCATCATGGATTAATAATCTAAGTTTAAGATTAGACAAGTTAGAGCTTTACTGATCGGCATTAAGTGTCGCCGTCTTTCACGACAGGTCCGCGCCCACCAACTGGTGCTTCCGCCATGCGACGTGGTGATCAAG
>JAACJT020000013.1:6193620-6203797 GCA_009936485.2 Gymnarchus niloticus | reverse complement strand
TGGGGGGGCGTGGTGGCGTGTCGGCGTCGGGTGTGGCGCGCGGGATTTTATTTATTTATTGTTCCAGCAGCATTGCAAAAATAAATCCAAGCACAATAGTCTCCCCACCCTCCAAAGAAAGAAATGAATGACAAAATGTAGGGTACAGTGCTGCTGGTGCTAATAAGGCAAAAGCAACATCTTGGAAACATGAAAGGTGTATAATTTTAGTGCAGCTGGAACAATGCAGCAATAACGCAGTGCTGAATTGGACTCAGCTGGGTGGAGTCAGGGACGTGGAGCCCGGCAGCACTGAACAAGTGTCTGAGGCATTTAGCCGTGCTTCTCAGCGGTACCTGCTCTCACCCGAGAGGATGGCCATCGTTATAGAATAGAATGGTTACACTTTATTCATCCGTAGAGGAAGATTGGGTAGTTTTCACTTGTCCAGTGGTGCTCTTCATGAACCGGTGATAGGAGATTTTGGAGTCAGAGGACAGGGTCCACCAGCATCTGGCACCTCTGGAGCAATTGCGGTTGAGGGCCCAGTGGGTCGATTGGCTGTGGGATTTGACCTAGCAACCTTACAGAATTCCTGGGGGGGTGGAGGGGAGTGGAGGGTGGTGGAGTTCCCATCTCCAATGGAATCTCAAACCCCTGCTTCTCGTTAATCAGATGTCCTCCTCCACACCCATATATGGTGGAGCCTGTTCAGAGTGGACAGCACCCTCTTGGGACACCAGAAGGAGGGGTCAGTGCCCCCCCAGCCCAGATCAGAGGTTATGTCAGCATGTACTCCCGTCAACAATGAGGTGGAAATGTTTCGAGACAGGAGCTGGTGGCTTGGCTGGCTTGGGAAGTGGAGTGCCCAGCCATCAGATGTTATCCCCCTCCCCCTTACACAGTGAACTGGTCAGCCTTGAAAGGATCACACAGACTATCGGCTGTTGAGGATGATGGTCATGCATGGGTGCATCGGTACAGTTGTGGATTATCTTTGATAACCAAAAGGTGGTACCATTGTGATTAGGTCATGCGTGTATCTGAGGGATACGGTGGTGACTTTGATTAGAAAAACGGTTGTAGCGTCCAAACTCAAATGACAGAAAATCATTTTTAAAGTTTAAAAAAAAAACTTCAAGAGCAGAGGAATAGATTAACAGACATATGTGCCTTGTTCCTATACTGTATTGTGTCCCATAAACCCACATTAGAACTATGTACAGCAAGCTGGGTTACACCTGCTGAGCTGTCAGAAGATTTCCTAGCTCCCTATCTTTCATGTGTAGAACTACGCATGCAACACACTCGGCTGTGACACGCACACGGTCTCGATTACCCTCACGCCACACGCACATAGACTCTGTGGAAGTGGGGCCTCAGCTCCCCGTCTCTCCGGCAGGTCCCTGGCCTCCTGCTTGTGCTGCTGCTGAAGCTGGGGAAGGCTTCTGACCCAGCCCTGTCCCATGCTGTGCTGTACACCATGCCCAAGATGGGCACCCATAAGGTCAGTGTGCTCAGCCTTCTGGGTTGCAGACGTGTCTGGCTTTCCGCCTTGGGAAGAGCAGCTGGAGCCAATCCGCTTTCCCTTTCAAGGAAACCTGCAAAATGGGCCGTGTTTTCCCACTGGAGTAAACTGGTCTGAAATCGTTCTTGATCCTGTTAGTCTGAATAACTAATTGCCAAGCCAATGGGAATTTAATTGACACGTTTATATATTAACACACATTAAATATTAAATTATAAATGAACCAGAGTAAATTAGCATTTTTATGGCTCTCATTGGCTGGTACTAATAGCTGGCTATTGTTAGCAGATAGGTCACGTCAGCGATGGCTTTACAGCATATGGAGCATGATGGATGGTTTAAATCTCTTTATTTAAGGATGTAATGATGCACAGCTGTAAGGTTTTTTTTTTTGTGGCCCTGCACCCTTTTTCATTGGCTTTGGGCATTATAGGGTTGGGCTTGTGTTTTAAAGGGACGGTGAGGCGCTCAATTAACATGGCTCGTCTCGGGTCAGTTCTGTGTCCCTCAGCTGCTGCAGGCCCTGCAGATGCTCTCTAGCTCCCCCAAGCTGAGGGCCATGGTCCTGCGCCTCATGACCGCCCTGTGGGAGAGACAGGTGGGTGTCACTGGGGGGTGCCCCTGTCCTTATTCGACCCATCTGTCTCAGTCCATTCAGTTTCATTTGTATCTCATCTCCTTGCGCTGTGAATTCTTAAGTTCACTTTAAATCAGGCCAGTCTTGCCATGCCAATCAGGCGCAGAATCAAGCTATAATTGATTTAAAGTGATAGCAACGCAAACCCTGTAGGCAAGTGACTGAGCTGCGTGATAAATCACACTGTGTGGTAATGATGCGGTATCCAACCGCATGACAACAACAGTAACGGCAGCGTTCTTGCTTTTGCAGGACCGCATCTACCCCCAGCTGCTCAGGCTGATGGCTCAGATGGAGCAGACCTCAATGGTGGTCCTGGGGAAGGAGGACCTATGGGAGCAGATCCTAGCCCGCGCCGCCTGTGTGCGGGATGTCTGCAGGGAGAGGTCAGGAAGAAGCAAGGAAACCCTGTAGCTGGGGTGGTCTGGTTGGGTGGGGTTTTGAAACCACCACTAGGTGGCAGCAGTAAAAGCATAGCAACTCTGAAATGCAGACTAATAAGTCCATTATTCCTGAAATAGACATAAATGCTGGTGAACCCAGAGGTCTTTGTACTACCTATTTTAGTGATGGTTTTCAGGGGTTCATCTTCATTTTGTAGTCTTCACTTTGGCTTAATTAGTGCCAGCATTGATTAGTAGTTAGGGAAACTCCCATCCGCCATAGGTTTTCAAGCCTCATTTGTTCCATCACTACGTTACAGGCTGATGTTTTTCCTTCCTGTCCTCTCAGACCCTACCAGCATGGTGGCGACATGCTGGCTGCGATCACGGACATACTCGCACGGTGTAGTGCCGCTGACCAGGCCACCCCTGCAGCCTTGGTGCTGCAGGGTCTGCAGGAGCTGTGCCGAGCTGAGGTTGGTGCCCCCCCACTTCAGCATCCCCTTTTATTATGGCGTCCCACCCGTATCAGCGCTCCACCTGCTCTCTGCCAGGTGGTGGACATTCGGTCTACATGGGCTGCCCTGGCACCCGGGCTTAGCTGTGACTCCCGACCCCTGGTCGTCAAGGCCCTGGCGGAGGTTTTCTCCCTGACCCCCCAGCTCTCAGTGAAGACGCAGGAGTATGAGGTATGGACACAGGCACCCGGCCGTATTGAGCAGCAGGAAAGGCCTTGTCAACACAAGGTCATCTCAACACCCAGCTTAATATACCCTTGAATTAGCTTGAATTAATTACCATCATAACTGCAATTATTATTCTTTCTAAAGGTCATGTAATTCTATTTGGGGGCATGTTGTGTTAAGAATAGGAAACGTGGATGTTTGAATATTTAGAAGTTTTATGTCCCCAAAACACCTTGGCTTTGATTACGCAGCCTGAACTTATCTGTGTCTGCCCCTCAGAAATTCAAAGAACAAGTTGTGACCATCCTGTGGGGATATGCTCTCAGTAAGGTAGGTCTCTATCAAATGCTCCGCCCACTGTGAATTAAAAATAAATGCTCTTCATTCAGCCGAGCTGAAGGGAGTGACACACAGGAAGCTGTGTCTGTGCGTTCTTCAGATTACCTGTACTTACACCTGTGTGTAAGTCGTTACCCTGTGGCAGAGTCCTAGCCAGAAATTAATTTTTGGGAGGTTTAAGAACCATGTCCATTGAGACATGGGGGTAGCGACCAAGAATTTCGGTGGGGGGGCTTGATGAGTAATTGTTTGATGTCCATCGCAGCTGTGATCACTTGGAAAAACTTCACACATCACCAAAACCATTCAAGCTTTAAGCCCCACTAGTCTGAACCTCAGCCCCTCTCATGGTGGCTACGAGACATTTGTGCCTGCCGATGGAGGGTTGCCAACTTGAATGCACACAAAACTGTCCGTTCCATAAATGGGGGTCAAACCTGAAATCCCCACGCCCCCTGGCTACTGTGGATACTACAGCTGACTGAGATTGAAGTCAGTCTATTGTGACTATTGTTGACCCCAAAGTCTCTCTGTGGTATGCTCGTTGAAGAGGTCATCTTTGGTCATGTGCAGCCTTCAGTGGCTGCGGTGGAAAGTCACCACTGGGGGGTGCTTTATTCCAGGACCCGGAGGTGGCGAATGCTGGCTACAGGGCCCTCGCGGAATTCCCAGAGAACGTCCACACGGTTCTGCACCTCCCTGAGCTGGTGAGAGACCAACCTGCCATGGGTCATAACTTTTCTGTAACGTTTACTACAGCATGCTTCAATTCAAATATGTTAAATTGTAAGATAATAAAACTCTTTTTATGGCAAAATGTGCATAGATGGGAGGAAGCAGGCCAGTGGGGGGGGGCGAGACTCTTATTTGCGGTCAGTGACCGACTGTTAACTTGCAGTCGTTTGGAATTGCGTTTCATCTGCGACCCTTAGTGGGAATTCTGGTCGTGCGCTGTTTCAGCCTCATGCTTCATTCCAGCATCGGCGCCATGGTGTTTATGTGCCGAATCTTATTTTACGCAGGCATTCCTCATGCTGTCGGTGCCCTCATAACGTACTGGCTGTGATTTTTATATATACACACTGTTTTATTACTGTAGCCCTGAGAGCCATTAACACCCACATCTTTATTAGCCTGCTGGGTGTTTACAATTCCGGCAGACGATACTGAATGCACACAGTCCAGTTTCATGAGCTTTCTGGCTTTTTAGCGTCCAGTCAGGCGCCCTCCGTAGACCCGAGCCGCTCAAAGCAGCGTGGGTTGGGTAGATGGGCCCATTGGTTTGGACACACCCGTCTTGGCTCTGACAGGAGCACCTCCAGAAGGATCGTTACATGACTCCATAGTGTCTCTCAGTGTCAGCACTAGCGCTGACTGAAGAGGTTTAATACCCAGAGATTTTGTAATCGGTTACTGTAACCAGTTAGGGTTCATGGAAATTTCATCATGATTCATCTCTCATAGGCGAGACCACCAAAGCCAGAGCCTGATGTTGATCAGGAAGAGGAAGAAGAAGAGAAGGAGGAAGATCTGTCTGTGCCAGGCTCCTCCTACATCAAACTTCTGGCCCTCACACCTTTAACGGTTCACTCAGGTTTGCTTTCAAGCATCCAGATAAAAGTTTTTTTTAAATGTAAAATCACCTACCTAGATGTTTTTACTGGAGAAATGTCGCCTGCCTAGGTAGACTCCATCATAAAGTGGCAGCCTTTGGTCAAGTGTCCATGCTGTATGGGCATAAATCAGGCCAAGCTGACAAAATGGTGTCTTCATGGTGTGTGTGTGTGTGTGTGTGTGTAAGTGAGTGAGGGGGTAATCAGGGCCAGAGCTGAAAGGCAGGAATTTGGAGTAGTGGCCAAGGAGCTGAGCTTAGGACCACAGCAGTGTAGATATGAATTCATTTGCCAGGTAATCAGCAAATAATAAGGTGCTACTTAGTTGAAGAGGCGCGTAAGCAGTGAAATGATGAAGTAATGGATATTAATGGGAGTGCGGTTCCGTGGCTTCCGAAAGCACGGAATGCCGGAGGTGTGGCCGTCCCTTGGGGCTTCCTCATGTGTTATCTTTCATGAGCAGTCTTTTCTTGCCAGACATCACTTCTCACCTTTCTTCATTGTCCCTCTGCATGTCCTACATCACTGCTCCATTCAGGTGGGTTTCCGGGTACGGTGTGCAGGTGCTGTCGTGTTTCTGGTGCTGAAAAGGGCGCCCGCCATGTGTGACACGCCACACTGCCGGGAGGGCTATTAATTATCTGTTGAGTGTGTGGGGGGGGTACTCTTTTTCCATCCCTCATTGATAGGTACCCCTTTTGGGAGCGGAACCTCAAGATGAAGCCGTGGGCTCTGAAAGAGACGCCTTATGCCCTTGTGCTCTCTCTGTTGAAACCTAACTCCACGAGTCGACGTAAACGAGGCCGCGATGACCCCACCCCCTCATCCCTCCTGAGAACCTAGGCAGAGGGCGGGGCTCGCTTGAATGACTGTGACGGATAGTCTCTGAGCACCGATAAACTTTCGCCGGCAGGTGGTTGACTGGCCGCGTCACACCGTAGCATGGCCCCTTGGGTCTTTGTTAGCTTTCCGTGGCTTGCAAAGCAAAGTAACGTGTGTGTGTGTTTACGAGACGCTCTCCCAGTGTGTGCCGGAGCTTCCGTTTGTACATCCTGGGCGGTCACGCTGCTAATATTCCTTTGCAAACACAAAGGTAACACTAGAGTGGCTCCGCAAAGTGGGCAGTGTTTTTGTGTGTCCCTCTGTGAATTAAGTCTATCCAGTTAGGCCCCTTACATGCCCGCCTGAGTTGTGGTAGGTCCCCCCTGAATCATGAGTAACTGGTCTGATCCCTAAAAGGTCAGCTTTTGTACCTCTGAGGATGGTTTGAAAAAATGTATGGCTCTATAAAGCCCTGAAACGGCAAGCCATGTATAATACAGCCCTGGGCCAATCAAAGCATATTATAATTAAATTGGTTCTTATTTTTGATACTCAGTGCCATTGATAATAGTGATATCCAGCTGTGTAGATTCTGCATTAAATATCCTGCTTTGTCGGGGTGGCATTATCAGTTCGTTGTGGGAGTTGGGCAGGCATGTTTGTCTCACGGCCCGGTCAGTGCTGTCAGCACAGCAATCCCCCCAACAATGGGCTCACTCAACCCTGTCCAACACAATCTGCTGCGCAGCCACTTAACCCCCCCCCCCAACCAACAAGCAGACCTAACCCAATCCTGACCTAGGGTCAGAATCTTGGCGGGAGATTAACTTTGAACTTGCCCGGACTAGGGCTGCTCCCTGACTGGAGGGCATCCTCATTATGTTGGGGGTGGGAGGGCTGGAGGGAATGGTTTACAGCTGTGCTTCCGCCCCCCCCCACCCGCATGCCTTGACAAACTCTGACATCTGTGTCGGCGCAGCTTTCCCGCACGGGCTGGGCCTCCTTCCAGCGGCAGGCCATGGCCCCGGTGTCCTCACACTGAACCTTTGACCAAACTACCGTTCTCATCTTAACCTTCACACATAAATTGTTCCATTTACTGTACACAGTCAGCTTTGCAGCGTTTGACTAGTGAAATTGATTTTACTGTTTTGCTATGATTTTTTTGTTACAGATTAATTTATTCCTGATGCAGAATAATGCTTTTTTTCAGTTTTGCTTAAGCCGCTCTTCTGCTGTGCCTGATATAGAACTGTGAGGTCAGCCTGACCTTTAACCTCACACACCCTCTCCCCCCCCACTTCACACAGCTCTTGAAGGCTTCCTGACTTCCCTGGTGAGGCAGGAGATGGCCCAGATGCCACGTGGGGTATACCACTCTGCCCTGAGGGGAGGCGGCTTGCTTCGCTCAGACCAGGGCAAGGCCGTGGCGGGTATTCCTGGCTTCATGCTGAAGACCTATGAGAGGAACAAGCAGCCTGGTCTGAAGCCTGGCCTTGCCGGTGAGTTCCAGCATTTGTACCCAGGCTTGGAACTAGGCTGGCTTGACTTGGGTGGACGGGGACAGTCAGAGAATTTTGTTGGGTGATCATGTTGTTGTGTTTTTTTTTTTTTTTTTTTTTCTTTGAGTAGTTTCTTGTTCATGGGAAAAGCACATGTCAGTTGACAGAAAAGTATGTAAAGGTTTAGTGATTGGTTAAATGCTTCTAGGAGGGTGCCTGCAGGACATGGTCACACCCATAATTTACTTCAAAGTCATATTGCATACACAGCCAAAACGAGGCTGCAATGCCCCCAGTGGGTGCGGTCGCAGAATGGTTTAACTCTCCTGCCATTGGTTACATCTTGGGTTCTGTCTGGGATGCAGGAATCATTCCTGTCATTGGCTTTGTATTTTCTTCCATCAGTCGCTATGTTGGTAAATATTAATATCTGACTTTTAAAAACAGCCATTAAGGAAGTCTTTCTTGCCAGCATGTGCTTGTGAAAAGGAAAGGCCGCAGTTTAACCGGTCCTTTGTTAAGGCAGTGGTGGCACAGGCTGGCATCTGTTAAGCATTAGGCAGTGCAGACGGAGGAGCAAGGGCTCTCTCCAGGGGCCTTTTTGGCAGCACCCGTGTCCTTGTGTGTCTTAGCCGGCCTTCTGCTCTGCTACGAGCTGCCCGTGCAGACCGACCGGGATGGGCGACCAATCAGCCGCTTCCTGGTCAGCAGGGGGCGGGGCTACCAGCAGATGTTGGCAACACTGATCCACGAGGTAAGCTTTCTTCCTCCCTCTGCGCAGCACAAAGCCTCCCTGGGAAATGTTTTTACCCCTCCCTGTTTTTAGTGTCCTACTCTCAAGTGTGCTGCCCCCCCGGCCCACTTCCCCAAAGGCCGGTTGTGTCCGAGCCAAGCTCTGCCTTGAGAAGAGACACTCTCCCGGAACAGGCCTGATCCTGATAACCCCTTCCTTCCCTGGCAGCTTCCTCCTCGACTGAAGCACTGTCACGAGACTAATGGAGAGGGACCGGGTTAATGTCACCCACATTAGTCTCTGTCGGAATAAGCCCAATGTCTGCCTCTCTTCCGCTCCTTGGGGGTCGTGTGTCTTCAGTTAGCCATTGGGCCATTTTTCAACCCAGCAGGGTGGGGAAAAGCAGGTCTACAGGCAACCTTAGGCCAAAATTAGCAGTGTTTAAGCCGATATAGGGGAGTATTTACTGTAAATACTGTTACAGCTGCTTGGGGGGTGGGCTTTATCGTTTGCTCCCGTTCGATTTGCTCGTCATTCTGTGGGTTCGTCACCTGTCAAGGCACGTTGACATCAGAGCCTCTCTGCAGATTTGCCTTCGGGCACAGCTGGCAACATCACCGTCACGTATCGTTCGGTCTTCCATGATAAGCCGTCGTTTAATCCAGTTTGTGTGATGGTTTTGCTGTGTGTGTGCCAATAACCAAAAATCATATGCGATAAACGCCTGGTAAATGTGACACCTTCTGTTTTGCCATGGGGTTGAGCAGGGGGGATTGCCTTTTGTCTGGTTTTCGAGCAACATATGGGAGCAATTGGCGAGGCAGGGTCCGTCTGCTCTGAAACTTCTAGAAGGGTGGGCCAGTCGTGGCCACTGGGGCTCGTCCTGCTTTTGTCCGTGTGCAGCGGACACTCTGTGGCAAACCCATCGCCCCGAAAGCTCTGCCCAGCCTGCTGTGTGCTACATAGCCTGGAATTTTTGGGATGTTTTTTGGAGAGGTTGTTGGGTGTTATATGCAAGGATATCCTATTTTACCCTCTTTGACAAAATACAAGTGTACAGTATGAGATGGCATCAGTTTCAATAGCCTAGGGCCACATTAACTGTCATTGGTATCTGTAGAAAGACTGATCTTTTTCAAATGTACTTGCACTGTGCTCTGTTGTACTTATAGATTTGTAAGATTTCTTTTTAACGGTACTTTTAAGTTATGATTTCAGCGGACCCAGCTTGCGTTTTTTGTTTTGTTGCACAATAGTATCTCTTTCAAGTTAGCCTTGCATTCTGGTTTTGTGGTGTGTGAAGTGAGAGGCGCCACCTGGTGGTGAATTGTGGTGTTGGCACCTGGAACTCTGACCAACCATGTCGTGTTTCCCCAAGGTGAACATCCAGGGGTCCGAGTGGCACCGTTCCGTCCTCCTCCCCCAGGCCTGGCAGGGGTTCATGGGTCGGGCATACCACGCCATACTACAGGTAAATAAGACAGCTTTAAACCTTCTCCTCAAAGGGTAGCATTTAAAATCAGTCTACCATATAAACTGGCAGCTGCTTGCTTTGATCAAAAAAGTACAAGACTGGTTCATTAAATAGCATCAACAGCTAAGTGTGTCAGCTTTTGTTTTGTCTGGCAGTATTTTCCACATACTCTTCTGTAATTGCTGATCTGACATGGTGATATGACAGGGCCGACGGGCGGAGCTGGAGATGCTGCAGAAACAGGGTAAGGGCAGTCCTGAAGAGCTGCAGGTGCAGCAGCACAATGCCTGGCTCTGGTAAGGAGATGACGTACCACGATCTCCATCACTCTGTACTAACCCTTCGGCTCCCAGTACCACGGTCTCCATCACTCTGTACTAACCCTTCGGCTCCCAGTACCACGGTCTCCATCACTCTGTACTAACCCTTCGGCTCCCAGTACCACGGTCTCCATCACTCTGTACTAACCCTTCGGCTCCCA
>JAACJT020000013.1:6103950-6184255 GCA_009936485.2 Gymnarchus niloticus | reverse complement strand
CTCCCTGTACCACGGTCTCCATCACCCTGTACTATCCCTTCGGCTCCCTGTACCACGGTCTCCATCACCCTGTACTATCCCTTCGGCTCCCTGTACCACGGTCTCCATCACCCTGTACTATCCCTTCGGCTCCCTGTACCACGGTCTCCATCACCCTGTACTAACCCTTCGGCTCCCTGTACCACGGTCTCCATCACCCTGTACTAACCCTTCGGCTCCCTGTACCACGGTCTCCATCACTCTACTAAATCCCATCTCTCAGTACAACCAGGTAATTTCTGTTGCCCACCTTGCTCAACACACTAAACATCCAGAGTGAAGGGCTTACAACAGAGGTGAAGTGCACAATTTATGTCTGGCAGATGGACTCGCTACATCCTCGTACAACTGATATCGGACCTTTTATGATCCATTATCCATGAGCCTTGAGCTGATTTACAGTACACGGTCTCAGGTGCCTGTGTTTTGCAGGCGAGCTCCAACCATGCAATCTGCATGCTTTAAAACAAAATCCGAATAAAGGTTGGCTCAGCCAAAACAGCCAGAGAGACCTCCCGTGATTACTAAGAGTTTCTTGGGTGGGCAGCAGAAGCTCAGCAATCAGGGCTAACAGCTAGAGCGTGACACCCCTCCATCTTATTGTTGTGTGATCAAAACAAGTCTTGACTCGTTCCCCTGACCTTTTATGCTGCTGCAAGCTGCTGAGTTCTGCGGCCAGAGACTGTAGCAGTATCTCTATCTCGTTCTCTCACTCACTGTCTGTTTTTCTCTCTGTTTCCCTCCCTCTCTGAGTCTCTCCCTCGCTATCTTTCTTTCACTCTGTCTCTCACTCTCTCAGTATCTTCCTCCCTCCTTGAGTCTCTCCCTCCCTCTCATTTTCACTCTCTCCCTCCCTCCCTGAGTGTCTCACTGTTTTTCTCTCCCACTTTTCCTCTCTTCCTTCCTTCCTCTCTCCTTCTCTATCTTTCTCTGATTCTCCCTCTCTTCCTTCCTTCCTGAGTCTCTCCCTCTCTATCTTTGTCTCTGTCT
This sequence comes from Gymnarchus niloticus, assembly GCA_009936485.2. Lineage (NCBI taxonomy): Eukaryota > Metazoa > Chordata > Actinopteri > Osteoglossiformes > Gymnarchidae > Gymnarchus > Gymnarchus niloticus. The sequence continues at coordinate 6,183,226 of JAACJT020000013.1, read as the reverse complement.
CTTCCTCTCTTCCTTCCTTCCTGAGTCTCCTCTGTCTCTTCCTCTCTTCCTTCCTTCCTGAGTCTCTCCCTCTCTCAGTCCCTCTGTGAACCAGTGCTCTCAGACCAGATCTCCCCCAGCAAACTCTGGTCTCATAATTCATTCTTGAGTTGGCTCATCTAAGCCAGCGCCAGTGAAATACTGGCTGATGGAGATGTGAGGCAGGATGCATGTATCGGTGGTGGTGCTGGTGGCTCAGCTGAATATCAGGCCTGGGAAAACACACTTTCTTGGTGGAGAGGGTGGTGCTCTCACTGGAAAAAGCCTCAGTCGAACTTAACCCCTTCCTCGCTCCTATCATTGCTCTTGTGCCCCCCTAGGGTCAGGGACCAGCTGACGGATGTTTTCAAGTCTGCAGCAAAGTGAGTGTTTGTTCCTCCTGGCAGTACACTGCTCATCTGAGATATCGCTCCTTTGTTTCATGTTTATCTTGTTAACCATATGGTATCTGTCAAGTGTGCAAATCGAACGTTTTTACAGAGTGCAGCACACAATTGAACATATCCAGCTAATAAGAATAATTACCCATACAAGCATGATTTTACTGTGCTCACTAGATGTTTTGCATTACATTTTAAGAGTCTTTCAATAACATGGGGTATTTTCTGATTAGTATCATTAAAGGAGAAAGTGAGTCATGATTTACTGTCAGTTGAATTTTGCATTAAGGTGGAGCCACAGGGGTTTGGGCGGCTTTCGTATTCATGTGGTTTAAAATCCTGTCGTGCTGGATCCTGGTCTGCCACCAGGGATGGCTCCGTGGTCCAGGGAAACTCCATTCTGGCTCTGAGTGGCCTGGCGGCCGTGCTGGCCAAGTATGAGAGCACCCTCTCCGTTGACCCAGAAGGTGACCCTCAGGTGAGCTTCCTCAGCCAGGCATAATGTTCTACATGATTTTTGGTGTGGTTTAGCTTTTCAGCATCAGCTCCGCAGAGACCTACAGTCTTTTGTTACCAAGTCCACATATTATTCATGTCCTTTGCTTTGTCAAGCATACAGTCCTCCACCTTTTTGTTATAGTGCTAAAATGGCAGTAAGTGCCTCTTTCTTTTTGAAAATGATCAGTTTGTTTCTGATGGTGCTTGTTGCTGGTCCAGGTGGGCTCCGAGTTCCTGCCCCCCAGGCGTTGGATGGCCATGGTGCTGGACACACTGTGGAGTGTAGTTAACAGCAGTTACCAGCCTAGCAGTAACGTGTTTCCCTGGTTCCAGCACGTGAGTACGCACAAACCTCCTCCTCCTCCTCCTCATCTTCCTCTCACAGGGTTGTGTTTGAGTTTCTCAACTTAAGCTGTTGTCCAAAGGCACCTGTACACAGTGTTATATTTTATTTATTTTTACGATGGATGCTCACAGGTCCCTTAACATCGAAGTGCTCCCTGTGTTGTTGTTTTAACTTTGCAGATGAACAGTTTAAAGTCTCAGTGCATTTTTTTTTTTTTTGCTCTGTACAGTAGCTGTACTGATATTTAGCAGGAGAATTTTGGGGCTGGTTGTTTTTATTTGGATAAAGGCCTAAGTTGAAAGGCTCCCCAGTCCTACATTTCCCCGTGTTCCCATTTAGCATAGCCCTTGACCAGGAACTCACTGACACCTGTCCTTGGAACCCGCCGTACACCTGTCCACAAACACCAGCTGGGGGAAGACGTGCTGCCCCCCTGAGGCCTCAGCAAACAGTACAGGCAAAATGAGAAAACTGGATAGATGGAGTTAGACGCTGGCTACTGGCAGCAGCCAGACGAGCTCATACATCCAGTGTGTTGATCCACTGGTCTTTGTCGGATATGGGGTAGTTCAGGAAAATAGGTCACTCAAGTTTAAAGTAAAAATATATCACATTTGTGCAGTAAAATTGTCCATTTGGATTTTTATGGTGTTTGCCAGCCATTGTTCAGAAGAGATAGTGTTACACAAAGACAGCCTTGTAAGTTGCCATAGATATCGTACTGTGAAGCTTGAGTAAGACACTTGACCTAAACTGGGCCGAAAAAAGACTTCGATGTGAAAGGGTCAAACGGTACATTGATGAATACCTGGGCTCTCGAATGAAATGGCAGTAAACTGCTGAATCAAAGACATACATGAGTGTTTGTAACGAGTAATTAGTGCCTTCTTACAGGCCCCAATGTCACCTGTCGGTTGTCTGACAGCTGGGGCTGCCTGCTCTTGTGTTCTGTGCCTCAGAGGTCCTACTCCGGGGGGAATACAGCCGGCGCCATCGCCCGTTCTTGTGCGTCCCTGGCCTTGTCACTCTTGGTCCCCATGCTGCTCTCCTCCCAGAGGGACACTGTGCCTGAGGTCCTGGCCACCCTGGAGTCAGGCCTGCCTGGCGCCACAGCTGCTGACGAGTCCCAGGCTGTCCAGTTCCATACAGGCCTTGCTCTGGCCATGTTTCTTTGCTGCCTGCAGGACCAGGGTGTCAGGTGGAGGGAGTGTGTCTGTCTGAGCCAGTAATGAGCTGTCTGCCATATGACCTGCTATTCGTTCTGCTTCTTGTGTTTATCTCTCACTGTAATTTACCTCTCTCATTTGTTAAATAGCTACCTAGCTGCTTGCCTTGTGCTTTAATTACCAGCTCATTTCATTAAGGAACTACATGTCTGTTCTATTTACTTAATAGCCTCCTCTCTTTCTGCTGCTTTTGACATTTATTTCTCCTCTGTAGCGTCACCTCACATCTTCTCCATGGTGATGTTTTTATTTTTTTCCCCCTCCCACCATAGTGACGTCTCTGGACAGAAGCTTGTCCAGCTGCTTTTGAGCTCGTTGGATACCCTGGAGGCTTGTTGCTTTGACAGCAGCCTGGAATACAAGTGCGTTTCAATCCCCTTGTTGACGTTTATGGTAACAGGTGCTGCCACCTTGTGGTGGTAACTACACAGTTTATCATGTTCTATTTACGTCCTTGCACATTGCGTTTGGGAGCGATGCTAAGCGCCGACAGCATTTAACCTTCAACTTGAAGATGTTCTTGGAGTTCCCTGCACATCTACGTGTAAGATTCCCTCACCTCGTCTCTCTCGCACCTCCCTCCCTGCAGCACGGGGTGCATTCTGGGGGTGGGCCTGGTTCTGTCCAGCCTGAGCAGAAGCAGCAGACCCGAGGACCGGTCTCACGTGGCCCGGGGGCTGGACCGACTGCTGCAGGAGCTGAAGGAGAGTGAATCCCGAGGCCGCGTGGTACAGGAGGTGGGTGCAGCAGTGGTCCACTACCCCATGACGTGGCATGCATTGCTACTAACGCTGTCTGATGGGAGATTATGTTTACCTTTTGGCGGAGGTCCCCAGCGGTCCTGTGATCAGGATTTTTGGGCATGCTTCTCCAAACTGTCCCTTCATCAGTTCTTGTCAGAACCTCACTGCCGAGTATCCTGTCTATGTGGGTTAAACCTGAACGTGGTACAACCCCAAATAGCGTGCTGGGCCCCAGACTATAAGGACTACCTGTTCGACCTCCTCAGGTCCTGGCCTATGCTGCTAGCTGCACGGCAGTCTCAGCCTTCAGTGCTGGAATCATCGACGGTCGCACGGCAGAGGAGGTGATGGTCGGCCTGCGGCAGTTGACCGAGGACAGCCAGCAGGTGAGCATGCTTCCTCGGGGGTCTGCCATTGGTTGAATCTTCTGACGGCAGCACAAATCATCCTGGATTCTGTCCTCTGGCCTGAGACTTTACAAAGCATCTCCTCTTTATGCCGGGCCTCCACCCAACTGTGAGTCTTTAGGCCGCTCCACCCTGACCGGCTACCTAATCACACTAATGCAGTGTCGACACTGCCCCATGGCGTACCTTTAAAATGCAACCATAAAGCCACACATCCCAGCATCTGTAGGAAGCCCCCGATGTCTAGGTGGTGGGGGAAGAGAGCCTGGGTGCATCAATGTGGGTGGGGAGTTAGACATTTTGCGTAAATGAATACAGTAGCTTGGTACACTCATTACTATTGTTTTGCAATTTGAACCTCTTGAACAGAAACATACTGTAGCAGTTGTTTCCTCACTCTTCTGGACTGAAACCATAAATCCTCAGAATTGCAAGCTTTTCACTGCCAATAGAAACTCTCGGTGCATTTATGGGCAGTTTGCACTTGGCCTCGATTGGAGGTTTGTGGCAGTAGAAAGTGATTATTAGGGCTTTAACATGCCATCGATCCATGCACAAATGTCAATACGACGGTAAGGATCCGCTCAGTAGTAAAGCTGTTTATTGTCTCGCATATGGAGCAGTTCCCCTTCCGCTAAAAGCATTTCTCACTGTGTACAAAACTGAGATTCATCTTTAAGAAATCCCTCTCGTGGGTCCTGTCCAGAAACAGCACATATCTAGGTGTCCTGCGGTGAGGGCGTGGGTCTGATGATCTGTTGTGGCATGTAGAGAGAACAGCGGCTGAAAAGATGCCAAATCAGAAGACAGCTGGACCCAATTTAAAAGGCACTGTTCTCAGTATGTATATTGTAATACCTTTATGTTGATTCTGTCAGCATACTATAGCATAGATGTCAAAATGGGAATGCCCACCGGTACACCTGAATGTTGCTCAGCTGATATGCAGTGTCTGATCATGAGCCCGCAGGGTAAATGCGTTAACCCATGCACCGTCTGCATAAAAGTATCTTTTGGATTTGAATCCTGCTGGTGTGCTTAGGATAGCTTTGCTCATGGGTACAGGAGCAACCCCCTCTGGTCTTTGGTGTTTTTGGTTACAGGTTGGAGACGTAAACCACAGTGTTTTCTCACATTTTAGACCCCAGGTTTTGCTTTGGCTCTGGGCCTTACGGTTCACGGTCTGTCCGCCTGTGGTCACGGCAAAGCCGAGGACCTCCACGGCCGCCTGCTGGCCGCCTGGGTCAAGATCCTGCTAGCTGAGGTGCGTCAACCTTTAACCTTGAACGCCTGCCAAGTGCTGTGCTGTCAATTTCCTGTTTTCCTATCGACTATCATGTTGTCATGGCTCACTGTGTTTCTAAATTTCATTAGCACGCAATTTAATTAATCAGTTCCAGTCAGACCAATTTCAGTTCTGACGTCTTTGAACTAACCAGCATTTTAGCTGAGGTTCTTTGCCTGCAGAATGGTATAAGAGACAACATCCCATTTGTGGACCTTCAGCTTAGATGACAGAGGTGTCCGATCTTATCCTCAGCTTTAGTTCCATGAACTCGAAGCTGCCATCTGCTGGTTGTATGGATGTAACGTGAGCTGTGCTTCCTGAACAGGGCTGTCCAACCATGCAGCGTCTGGCTGCAGTAAGCGGGCTGGTGGCGCTGGCTGGGTCCGAGAGCTCCGTCATTCGGGTACGTAGCCTTGCCTCTTGGTCTCAGTTCTGAGTTCTGCTTAACTATGCGGCCCTGATGTTTTTGTATGGTAAGCACATGCTGGCCTCCCCAGGTCACATTCTGTGTACAGGCATCATTTGCAGGTTGTTTTCTGATTCTCTGGAGAAAAATGTTTCATATATTTAAAGGTGTTTGTCAAAAAATTTGAAATTCACTATGTGAACTCTTCATGTAAATTCTGGATAGTTAACTCTACTCAGAAAGAGGTAATTGCTATGACAAGGATCGGATTATATCCCGAATATGTAAATGTGGGGTTTTTAGATGTCGTGGGAAGTCTGCCCCCATCTTTACGCTTTGGGGATTTTATTGGGTACACGCCACAGCAAGGCGACTTAATGAAACCACCCGTGACATTGACTGTTAATGTAGCATGGGTGGTGAAGGCACTTGCAGTGCATGTACTTGGCCACTTGGAGGTAAACTTGATCAGCTCTGTGTTCAGCAGATCCAATGATGCTTCTTCTTCTTTTTTTTTTTTTTTACTGCTAAGAATGCAAAATTCCATGGTGTTATTTCAGTACCTGATACTTCTGTGTGCGTTGATGCCTCAGCGCATCCTCCATTAGGTTACCCTGAAGAGAGGGAAAAGTTCTAAATTCATTTAAACTTGTCTTTATTGAAATTTCATTAGATGCTACAGACATTCAAGTATTAAAAACAAGTGTTCAAAGCTGGATTTGCGGAGTTTGCTTTTGTCTCCTAAAGCGTTGTATTGCCTTAATAAAAAGACCACCGGTACCCCACCTGCTGGCTGGAGGTCGACTTACTGAGATCTCCTAAAACTGCACTTCACCTTTAAGTCTCAAAGTCAGTCCTAAGTATCCTGCAGTGGCTATGGGACTAGTTTGTCTGAGTCCACCCTATTTGTCCACTGTCTTTAACAGCTAAAGTGTGAATCAGGAGAGTCTTCCCAACATCAGAGCAGGCTGAATGAGGTCATCAGGGCCATCACTCAGGTAAGGAGCACCAAGTGGACACAATGAACCTACCCGAATGGTGTGATTTTGGCATAGGCAACAAGGATTGGTTGGATGGTCCAACATCATGACCCCCCCCCCCCCCAGATCATCACGTGTTCCAGTGCCATTGGACTGCAGTGCATTGCCGCAAGCCTGCTAGGTCATCTGTACCTAACCCAGGTGTCGTCTAGTCATAACAGGGCAGGAGGTAAGGTCCAGGCCCTCCATTTTCCCATGACATCCTGAACATGAATGTTGATATTTAGGCTGATGAACTGGACAGCAGGGGGCGAAGCTGGTCAGTCAGTGTGACCGTGGTTTTCAAAAATAATAATAGTAATCATATTATAAGCTTCAGGTTACAGGCACATGTCCTTAACCGTCATGCTCCCTGCTTGTCTTTCTGTAGCTTAATGATTTGTAAAACGTTTGCAGGCCCAGATCCCGGGGGCTCGTGTCGCCATTGTGTAAATGGAAAAATATTACTGTAAATTCACGTTACGGAGTGGCTCTGCAGGCATGTCTGTTCGTGGAAACTGAAAAGTCAACGGCATTTGGTTGTGGAAATGTTTTCCTTCTGAACTAAATGCGCAAAAATGTGATTCACTGGTGTTCAAAGTGCAGTTTTTGCTGTGAGTCCAGTTATGTGGTGTGACTTTGCAGATATAAGGGCCGTTTCACGCAACGTCCAGTATTTTCATAAACAAAAAATGCACAGTGGGATTTTAAAACAAACACATGAATTCCGTTGAACTACTCACTGAGTCTGAGATTGTCGTATTTTGATGATGCGGCTTTGTTTTAATCGGAGCCAGTTTGATTTCTGAGTTTGTCAGATGTGATGAAAATTGACTGGCCAGTAAAATATCAGTTTTTCTCCACATTATGAAACTTGGCTGAGGTGACATTTACTTGCTCAACATGACCTAAGTGCGATGGCCTTCCTGGGCCCGTCCACAGAACTATGAAGGTGACAGACACCAAAAACATTTGATGTGGTGAATTTATAGATCTACTCCAGAAAATAGGTCGTGTTTTGCAATTAAGCAAACGAATCTTTTAAATTGCATATTTAATTTGGTAAACTAAAGTTTTGGAATTTAAAGCATAAGCACCTAAGTACTAAAGCGATTATGATAAACGTCTAACTTGGTGTGTGCAATTTATTTTAGTGTTCACAGCAATATTTAGGATGACAGTGAGGTGGAAGATGAGCCGGATAATGACAGGGAAAGAGCGAGCATAATGAAAGGTCACTGAAGAATGGAATATACCCAGGATCACTATTGACTTCTCTCTCTCTGTTTTTGGGCCGATAGAAAGATGACAAACTCGTCATTGTTGCCGTTAACTCTGGACTCATTGTTTATCATCCGAACATTCCCAGATCCTGCAGAAAATTTAGCATCGTGCTTGATGTGAAGGGTTCAGGTGCATACGGATCATATCCCATGAAGGGTGTGGGTGCGTACGGATCGTATTCTGTGAAGCTTTTAGGTGTGTACGGATTGTATCCTGCCAAGGGTTTAGGGGCATACAATTCATATTCCAAATATTGTTTTGTTTATTCTTTCTGCCTTCTGTACAAAGAGGCCCTTATATTCTGTGTACTCAATACGTCGGCTTTTTGACAGCGCATGGCTTTTTTTATGCATTTGCTGTGTCTAGACTCCCTCAGTGTAAAAACTTCTTTTCACTTCTGTCCCTTTCACCCCCTGCCTCCGCAGTTCCTCCAGATTTTGGCTATCTCACGGAGAGGAGTGTCATTCGGGCAACTGTGGATTACATCATCGATGCAGGAAAAAAAGGTGGCCTCCATGTCTGACCAACAGGAAGGAAGTTAACCAGCAGGGCACTTCCTTCTCACTTCTCCACACTCTTTGTTAGGCTTCCTAGGGCGAGGGACATCAAGTATTTTGTGTCTGAGATAAGTAGTGTGTGTTATGTTTGGGAAGAATGAGTTTCAGCATTTGGTAAAACTGGTAAACATAGGAGGTGTGTTTTTATTGAAATATTTTTTTGTAATGAGACCATCCTGATCCCCCCTAGGCCCTGAGTTTGCCCACCACCCTGAGCTGGTGAAGGTGGCCCTGGGACCCCTGTCAACCGTGGGTGCCAGCTTCCAGTACCCACCCGTCAACTGGAGCACACTTCTATCTCCGCTCATGAGACTTAACTTTGGTAAATGAACACCCTGCCAAGGTGCCTTGGTGTTAACCTGCCCTGAAATCCACCTGGAGCTATTCTATGTGCAAAAAAATGTTTGAGGCTGAAGCTTGCTCTGCCTGACCTTTTGCGTCTTTACCCAAGGTGTTGTCTAAAAGTCAAATATTCAAAGTGATAAGAATGTGATGACTCATCAGTACACACTGCCTTGGGTGGGTTTTAACTTGGCTGGGGTGAGATGGGTTGGAGGCAATTCTGTGAGGAAACCACTCCTATAACAGCCAAACCACAGTCAGCATCTCTCATTTTGACCATGCAGGGGAAGACGTACAGCACCACTGCATTGAGCTGGCTGCGACCCAGTGCCAGACTTCCCAGAATGCCGTCCTCTTCCTGGGCACATGGCTGAGCCCTCCCCTGGTCCACAGTCTGAGCGTGAGTGTGATGTCACAAGTGGGCATGGAACAGGACGGGTGTCATTAGGCAAAAGATGACAGTCTAGCCATTTAGTGTGAACAATGAATCATTCTTATCCTGTAGTCATGACATGTTACCACTTAGCTTTTACAGGAAAGTTCTCTGTCGTCTGCACCCAGTGACATGAAGCAGGTGAGGATTAGAACAGAACAGGTTAGCTACACTTTATTTGTTCCTGTGGGGAGGGAGTCCCATCTCACTCTCCATGAGAGACACAGGCACAAAGTCTAATAGAGATTGTTGTTTCAATTCATGCAGGCTGTCCATCTGTCCACCTGGTGTCCTATTCTCAGGACGTGTGGCTGTATGGAGCTGAATGGGAAAGTTAACAGGCCTGTGTAGAAATAAGGGATTGAGCCACTGCTAGTACCACATGTCCATTTCAAAAGTAGAAGAGAAGCTGGCTCAGTGGTCAAATTGGCCCTTAGTGATGATGCGGCGATGCCCCTTCCCCCCCAGGCAAGGACAAGGGCCCATCTTCACCGCTCGCTGCCCATCTGGATGAAGCACGTGCCCATGGACAAGCTGCAGACCTACGTGGGAACGCTGGGCGTCAAGCATCTGGGCCAGAGGAGCCGTCCCACCCGTGCCGAGCTCTGCAGAGCCATTCTGGAGGGCCTGGCTCAGGCCATGGCTCTACCTGACCCCACCCAGGATGGCTGGGCCATGCTCTGTTCCTCCACAGAGAGCATCTTCCAGCTCCTTCCGGACCACATCCAGGTACCGTTCTACATGACGACAGAGGCCTTGCTTAACCACTATATACCGTAAATCTGCCTGGGTCCGTCTGTGAAGCTGTCAGCAGTTTGTCAGAAGTGGGGAGAGGGGGGATTGAAGGCATGACCATATTTGGTAATGCGGTACTTCAGGATGCCACTGCATCACGTGAACATTTAGGATGCCACAGTTGCAGATTTTGAAAATGAATCTCTGTAGTCTACTCAGCTGCAGAACCCCAGAGCCTGGTTTACTAATATTGTAGTTATCTTTAGCATTTTATTGGTAAAGCTACTCTGAACAGTTGATCTATTTAATCTATTCAAGACATGCTATGCTTTTTTACAGACATTTTATTTTTGCTCTCCAAAAATAACATTCACTTCTGTTACTTACTTGGTCTTTTGCCTTTGGGGATTAATAAAATCTGTCTATATCCATTCATCCATCCATATCTAAACAACTTACTAAGATGTGGTAAATGAAGTGACATGCAATACAGTTTTGACTTGCGTGGGTTAGGAGTCTGTGTACGGTAGGTTACTAGTTCAAATCCCATGGATGGCAGAGGTATCATGTCACTGCTGGGCCCTTGGACAAGTCCCTTAACTCCAAAGTCTGCTCCAGGGGCACCAGATAAATGGATGACCCCATGCTCTAACCCCCAGCTTTACTCTCACCTGAACATACAGTATGGTGCCTCAGAAGACAGCAAGGTGGAATATGCGAAAACTGATGAATTCCTATGCACCTATATTCATACTAAACATGAGTATAATTGCTATCATTCTGGCATTTTTAAAGCTAACTCTTTGTTAATCTTTTTAATAGGAACATGAAGTTGACCTGTATGTGGGAATTTCTAAATGCCTCTCAGAAATGAAGGACACAGACATTGACAGGATAGCTCGTGTCACTAAGGTAAACCAGTTCTGTTTTTCAGTCTAACGAGGAAGAGAAGTTGACTGTGTCATTACGGCCTGTTCCTCATGCAAGCCTCGGCCTCATAACGAAGCGGTGTCTCTGATGATGGACGGACTGACTGACACCAACGGTTCTCTGTGTCTGACCTCAGTAGCCAGCAGCATGGTGCTCAGATGTTTGTAATGTTGCAATAGACGTGCCATGAGATTCCTCCAGGATCAGACCTCAAGTCTTGATAGTCATTTCTTGGGCAGAGCTCAGTGTCCTTAAATTATGGCTCAATCTCGGTTGTGAATGAATCAGAGAACCAGTGACAGGCATGAATAAGTACTTAAAGCAGTAGATCTGAATTTGAATGTATGCCCGCATTCCACCCACAGGCCAACCTGGAGAAGACAGCCTTCACCATGGCCTACCTCTGCTCCCAGGGCCGAGTGCCCCTCCTAGCCCTCAATGACATCATCTCCACCGCATTGCCAGGACACAGGCAGGACGAGGTCACCTGGTTGCTCACCCAGTGTTTCTACCAGAGCCGGCTGACCTCGAGCCCCAACACAGGTCAGTGACCCGGTTAGCAAGTCCAGCGATCCTCCACACGTTGCACTTTTGCCTTCTACCTGAAGGTGTCCCCGTGACCCTCATCCTGGTCATTGTCGTGGGGGGAGCCTGGAGTCTATCCCAGGCAGCACTGAGTACAAGTTTGGAGAACACGCTAGACAAGATGCCAATTTGAACAAATCTTTTAATCTGAATTTTAATGAACTAATTAAACGCGCTTAAAAGTCTGATCTTCTTGGCAAATTAAATGACACTTGTATGACAAAACAGACAGATTGTAACTGTAATATCACATCGAAACGCGCTTTGGCGTCCCATAACATGTATAAAGGGGAGGCCTCTGACAATGGGCTGTGGGAATCGCTGGTCTACTTCGGCGAGTCATCATCGAGATTTCGATCCATTCTGGGCTTTGTGGTCCCCCAGGCGTGCTAAGGAGGATGGAGTGGCTACTCGAGCTGATGGGCCTGATCCGGAACATTGCCTATGGGACGACCTGTGTGACGTACGGGGAACCCAAACAGGTGCTGTTCCACTGGGGGGGCTAATGGCGTGAGAGTGTTGCAGTGCCTCTATGATTCATCCACGCCAGTCAGGTGATCGGTCAAATCCTAGGTGTGGTTGACTACTTATCCTGCCAAGCCAGTTTCTGAAATCCCCCTTCCACATCATCTTTAATTGCTTTCCACTTCCCATTCCTACTGATGGCTCCTACCAACACACTGCACTTGTGAGCTATAAACGTTTCTGTCACATGGATCCAGCCGTGACTGGATGGCTGCTGGTCGACTGGTCACAGGCGGCCTGTGAATGGCTGCCTCACTTCTTATGATGGGTGCTTGGAGAACCTTCCGTCATGCCCTGATGTGGTTAGCCTGGGTCACGCTCTTATCTGCCATCAGCTGATATCAGCTTGGCTGTTTTGAGTGGGAGGTGTGCGTAGGGATGTCACCTGAATCGATACTTACGATACCAAAATTTTGAAAACGCGACGGTACTTTTTTTTTTGTTTGGAGTACCGCATGTACCAAGGCTGCGATTCTTCCAGAACTGACGGGGGCAGCATGTACGCCTACAAGTGTTCTAGTCTATCTTTACATGCTGAAGAAGGATGCCCACAAGCACAGGAAAAACTACACATGGCGCAGCAAAAATTACACGTGGACGATGGCGACTAGTGCAGCTGCAGTGATAGTTCCGCCCCGACTCATTGATAAGAAAGACGGTAGGAGTCGGGTATGGAAGTACTTTGCGTTCGAAGTGGATGAGCAAGGGGTGATAATTGATTTGCAAAAGGCAATATGCAAACAGTGCTGTGCTTTTCAGACCAAGGGAGGAAATACTTTTTTACTGTATTCCGTTCTGTTGTCGCTTTTATTTACAGAAATGCCATTTTTATAATGTTCAAATGTTTTTTAATAAAGAAGTTTAAGTACATGGGATAATCTTTTTTTACTGTGGTATTGAATTGGGTCTCGAGAATCATGTAATTCTACTGGTATTGGTACCAACTAATAAATTTCTGGTACCGTGACATCCCTAGATGTGTCAAGAGGGAGGGGTTTCTCAAATTTGCTCGCTAATCGGACACCCCCTTTCTGCACAGGCCACCGACTTCCTGCTGCGAGTCTTCAGTGCCGCCGTGCTCACCTGGGCAGACCACTCCATGCCACTGCTCCAGGGAGTCGGGGCGAGCTGGTTGCCATGGAAGCAGGACTCAGAGTCGGCCTGTGGGATCCTCCCAAGCCCAGGCCGGCCCATCTTCCAGGCCTTGCTGGTTCTTCCTTACAGCATCCAGCTGCTGCTGACTAAGGAGCCTTGGAAAGGACAGACTCAGAAAGTAGGTTCAGCCCATTTTTATTTCATTAAGAACAGTTTACATTTTCATTTCTACCGCCCTCCTGCCTGCAAAACCAGCCACTGCTTTCCTGTTCTGTCTTTACTTCCGGAACGTGGCCTATGGACAGTGGACAGCTGAAATTGTGTGCAGTGTAAATGGCTCTCACCTTTTTTGGACTTTTCCACCCCCCCATTTTACAGTGTTAAACTAGGCACCTAGATCACAGGACACACACGGCTGCACGTCCCGCGAATGCGCCAAAGGGGCTCCTGCAACTTTTAGAGCGATTAAAACTTGGGTTTTGTACAGCGTTTCCCCCTGCGTGCTCTGAGGTGACTGGGATCAGAACAGTCACGAGAGCTGAGGCTGTCGGTTACTGTGGTGCGAGGACCACGATTCTGGTTAAAGTGCCCCACACGATGTAGCGGGGACCATCACACCAGACGACATTAACTCAAAAAAAAAAAAATAAAAATCTCTTGGTTATTACTGACTTGTTGAACAAGAACTATAAGTAATTTTTTTTCTGTTTTCATGAGAACTCAACTGGTTGATTCCACAGAATACAACTGGTTTTAGGGCAGTTAAACGTAACCAGGTTGTCACTGTTTTGCAAGTTTTTAGACTGGCTCTTCAGCATCGCAGAGGGACCAGCGCAGAGCTTCTCTGAGTCGTCTGTCATCGCTGCCAAAGGTGAGTCCCTCTATGTTTCCTGTACGTCACGTCCCAGTGTCTCTGAAATGCTCCAGGACCACACTGTCGGTGTGTACCGACCAAGGGTGAGTAAGTCCGGTCTGCTGGTCCTGCTGAACTGCTTTTCTGTTCTGCAAACAGCCGCTATCACTGCCTTGAGGAACTTCCCTGCATTCAAGAAGAAGGCTGTTTGGGCACGAGCGTACGGCTGGTAGCCAATCAAAGGCGTTCCAGTTGCTTGGCCCCCACACCGGTGGACTGACCTGAAGAGTGTGTCCACCTCCTCCAACTTCAGAACTCCAAGGATGTGTCCAGAACACTGCTTATAATCACAGACTGGACTGGCTATGATATCATCAAACAGTAAACCTTGGCACTATATTTCCTTCTGTAAGCTATGGACTGGGTCAGCATTCAAATGGGTCAAATCATCGTCATCATCTTCTCACAGAACTTTATTCAGCCATGAAGGCAGCAGAGAGGGTCAGCTCCTCATTTCAGTAATCGTTAGCTCTCCCAGTTCCTGTAATGCTTTGCTGATAAAGAATCACAGCGAGGTTTTGTCACTTTCGGCTGTGACGTAAATTCAACGTAGTCTAACAACACATGATTTAGGTTCTACTCAGTCACGTGTCAGGGAGACACGGGCAGTATTTCCGTGACGGGGGGGGGGGACCACGTTGTCGTGAGGAAGCATGGTGGCTGTGAGGGTGGCCTCATCTCAGTGCCACAGATCATGTATTAAACAAATACTGCAAACAAATAACCTACTGTCTCGTGTGTCTACTTGGGGGGCATGCCGTGGATTGAGCCACTGGTTTTAACATGTGCATTCAACCTCCTTCCTCCCCCCATGGTTTGTGATTTGAGTACTGCCTAACAAATCCCACTCCTTGATTCTTATCTTCTGAAGGGGAGGGCAGGTGTCCTATTCCAAAAAAACAAAAGGTGCTGAATCTAGTTGTGCTGTAAACATTGGTTCTCTGGTATTTGGCCACTCCCTGAACCATCTGGCTGTCTCTTCACTTCCTCTTCATTTTCTTACTCCAACTCTCCAGCTGCTGTTTTCTCTCTCTCAGTAACTGCCACTCAGTGAGGCAGGCCCCTGTATTTGGAGGGATCCAGCAACAAAATTAGCAGGAAGTTGCATCACACTTCCTGTAAGAGGCAGGCTCGCTAGTGGGAAAGCTTTTTTTTAAATTAATGTTAGCAATTGTGTAATAATGCGACACCATCAAGTTAATATACATCTATAATTGGCAGCAAAAAAGCTTGCTGTAGCCACTTTTCATGTACATTTTTGGTTTGATACTTTTATCTAATGCAACTTAATTTTTTCAAAGAATGGCTTGATATTGGAGCTGATATTGGATGTACTCTGCTAAGTATCACAGTCCTTGAACTGGCTACTGCTGAATTAGGAGGTTGTGTCCTTAACCATT
This sequence comes from Gymnarchus niloticus, assembly GCA_009936485.2. Taxonomy (NCBI): domain Eukaryota; kingdom Metazoa; phylum Chordata; class Actinopteri; order Osteoglossiformes; family Gymnarchidae; genus Gymnarchus; species Gymnarchus niloticus. Next base: position 6,168,075 of record JAACJT020000013.1, on the reverse strand, counting down.
GCATCATCTGCTGTCTCTATTTCATATGACTGGACAGACTGAATTGCAGCAAAGTTGTCCTGGACTGTTCTGTATGGCAGTCATCCATATCAATCACCGTGGTCAGTGTGATGGGATCCAGCCACTACTCACCAATCACAAACAGGGGCAGATAGGCCTGAAGTATGTAGGGGAAGTGGACATAGGCAGAGACTGGGTGCACCATCTGGAAGGAGTACGTTCTCAGGGACTCAAAGTACGGCAGCGCCTGGAAAATGGTCACCCCTACAAGAACCGGGAAGGTTTCTTAACGTCCAAACGAGGAGCTTGCCAAATAGCAGTACGGGAACATTCTCTACCCAGAACATTCCCGGCCAAGTCTCTAACACCTTTATTATCGGAAAGCTGCTTCTCTTCCCCAACTTGACAGCGTTTCCCCCCCTACTCGTTTTTCTAGGAAGCCAAACCATTAGCCCTTCCCACCCTGCGGCCTCAGTTTTCTAGGCAGCCCAGCCTCCACAGCCTTTCCACTCTGGACCTACCTCCCTCCTTACACCCACCCCAAAGACTGATTCATGCTGGCTCATATCCTGCTTTCCTAAACTGGAACCCTATCAAGCCCAGTCACACTCTGCCTAATCAAACTGAAGCAGAGTTACCGGATGCACAGTCAGATTATTATTATTTTAGTAAGTAGTTGTGGTAGAAGATTTCTTTAGAATTGGAGGCTGGGTTGGCAACTGAAAACACATTAATAGGAGCAGATTGTTTCCATACCTTCTGCCAGCACTGAGAGTGGGTACACTGGAATCCAGAGGGAGTGGTGGGACCACAGCATGTTCCAGGATGGCATGCTGATGAGGGACATGAGGTTGTGGGGGTACCTGCACCAGTAAACAAACCATGTGGGATTTCAGAGATCCTGGCCCACTTCAGGAGCAGATTCAAGCAGGAGCACAGAGGTGGAGTCTGAGGCCAGGAATCACCCTGTTGAGTGGTCCTCAAGGTTGTGCATGTTTCCACGTGGGATCCACCGCCTGTTGGGCTAGACCAACCATTTTGTTTCTCAAGTACTTACGGTGCTCAGACCCCCATGTGATGAATCAGAGAACTCTGTACTGTTCCGACCTTTGAGGACACATTCAAATAAACCCAAGTTGCTGTTTGTACAAACTTCTTGTAATATATCATGTGCAGAATACAATATATTCTCTTTGCTTGTAGAACTAGTTATAGTATTAAGGACAGTAGGGCCAAATAAAAACAACATACCGTATGAGACCAAGAATATTCCATAGGTAAAACACTGCACACACTATGGGTTTACTCTGAATATTCTCTTGAGGGATTATCACAACAAACAACAGGAAAATCCTCTCTGAAACCTGCAAAAACAAAAAAAGTTTTTTCACTGCTCCGATAAAGTCTCCTATCAGCTTGAAAATGACCAATGGTACAGTACAGCAGTGTAGGAGTAGTTCTGTACTACACAGGTGGGCTTATTAGCCCAAAAACTACTTCCCAAATTATGCATGAGACATTAACAGACAACACTTAAATATTCAAAGAGTCTCTTGTCATCCGTGTTCAATCTGTCATTATGTCCACACTGGCTTTCTATCAGCAGCTGGCACAGGCGTAAATTGCCTGAGGGGGAGAGAAACAGGTACTTGAACAAAGCGAGGCAGGAGGGCTCCCTTCTCGATGCCGTCTGCTATGTGAAACAGCTCCAGCGCCGATAACAGCTGGCACAGGCTCATGACCACACCGACGGAGTAGAAAGTGTCAGCAAGGGCGTCTGAGGATGAAGCAGATCTCAGCTGGGACGCGCCTCGTCCGCCAAGCGTAAAGAGGAGCCACTCTCGTTACTAGCGGGAATCGACGCTTACAGCGCAGGTAGTCGTGGTGACGAAATGTTTGCCTTGCAAGTTCATGAACTCGAGTGGAAACTGATGCCACACCGTACACATTCGCACACAGAGGGCCGGCTGACCAAGTGTACCTTACCTTCACCGAAAGATAAGAATCTGGCCGTCATGTTGGCAAATATCCATGTGTGCCCGCAGAATTGAAACAGATAATAGAGGAAAAGGTACGCGAGCATGATGGTGCACCTTATGAGAAAAGGACATACAGTACAAATGGCTTTAGTGCAGTCCTGTGCTTTCAGTCCAATTCTGGGGTTAACTGCAGTTATTATATATTGTATCAATAATAACTTTATTAAATATTATTATTATTACAGTTAGAGTGTAAAATAGTTTACGATATCGTTATCAAATGTCTGGAAGGTAACTTTAAGACAGTTGCATAATAATACCAAAGCAGATATGTTTCGACCCGAAAATAAAACCACAATCTTGCACGCAATAACGACTTCACGGTTTGATTTTGGCACACGTGTGCGTCACATGCCAAGAGCTGCCTCGGCACAAAAGCGGAACCGTGCAGTAAATGTAATCTACTTAGTAATCGTCCAAGATGAGAGTGCTCGTTATATCGCGGGCAATGCCTTGTCTATCTGTATAAACGCCTCACTTAACAGCAGACGGGCCTTTGAGCGGAGCAGGTATTGCCGCTTACCTCATTTGCTTAATCAGATCTCCGACTCGACCCGTCCGCAGGCAGTTTCTTTGTAAGGCGAGTCGAAAATTCAAAGTTTGAGGAAGTTCAAAATTTCGTATGTGTTCTGACGTCACGGATGATCGACAGATACGTTTTTCCTTCTTGGAACGAACCGCGCGTTTCTGTAATTCTAACGAGGAAGCGGCAGTATTAATTAATGATCCCCGGCAGCATTAATGATCTCCTGCAATATTAATGATCTCCTGCAGTATTCAATTCCATTGGGCCCAGAGTCCCCAGAGAATAAGCCAAAGGAAGCAGTGGCAAAGAGAAACTCCTTCAGAAGGAAGAAACCTTGGGAGGAACCAGACTCAAGGAGGAAGCCCATCCTCCTCAGGCCAGCACTGGGCAGGACAAATTAATTAATACAAATCAGAACAATAGATACAAAAGAGCAAGTCCTGTATCAGTCAGGGGGACTGCAGGGTCTTGGAGGTTGCAGTCCAGTAATCAGAGCAGGCTCGGTGGCTCAGAAGGCACCAAGCTGGTCAGACAGGACAGCTGAAGTGGAGGGAGGGCACGGTAGGCCAGCAGACGATTTTGAATCCGAGCCTCCAAGGGAAGCACCCCATAAGAGGGGGGCACGGGGGATAGAGAATATGTGTGAGCAGAGCAGTGATTTAAGGTGGCAGATTAATGGGCAATAAAAAATTAAACAAAAATAACAAGGGCCCCGGCATAACTATGAGGGAGAGACCAATGGGGACACAGGCACGAGGAATCCTTGTACTCCAGCACTCCAACAACACACAGTACATGCGAAGCAGGAGTGACAACACTGACAGAACGGTTCATCCAAAGTCAATGGCACTGATCCCCATCCAGCTGTACACCTCAGCCTGTAGTTGGGGAATGAGTAGCTACCTAAGGTCTCTGTAAGCTAGACTGAAGAGGTGTGCTTTCAGCCTGGACTTAAAGATGGAGAGTGAGCCAGATTCCTGCACTGCTGCGGGAAGACCATTCCACAGCTGTGGAGCTCTGTAGAAGAATGCTCTGCAGCCCAGCGTAGCTTTGTTTACTCTTGGAACTAATAAATAACAAGCCCCTTGAGAGTGAAGTAAACGGGGGGAGTAAGGAACTAAAAGATCGGTCAAGTATTCTTCTTCTTCTTCTATTAATGATCTCCGACAGTATTAACGATCCCTGGCAGTACTAACAATCTCTGTCAGTATTAATGATCTCTGGCAGTATTAACGATCTCTGGCAGTATTAACGATCTCTGACAGTGTTAACGATCTCTGGCAGTACTAACAATCTCCGGCAGTATTAACGATCTCTGGCAGTATTAATGATCTCTGACAGTATTAACGATCTCTGGCAGTACTAACAATCTCTGGCAGTATTAATGATCTCTGGCAGTATTAATGATCTCTGGCGGTATTAACGATCTCTGGCAGTACTAACAATCTCCGGCAGTATTAATGATCTCCGGCAGTATTAACGATCTCCGGCAGTATTAACAATCTCCGGCAGTATTAATGATCTCTGGCAGTATTAACAAAATCCGGCAGTATTAATGATCTCTAGCAGTATTAACGATCTCTGGCAGTATTAACAATCTCCGGCAGTACTAACGATCTCTGGCAGTATTAACAATCTCCGGCAGTACTAACGATCTCTGGCAGTATTAACAATCTCCGGCAGTATTAACGATCTCTGGCAGTATTAACAAAATCCGGCAGTGTTAATGATCTCTGGCAGTATTAATGATCTCTGGCAGTACTAACAATCTCCGGCAGTATTAACGATCTCTGGCAGTATTAATGATCTCTGGCAGTAATAATTATCAGCTGCATAAAAATAATTTTAGAAGGCAAACATATATGAATAATGCCGTGAGGAACGACAGAGTCTAATTGTTACTTAGTCCTTCATAAATATTTAAAGCAATGTTAAATACAGGTTTGTGATCTTGCTGATGAAGAGATACAGATGTGTCAATTTCTGATATTATAGGTTGTAAAATGTGCTTCAACAGACTTAAGAGCCGCACCGTTACTGCTTTCGGACCCGAGAATAATACGGATCAATTTCACAGTTAAGGTGTTGTTTACGCCCATGGGGATAACTATTTAAACACTTTATAGTCGTTTTGCAGGCAGCCTGGGGCTCCTATCGTAAATTATATTTTCAAATGATTCCTTCACATGGGCCAGTTCTGTGACATTCTTCTGACACCAACGGGCAAGCATAGGCATTGTTTCCCATAGTGGGCAAATTAAAACGAGTGAATACGAGGTTATGTTCCTTACACAGCATTCAAAGGCAGTGTCAAAGTGCAAATGTACAGTATGTTGAACAGCAGACCAGAGGCCGTCAAATTACGCTGGATTGGGAATCATCCTCTACCGGCTGCTCCCGTCAGGGGGCGCCACAGCGGAGCAACTGTTGCCATCTCCTCCTGTCCTCCACATCCTGCTCTGTCACACCAACCACCTACATTTATTGAATATGGCTTTATAATATGAGAGGGAATCGATGATATGTATTTCTTTAGCATTCACTCTGTCGTTTCCACCTGCAGCTTCAAACTTTTTGTTTTATATATCACTCTGTGTTCCTAGTTTATTTTATTCTAAAAAAAAAAACAAAACCACAGCTCAAATGATAATTCTGTCAGCGGTGAGGCATTGACACTGAGCATTGAGTCATTGCTGTGTTTTTCATTTTAATATCATTTCAAAATGACATGCATCTTCTATCCACTTACTCTAGTCAAGGTGACAGAAGGGACCTGGGACCTACCCCAGGCAGCACAGGATCCAAGCCTGGGATGCCAGTTTATCACACAGCACATGCACAATGGCGGTTTAGAGACAATTAGCCTAACTGCAGGAGGAATCTAGTATGCCACAGGGAGAACATGTGAACTCCAGACACAGAACAGAGGCATAATTCAAATCCACATACCTGGAAGTGTGAGGCGACAGTGCTAACCACCCATATTAAATGCCTAATATTATTGACATATTAGTTTTACAGATTCACTGCTTTTATCTGGTTTACTGGAGCTAGATTCCGGTTGTAATGAATTGACTTCAATTTAGGATTTTTTTAAAAAGCCAACTTCCATTCTGTAAACCAAAAATATTTTGACCAATGTTATGTAACTTCTGTTTATATGTTCACTGGTGTTACAATTTAAGCTTACAACTATTTTCGTTCATTAATTATTTTTAAAAATATGACAATTATATTATTTTATATTATATTATTATATTATATTGATTTTGGATTTTTTTTTAAAGATTTATGTTTGTCTCTCCTTTTTTAAATGCTCTTCTATTGTCAGTCTTCCGGATGGTTTCATTCTTTTCTTCATTTTTTAAATAACCATTATAATCAAGTTGTTTCATATGTTGTACTCCATGTAATATATGGTATTTATTTTGAATGTTCCTCAAGGGTCCCTTTTGGGCTTCAGTACTTTCTTACATTTTTAATACATGAACATTTCGGTAGGCAGATCTTTGTACCACTCACAATCGCACAAAATATCTTGAATAGGAAAAGTAGCACTTTAATGTTTAACAGTGAATTTCCGATCTTAATCATGGGTGAAGCTGGTAACAAGCTTGTTGTTTTTTTCTGGTAAGTGTTTGATCTTTGACTGTTCACATGTGTCTTAGTGGAAAATCATAACTAACCTTTCAAAAACGTTAAAGCTCAATTTCAGATGGAGCTTTTTTGATCTTCTTTCTATACGTTTCAGGTATTTTACCTTCATAAAGCCATCGTTTGTCATTTATGCATCATTCTGACCTTGTAAGCATTATCTATACTTACTATGACATGTGTGGTAACCAGTGGCATAGAGAACCTGCTCGCAACACACTCATCTCAGAAAGAACTATTTTTTGGAAGCTTGTGTCTTTCCTTTATTTAATGCACTAAGTTACAATAAACATCTGTTACAAATACAATTTATTTATAAGCCTGCATAAAACTTGATTATTTTCATAATGGTGTTTAATATAGGGTATAGATGGGGTGAAATGGTAACTAAAAACATTAGGTACAGTATGTTTAGGTATTCAGTTATTACAATATGAATTAAAAGTTCAAGAGGATAAAAATGATCTGTCATTAGCTCTAAATTTGTCTTGGCATAAATGCCTTAAAACAAAGAGTTCAGTGTAATGACTTGCCTCAAATTACATTTAATTAGATTCCTCAGACTTGTGGAAAACGATTCGCTGGAACACGTTGTGGAACCCGGACCCAGATTGATCTTGTCACTTGTCCGTCTGCCACAGGATCTTCTTCTGGATTCGTGGGCTGCTGAAATGGGAATGGAAAGATGGCAATATGGAGGCATAGCAGGGCCCTAAATTTAACAGCTATGCCAACATCTTGCCAGCTTCCCTCTTCCTACCCTGCCCTGCCCTCATGTCCCAACTTTGGGCACATCAAAGTAGCACGCAGCGCCATCCTCAGGTTACAAGCATGCAAGACACTAGAAATAGAGAGGAAAATCACGCTGAGCTGCAGTGGGAATATAGAAATGACTTTACTGTGTACTGCATCATGACTTTGATGTGTCAACATTGCCACCTTACTGGTGCAATTAAGAGTCTTCAGGAAAAAAGAGAAACTGGAAAATGGATTGCCGTTTTTGACAGTGGTCAACAGACGGAACCACTATTTGATTCAGCAGAATCAGAATCAGAATATCTTTATTGTCATTGTAACGGGTACAACGAAATTAAGTCAAGATAGAAGTGAAAGTTACCTCACGTTTTTGATTTAGGACACGGAATCTAATTGCAAAAGAAAGATTATTTAATTATTTTATCACCCATATATGGTTTTTATTTTGTAAGCAAAGGGGCACTGGGGAATTAGACATGAACAAAGGAACTTACTTTCCTGTAAGGTAATTAAGCTGTTTAATTAACTGGAAAATGGTTTAAAAACTTTTCTTTAGAAAAGGGATGTAAGTTTAGCTTGAAAATTTGTAAGGACCAAAACATTAGCAAATAATGACTTCAGTTATGCCTGTACATGAGGGTAAAAGTTGGCAGAGATACAACAGTTTCAGTTTTGCTGAAAGTGAGGTCGGGACATGTTCCTACTGTACCTACCTAAGTACATGCCTATACTTTCGAAGGTAATTACCTCATTATTATGCATTTTAACATGTTATTTCATGGGATGATTCAGCTGATTAGGAATTTAGGAACAATAATAATAATCCATCAGGTTGTGGGATTCCTGGGATGGGATGCCGGTCCATCACAAGGTACGAGGCAGGGCTACACCCTGGATGGGATGCCAGTCTATTACAAGCAAAAAACAGACACACATAATGAAACTCCACTTGGAATCTCAAGCCTGTCTGGGTGTCTTTCGGACTGCAGGAGGAAAGCAGCATGCCATGAGGAGAGTGTGCAAACTGCACACACTGAGTCAGATTTGAACCTGCAGCCCATGAGGTGAGAGGCAATAGTGCTAACCACTCAGGCACAGTGCAAGGATAATAATAATAAGAAGAAGAATATAAAGTCAAGTTATTGCTGATCTTTATATTTGAGAATCCATAGATGCCAATGATATTTAGAATTTGAACATACATCTGCATACACAATACATTATGCAAACACTAATATTAAAAACATCCAAGACAGAGGCAAAATGTAAGTCGTTAATGTGAAACTAAAGTTCTGAAAGTATTAAATATTGACTTGTTTAATACCAGATTTCATCGTATACTCAGATAAATACAAATGAACACCGTGGCCTGTCATAAACCCCAAACGCATAAACCCGACTAATGCTGTTGAAATCGCCGCATCAAAGACGATACTCACGACCAATACATGATACGTTTATCTTTTCGTTTTATGTTTACTTTCTGGGTGATACCCACGTTGTCTGATATGAAAAAGTATTCACGCTTTTCAAAGTTGGTTTACGGTATATTATAATTACTCATTCCAACAAGTTTCTCTCATATTATTACTTATATAATTTTGGATGTTAAGTACGCAAAAGTGTGGGCATGCAAGTATACAGTATATAGTATAATGTATATTCACACGTTCATACATACACAACGTATAGTCTACATGAGAAATAATCCTGCGCATCATTTTATACAGGTCTATATACAAAGCGTTCAATGTACTAAATTTATTAAGTTCTTAATAATTTAAGTCAAGTGTATAGTTCCGAAAACGGAAGTATTTAAGATGTCCTACCTCTGGATTCCCAAGCCGCACCTTCAGACCGATTTTTACCCCACAATGAAAAAGTCCGCTTTCTGATCTGGCATTTTATAGAGAACACCTTATCATTCATGCTATACGAGACTCCATGGTATAGTCGGGGATTTAAAGTTGCTCGGGAAGTCACAATGCAGGCAGTGATGAGAAAGTTGTGAGTCAGGTCAGCTCATAGGAAGGCAGAGGCGTGGGTTTGTTTCAAAACGCAACACGTCACTGCGACTATAAGGTCTGAAAGGTTACCTCAAGATGTTAAAAACCAGTCTGACAGCACTAACCCCAGAGCAGTCGTTTATCACTTTTGGGTCGGTCTTCACGGAAAACCGGCGAAAAATATCTACACTGAACTCTCGAACGGCGTATTGCGTGTGAGAAGATCAGTGTCCGTTTAACACACGTTCATATAGGTCTCCAGCTTCATGTACAAGAAGTATCAACATTCATGCACAACAAGCTGGCATTGCCCCTGTTTTAAATGAGATCAATGATAAAAAAAAAACAAACGAAAATCATGCCAGTCTGAATCACATGAACCAGGTCCGAAGATGTCCTGATTTTTGAGGGGCCACTTAATGAGTGGTGGCCGGTTCGAGAAGAACAAAGTCAGCATTTGTGACCTTAAAAATGGATCAAAACTTTTTGTGGGAGTCTCTGGAAACCAATAGTACGTGTTGCCGTTATGTGACAAGTGTCCAGTGTCACTTGTCAAAATCCATCCTCTTTACCCACTAGGTGATCAGGTATACCTGTGCAGGTATGAACACGGGAAAATCAGGCTGGAATCTCTGCCCTATCTATGTAGGTGTAAGTGTGCCTTACATCAGTGTCTCATTCGGGGATTGTCCAAACAGCTCACATGATGCGCTCCAGGAAAAGGGATCAAAATCGGAAAACCCCACTAGTTTGCTGATTAATTGTCTCTTTCCAGAACCAGGTGGGTGGCTTTTTTCTTGGGTACTTTAGCAGGACGCTCAGGCATGATGCACCAGACCACGGCGGAGCCAAATAAAACTTACACATATTCCTTGGAGATTCTAGACATTTTTTTATAAAAATTGGTGTCAACGTCAGGGTTCGCGACATGTGATTCATACACTCAAATAAAGAATGTCTCGATCTCGTCGGGCTGAGTCAAGGCATCCTTTATATTTCGCTGACCACTGGACAATTTTCGTGAAAAATAACTGGCCAGCGTGTTACGTAAAAACAGACAAATTACTGTAAAAAGGCAAGGCAGGCAATTGCGTGGGGCCCCATTGTTCTGGTTTATTGTTCTGTTTTTTTTATTCTTCTTAATATTTATATTTTTGAAGATAATAGTAATGTGAACTTTTGAAATAAAAAAAGTTTACATTTCGTAATTTTTTTGGTGGTGTCAGAGTATTTATAACATAATGGTGATGAATGCTGGTTGAAGGGCGGGCCTCCTGTAAATTTTTTCCTAGGGCCCCAACAGACTCTAGAATCGTCTCTGACCATAATCATGATGAGTCTGTGTGAATGAGTCTTCAATTACTTAAACATAGTAGGCCATTTGAGAAGAAGAGTCCATAAAATGAACGTGTTAAATAAAAATATAGCGAACATCATTATAATTAAAGTTTTGGCTAAAGTTCAGATGTATTTCAAGAACATTGATCATTTATAGTTACATGTAATACATACAGGCTATTTCTTATGACTAACAGCATTTATTTATATAGCCTATTCTTTGTAATCAAGAATGGAAACTGGTTTCCGCTGCAGGGAATTTGTCACCTGATCCTCGGGTGTCTTTCATTTAAAATGACGCTTTAAAATAGACTCAACTTGTCTAAGAAAAGGTTTGAACCACCAAAATTACGCATTACTTGCTCTAGACTTTTACGAGCTGAAAATCAGTCAGTGTTTATTTTTTTTTGGGAGGATGGGTAAAACACTCGTTTAGCATACAGATACTTTGGATGGGATTTAAAATTAAAGCCGCTCCTTTAATCTGTTCGTTACTGGTTCATTTAGCTCAGGGATTCTTAAAAGTTTTTTGCCCAAAAATCCAAATCACAAACTTTGAATAAACAATGCTGCAGGGAGCCAGGAGGATTCTAAATCGACCGTATTCTAAGAAGAGTGTGATCACTGCAGCCGTTGTGATGTTTTTTAATAACGGCGAAACTGAATGCGATGTCCATGTAAAGCTTATATCATGGCAATGTTTTAGTTCAGCAGTAATTCGATCATTTTTAGGAAAAGAACGCAAAGAATACACATTAGGAGTTTCTCTAACCTACATCTAAGCGTGATCTGGTGTGAAGGCTTGTCGTATGAGCAGGCCTTGCCGCATTTTCTTATCAGTCCACTTCAGGTTCAGTTGTAGACTGACTCATTCATTCTGCCGCACCTTGCTCCTCCCAAACTGTACATAGTTAATTCATCACACGAATTACGTGGAGTATATATCCCACATTGAGCACTTTGGCACACAAAATACAAATGTAATTTGTGAGTATGATTATTACAGACATCAAATATGTCTAAATGTCACTGTTTGAAGTAAAGGCAGCTTTGAGTAGCCTATTTTTTAAATTAGCATGCTGTTATTAGTGTTACATGTTGAAGATTATCAAAATCCCCCATCAAAGATACATTTATGTGTTTATAAACACACAAAGCTGTTAACATTGTTTCATTTAGTTTTGCTAACCGTTAATTGGGTTGATATTCATGGTATGTTTTGAAGCCCAGTATCTGCAGTGGTTATTCATTTTTTTTCGAAATTGCAAAGTTCCAGTGCAATACATTTTATTCCAGTTTCTTTGTTTCCTTTCTTAGCCATGGCTGTTTTTTTTTTTTCCAAGCAACTTAAAATATCCATTTATCCTTTATGCTGCAGGAGTTCAAGTTGCTAACCTTTTTTTGAAAGCTTCAACACGCGATTCATTTGAAGCTGAGTGAAAATTTTTAATATGAGTTTGGTTAGATATTTCCAGAAGACATGCGTGAAGCACCACAATCAGACAGTTATCCGACTGTTAAGCATCAGCTTGCAGGTTGCCTTTATAGGGCATTATATTGAGGAAATGATCAAATTCAAAATGCCCATTATGATCCAAAATGAGCTCATTTTCAGATGACTGTACCCCAGCTCAGCACGCCAAGACACATGGCTTGCGACAAAGGGCCCTGGGTCGTGGCCTTCAGCTGACTCGGGTGTTAGTCTGAGTCAGGCTAGACCGGGTGACGTCACAAAGCTTCCCTGGCCCCTGCTCAGCCTCACTGGTCCATCTGGCTCTCATTAGGACACGGCTCACGAGTTACGGAGCGTCTCTCGCGGTCTAATGTCAAAGTGGCGGAATGAGGAAAGTCCCAAGCTGAGCCAGCCAGCGTAGCTAAATCACTGAACAGTTCATTCTAGCATGGGGGTTTCGCTTTGACCAGCATCCAAAAGCCTTCAACTGCTTTTTTTTGCCTCTGCGGTTTATTTCACTAAACACCTAGCAAAATTTTCTAGGATTATTAAAAAGTGGAGTTGAAAGATTTAATATTTCTTGCTTAACTCTTTTTAGTCCTGAGGTCAATATAAGCATGGCAACAGAGGTTATAAATATGATCTTAACGTAAAATGTTCCCGCTGACATGAGGATAATCCTTCGTGTTACATGGCATTACAAAATAAGGTACTCTCACACCAGAAAAATTGCCCAGACTCCGGCACCCGCCCTGTGTCCTGTTAATGAGAATATTCCCACAAACACACATTTATGTTTTTTCTTTCTAGCTGAATGGCTTTGGTTTCTCTTCTCTATATTGTGTTGATTCCATTCTGGCCACCTCCCTGCAGCCCCGAAAAGGGAAATGCTCTCTGTAATAACCAATTACTGTTCTGATCCGGGGACTGTCACATAAAACGAGAATGTGTGAGTTTCAAAGAGTAAATTCCCTGTCACCACAACATATTTGTATTTGAAAGATTGTGAAATTTAATTTTAATCTGCATATTGTCAGTCCTCCACCCCCCCATGCCCGCCACTTCTGTTCCTTATTGTGGTGTATCTGATGATGTTTTCAGCTTTGACTGTATTTCTAATACCCAAGATTGTCGCTAGGGATGTTTTGGGGGGGTTTATCCTACCTTAAATATTCTTTACCCACTCTGCTCACCCCAATAAGCATATGTTATACGAGCGTACGCCATCAATCGTTTGAGCTTACGACCAGCCACCCATAGTAAAGGCTTACCCATGCACCCCCTACCATAAACTCTATAGTGACAGCCCTGCTAATAGGTTTTTACGTAAAAACAGCCAACCTCCCCATTTTTTAATGATTTCTAATAGTTTCCTGTGAGTCATTACTGGTATAACAGGTAGTTAAATATTGTACAAACGTACATAAAGTAAAATGTCAGTTTTGTTTTTAAAGCTGGTATTCTTAGTGCGGTACGTGAATAACACCAGATTTTACCAGAATTTCCTTCCTCATTGAACATATCCAACATGTCTCTTCTTAATGGAATAATTAAACCTTTACTGTTAAGACTGTTATGTAAGCATTATTTGCATAACTTGAGGTAACAGTTGAATTATCTGTCATTTAAAAAACTATTTAAAACAAAAATCCTCAAAAATTACTTGGACTCCAAGGACCCTAACATTAACCACATGGAAAAAAATAAAAAATATGCATCAGTCCCTATATAAGCTGCCCAAGATTTTCTCTAAAGATGATTTTGTTTTCCTTACTGCGCTCATAAAAAAGTTAAAAGGATTATTACTCAATTTGTCCCAAAACTTCAGCAATCAAAAGTGAAAAAACATAAATCTTAGAAATGCTTCCTTTATAAACTTCAGTAAAAATGTATAATATTCATCGTACATTCTGTCATGTTACATATGTCTTCCTATAATTCCTTCTTCCTTAAAATAGTGCATGAGTCCAAAATGTGAAGACAATATTTTAAAAAGAGTTTCTCCTCTCCAAAGCATATACAACAAGTTTAGGTCTAGGCTACACTCTACTTTAATGTTCCATAGCCAGAATGGCATATGAGGCTTAAACTAGGCAAAGTCAGAATGTTTAAATGCTGACCTGGGAATGTTTTCACTTGGTGTAAATGAGGTGATTCACTACAGATTCGGAGTCACACTTCACATAAGGCTGTATTTGCTATTAAACTATGAAATGAAACCAATGTAGTGGAATTTACAGTGTATATACTGTGCTTACGTGCTTCAGAACCCTGCTATCCAGTGAATATGCTTCAGATCACAGTGGTTTTTAAGCAGAAACAGAATTCTTATTTTATTTTTGGCAGTCAGGGTGTCCTTTTATCAGCTGAGCACCTGCCCTAATACTGGCGTGCACACAGCTCTGGTCCTAACCCATCAAAAACGGATGGTCACCAAATATATAATGATGGCTTCAGAAACCCGTTGGGCTCGTGATGAGCTAAACAACTGACTCAAGATTAAGGTGAGCGGCTGGTGTGCAGATCGACTGTAGTAATTATACACCACAGTACTTTCGGATGAGTACCACAAGGAAACCAAATTTTCACCAGATGTGACAACAGGCATGGTAGCTCACATGTAATTTAACGTGTTAACCGTGTCAGTGTGGAAATCCATCTAGCCATGAATTTCTTCTTCAACCTTCTGATTCATGAATTGAGTCACACCTTATTACTTCTGAAACATAAAAAAGAACGCTTTTTAATAGCGATATTTTTAATAACTCAAGGTACGTATTTAATGTGATTCTGATTTACTCAGTACATATGTACATCAACAAAATGTTCCTCACAACATTCACCATTTTTCAAATTAGAAAAGACCAAGTAGAAATTATCATTTTTTTCAGTAATAATGTGTAAGCATACAATACACGCATGCATCTAAGTAAAAACCTGCAACATCCCGTACACCAAAAATTCAAATGAATTGATGTGTAAGTCACCAGTGTGAAAAAGATTTGCTTTGGATCTGCGTAAACTGATGTGTTCTCCCTAAGAATCTGTGACTCAGACAGAAATTATATACTTCCTGGATATCTGTGGAAATATTTCAGTCCTTTTCTTCAGTCTATCTGTGGTATCAGATAAACCCACAGTCCATGTTATTTTAGAATCAAGGTCGAGGGCACAATCCACTCATTTTGGCTTGTTCGTGTAAGCCTGTTAAATAGACAAGTTTCAACATCTTTTTTCCATTACTACATTTCTAAAGAAATACTTCAGAAAACGCCGACAGACTGGTGCCAGTGATGCACAGAAGGATTGTGACGTGACTGATGCTGAATGAATATAACGTCTCTGTATGGCTAATTCCCTTACAATGCTATGTTGACCAATTGGTGAAATGTAAATAAATAACTATTCAATATCTGTAACTATCCCATATAAAAAGATTTCACGACCACCCAGCGAAGGCAAACATATATAACTAATTTGTTGAAAACGGTTGAATTTGGATAATTTATAAGAAAGTTCCAGATTGTCGTTTGAAAGTGTTCTGTTGGAGCACTTCTTTTTATCAAGTAAAACAAAAAAAAAATGAAGGGTCCTCGCTATAGCTCGAGATTCGAAGTACAATTACTAATTATTAATAACCGGCCAATGAACCTATACAATTAATGTAAAAACCGATACGGGATTCAGGACTACCACAGTATGTTTTGAAGTTGATTTTTCAACAAGTACAACGAACATACGCTTTCTAAATGTTCGAATTATGAGTTATGAATTCAAATGACCATGGCAGAGCTTCTGGGCGCCCGCTGGGGGGAGCTGTTTAGCTGTCGTATTTGTCGAAAGCAGCTTCACTGAAATTTAAATTTGCGCACGTCTGCCAAATTTATCACAAATGTTTGGTTTATTTTAAATGACTAATTCCTCTATCAGCCACTATTACGATAAATATGTGCAATGGTTCAGATAAAAAAGCCTTTCCAAACAAGTCCCTGCAACAAACAGAATGCTGTCCCATTAGTGTGTAATTATCTTTTTTATTGATTCGTCCTAATTCATGTCTCAAAAACGCAGCATTGAAACGCGACATTTCCTCGATGCATGACGTTATAGCTACATATAAAAACAATATTGCAATTTTGTAGGTAATCCCGTCATAATAGTAAAAGAGGCAGAAAACTGGAGTGAAAGTGTCGGTAGAGATGATAGACCAGTAACGACATTTTATACTTATTCTAAAATCGCTACAATGGATCGTAAAACCACAAGATGGCGCTCATAACCATGAGGAAAAAATAATGAGTCATTATTATCACCTATGGTAACGCCCTTTATTACTTAAAATACGGGAAGGACTTGTATATGTAGGTATTAGTTGATGCCTGCTGTATTTCTAGGTTATTGTTTGTGTAAACAATTTATGGATTGGATTATATAAATAATCGCATTGCAACATCTAGCATAACGTATTGAAATTAAGTTTGACAAGGAGAAATTTAAGTCTGAATCCGTGATGTAGGGGGTGGGGAGCGTGAGAGGACAAGTAGATGGATTATAACAAATCTCTGAGCCTTTAATGCAGGAATGGAATATTATAAAAATAGGCATTAATGTTGCTATGCCTGGACAATCTGGTGATGTCACCTTGGGGGTCTTAGACTGTGAAAGTCAGCCAGTGAGAATAGCCATTTTGATAAGGAGTTGCATTTTAAAACATGACCACTGCAACACAAGCCTGTTCTATTCCTTGCCCAGTCACTGATCAGTTGAAGAGAAACACAGATGTTTCTGGCTCATTCTGCCAAACAAAGAAGTCAATAATCCTTTTTTGTTGTCATCCCATTTTTCGGGACCCATGATGTATTCTCTTATTCAACCCATTGTTCATTTTATCCATAAAGTAACTGACCAAAGTACAGCACTTCCAGTCATGGTTTTATTCTGCTGTTGCCAGTGGCACACTACGAATAGTCGAGGACAAAGTAACTGCTGACCCCAAGCTCTAAGTTGCACGTGGCCGCAGGATTTACCTGAAAGCAATCACCCGACTATCCATCGGAAGGTGAGCGACACCATCTTCTTTCTCTCATACATACATCTACAGCATATGATTCAAGGGTAACCAACTGAGAGCAACATGCCACCAGCTCCTGCTCTGGCTTCCATCCTTGTCCCAGTGGGAGCTGCTCAGAGTGGACCCCATGCTGGAAGGTCCGGTCACCTTCACTACACTTAATTACACAAGCTGCCCTTCTTGGGTTTTACAGACAACCCGCTGCTCCTGTTAAATAAACGCTATTGGGATTAAAATAGGATTAAATCTGCCCACTGCAGCGACATGCCTGTGTGGCTCTGTGGGCTAAGCGTCTGTGCCAATGTCTGGAACGTTGCTGGATTGAGTCTCACATCCGGCAGGGTGATCATATTGCCCTTGGGCCCTTGAGCAAGGTCCTTAAACCCCATTGCTTTCATGTGCTGGATGTCATAATGAATGCAACACAGGAGTGTAGTGCAGAGAGAGGATGTCTTTAATTGGGAAGCTAGCTCATGGTCAAACAGGCAGGGGTCAAGCCAGGAATCTGGTAGGAGACAAACAAACCAGGGAAATCCAAAGTTGTCAATGTCAGACTGAGGTCAGGATTTGAAGGACAGTTAGAACAGCAAACTAGTTACAATCACAAGACAAAGAGTTGGGGTCAATAGACAGACAGGAGTCAAAAAACAGGTAGGCAAAGATTATGGAAATAAGTGCTCAGTACTGTGCCAAATACACTTCAATACCTCACGACTAGAAATATGAGTGCAAGTCCATTTATTGTCCTTCTGAAGCTGACCCAGGTGTTAGTACTTGGGTGGAGGACGATCGAGGATACCCTGGGTGTAGCAGGTTGGTTGTGGGTGTGACAGATACTGACTGATCCTGTGTTTTGATCCCAACACTTAGTTTCATGACAGGGAGATGGCATATGTGGAAAATACCCAGTTTCCCTATGGTAATGGAAAATATAACTATAGCAAATTATTAATGTGATGTCACCAACATCACCTAGTCCTCTATTGAATTCAAAATGTGATTAGGATCCTACCTGTATCTGTAGTTCATCCAAATGAGATCTAGTTATATCCTGGCAAGATCTTGGTTTAGGTTTTAGGAGTGTTGAAGAGCACTTGGAAACCACAAGATGAAGGCTGCTCTGCAGGTGTACAAAGTCCTTACATTTCTATTTGCTAGATGTCTTTGAATTCTCGGGTTTTATTTTTCCTTTAGCTTTTCATAGATTTCTGTGAGCTTGGATTACATGGACATCGTACCCAGTTTTTGTTTTGTTCCACTGAAAGAAACTCAAAATTTGTATAGACTCTTGTGGTAGACTTCCCCAGGCTGCTGCCACAGAGTGACATGCTCTGTTGATTTGATAACAACTGAGACCTATGTAGAATTGTCCTTTCATTCTTATTAAAAAGACTATATTTGCATTAACAAGCTACAAAAAGAACATCGCATGTAAATAGACCACTTCTTACCAGGTAAATGCCAGAAAGAAATGGGTCGAGAGCACGGTCAGCTCTTCATATGACTCGGACGTGTAACCATGAGGCCATGCATCTACACCCTGGGCTACTACGTACTGTAGCTGGCAAAGAGCTGGGCGTTCTTCTCAGGCCTGACCATTAAAACAGCCCAGCCATGTCCGTGGGGAGATAACCTTCTAGCACCAGAGATTATGCAGCCTCAAGGCCTACTCCTGGATGATGACGTGGAAACTGATAACTGTTTGCAACGTAACCGACTGTCGTGAAGTACTATAAAGATGGATTTGTAACTGTAGCGGGCAGAGCTCTCTAGGGATTGCCTTGGTGATCCTGTGAGGCTTCTCCTTTGTGCAAAGCAATAAATTATATCATATGGACTGTTTTGGGATGTTCTGATCATCTGTGACTGTTAAGGTGTTTTTTTTGCCATGACAATTTGTGATCTGGTTGTAGTTTGGACCAAAGTGTGGATTGTTTTGGCCGAATCTGTAGTTCTGTGTCGCTCCTACTAGGTCAAGATAACCAAATCTTTGAATTTAGAGACCACAGTCAACAGGGATGTGCTAACATTCACAAAACATTTCTGCAAAGCTTTGATAAAAATTGCTGATCTGCATTGTTGGCTTTGTGGTAGCTTTCTGAAATAGCGCTGAGATGAAGGTGAGTGAAGAGATGATGACATGAAGAGTGAAAAAGGCCACAACATTTCAGCCCATTGTTTTCTGTCAGAATTGTATCAATAAAAAAAAACAAAATTACAGCAGCATCGTGTTTCCTCTTGAGTTTTTATTAAAACAGTCTTAGTTAATGTTCAATACATAGGAGCGTAAACATACATGTGACCTGTTGGCCAAGAACAACTTGACACTGAGAGTCAGGGGGTCTTTCTTTCACAGTTTTTGTCCTGGCCTTAATCCTCCTCTGTATTTAACAGTGCAGAACTTGCTGTAGATTGCCACTCTTTAATCCTGTTAGCAGGTTCCCTGAGCAGAGTAGTCACATGTCCATGTGTCAGTCATCATCTGGCCTGCTCCCATTTCAGGAAGTCCATGTTCCTCCTTGATCCCCTTTTACCATATTTTTAACAGGAATGCTTTGCTATTACTTCCAGGTTCCGACCATTTATGCTCTAGGCCACTATCGGGCCGAGTGCTTTTCTGGAAGCATGCCTCATCAGAACCAAAACTGCTGACAGACCTAGAGAACAAAAAGATGGATTTAGGTAGAGCCTGGTTTGGGATGGGGGAGTGATAGAGTTGGATCCCTCTGTTTTTGTTCTGGACAGATTTCCAACAAAATCTTGCTGCGGGTCATCACTTTCATGTGGGACGTGAGCCCAGAACTGTGACTCATTGGAAAAGACGCTTTGTGAAAAAGAGCTGAAAGAGACACAGGCATCAGCTATGGGAGCATTACGTGGACCACAGGCAGCTCCCAAAGCAGGCATGGCTCACAACTGAATTTCCCGTGGGGACCTCCGCACATCCTTTATGTGGATGACACAGTTTAGTTTTTAGTTGTGAAAAAACGTAATGTGAACAAACTCAGACTGCTTGTCAAACACACTGTCTCTCTAACAGTGAGACAAACATGTAGACCGCACAGGATGTTAAACGGTGATGCTAAAATAGGCTTCCCTGTGTCAGTAGGAAGCAAAGTACAGCAGATGCCTCGCCGGCTTGATGTCCTCACTCAGAATAACTGTGAATTGTCCTGCTTTCGTATGAAGCACTTAGGGAAACAACACCTTTTCTAAAAGAACATCTCTCCTTTTCTCTATGGTGGCCCCTTGTCTGTCAAACTGTTTTGGTCAACTGAAGAAAAGCCTCAATGAACAACACAGATCCACCTCTGGCCTGTCTGAACTAAGAATTCTTATTTATTTACTTATTTTTTACATTTTAACTTGTATTCACTACTGGATCAAGGACAGAACTCTCATGTCAGAGTATATAAATGCATCCAAGAGGAATGTCATCATCAGGGTAAAGTGGCGCAGTTATGTTTTAAAAAAATTGAGAAGAGTGAAGTATTATTGACCTCTATTGTCCACAATGAAAAATCCTGCCCTTTCAGTTCAGCTTCACGTGGCAATTTTAAATTACTGTCGCCTTTAATAGCACTGAAAACGTAAAAAATACCAAGACACGTGTCACAGGGTAACCATAAGAGAGTACAAATATTGTTGCTTTGTTTTTTACAGGGATTTAGTAATTAGGAGATCATTTGTTAATTGTTATTGAAGAAGGGCTCCTTGCAACATAGCCAGAACCACAGAAAAAATATTTCAGGCTCTGCAATCACTCAACTTTCATGGAAGCGGGAAAAAGATGCGGGGCATGATGGGATTGGCTGCTAGAAGCTCTGGAGGAGAACATGCCTAATATGGAGAGACTTCAAACAAGGGCTACGTCACACCTGACACTACCTGTGAACCATCCAAGCTTGTGTGTGTGCTCCCTAATCTAACTGGACACTGTGCACCCAAACCCCAGTTAGACAATGTCTAGAAGCTAATTTGGAATCTGGGCCAAAAGAACGCTTTCTGTCTGTGGAACATATTTGTTTCGTAGAGAAATAGACATGAAAGCAAGCTGCTCATTATGACAGACAGTGATTTGGTTGTAAAATGCTTTGGCAGAGTCAATCTTGTGGAAGCATCTAACTCATTATGCTCTTATCAGACGATTGCTCAACTTCTTTTGAGTCACTCATCTAAGTCCTATAAAAAGATATGGAATAAATGAGTCTGTGCACAGAAGAAAAAATAGACCACAAAGAGAATGCCGGCGCATAATAACGTTACGGAGGCAATTAAACTCTGAATCACTTTGGACTTTGAACTAGAAATAAAAGCAGGTTTCAGACCACACATCGATGCCTATGAACCACCCTGGCCCATAGTTAAAGTAACACACTCAGGCTTGCCATTAGTGCTGGCAACGCCAGGATAGATTTGTGACGATGAAGAGCACCAAGGCTTCATTAACTTTAAATGAAAAGACCAGTTTAATCCAGACGAACACAATTGCTTTCCCGTTCAACCAGACACAAATTCATAATTTAAGTCTCTTAATATTGTTCGTAGAGACTACCTTGCTTGCTTAGCCCCCGTATGACTTTTTCGTCATTAGGAAGATGGAGAGCAGGAATCGTTAGGGTTGGTCAGTCGTGACTTGCTGAGCTGGCGGAGATGCCAAAGAGACTGCGGTGGAACTGCGTGTCTCTCCAATATTTGATCGGTCTGGGATCACGTACGGCGGCAGAAAGCAGGGACGAGAACTGGCAACCGGTTAAAGTGAAATGAAAACATTCAGTTAAATTACCCGGCACATTTCTAAATTACAATAAGTCAACAATAAGAAATAATAGTCCAAGCACGAGAAACACCCATATCCGATACCTTTACATGAAAGATAAATGTATGAATACGCTCCTGTAAGGACAGATGTATTGTTCATGCTGCATTTTAATTATGGGCATATTGTGTACAAACCGTGAGACTTAGTTGTATGGCATGTCACAACATGTTCGCTCCTCGTAGTAGCTAATACACAATATGGAATTTGATGTTTCGCTCTTCTCTCCTATTCTGTATAAATTTCCCTACACTGTCGCGCCTTACCACCACTGGATAAACGTCTCAAATCGACTGATATACCGCCAACACAATAAGATTTGTAAACGAACAATGGGGGAAAAAAAATACTTCATCAAGATACCCTTGCAGTATTTACATACTGCCATACACGTAAGAAGGACCTAATTAAGATACTCCTCAAATTCACGTTAGAAGTGACTTTCTTCGGGCATTAAGTGATGCTGAGGTAATATTATAGAGATGCCCCGCAGCAGATATGGGCATCGTACCACATCAGCGCCATCATATTTCCATCAAATACCACTGCCGATGTAACCACGGCAACTCTCTTTACAGAAAGAGCATCCCGACTGTCTTATTCCCAGTGCGTCTCGTCCAGTCCCCTATACCAGTATAAATTCACTACTGCTTTCACGTGGTAAGCACAGCCCGACCATCGGCTGCGATCTTTCCCATAGATTAGCAAGATATTTTTGACTGGTGGGATTTTGCGCTGAGGTAAGGGGGATGGATGACAGCCCGAGCTGTCCACAGTCAGCCTCTCGGAGCTCCTCCTCTACAGCCAGAGAGAAAGGGCACCTCACATCTCAATGAGAGCAGGAGGGCATCAGCGACGATCGCACACTCCATTTCAGCCGAGCGCTCCACCAGCAAGATCTCTGAAGGTAAGGATGGTCTGCGTTCCACGTTGTTTCGCACCAGCACCTAGAACACCTAGAACATTTCCCTTATTGCTCATGCTTGAGAGCCTCGCGCTTATTGATATCCAATTAAAAGGACAGGTAACTTCAAATTTGATTGTGGGCTTATTATTGATATTATTATTATTATTTTGCAATCATTAACAGTTTGAAAGCCACATTTCTATGGGGAATATTTACATATAACCTGTTTGCTTGTTGTGTATCATGCAACATTGGAACTGGCGAGAGAATTTGAATTTTGACACGCATGTGTTTCAGTCCCCAACAGATGTTATTGCTTTACATGTAAACGATATTCTTTCCAAGAAAAATATCTGTGAAAGTGCCTTTATTCTTTTTATTCTTATTCAAACTATAAAGCGGGTTATAGGCGAATGAGACGAATAAGCTCATTTGCTGTTCTGGTTTCTACAGTCCAGAAAATTAAACCCTCCCAAAAACAAATTTCTACGCGGAAAAGTCTCTGGAAACAATTTCTCCACCATTTCTATAGAGCCCGTTAGTTATTACGGCGAAAGTACAACTGATCTATTTTAATTAAGCTGTTCAAATCTAATTATGGAATAAACGCTGTGCAAAAGTGCGTTTAGATAACTCCGAGATGTCATTTAAATCGCATCTTTGTGTGTAAAGGAACTACGTGAGGGTAATTTAGTTTGTCTATAAGAAATATGAAGACATTCCTCCGTATTCCCCAAACGCCGATGTTTTTACCGATCCATCGTTCGCGCCAGCGGTCCTTGAAAAGGCGGCGGCTTTCGTACCGTCTGATGGAGAACTTACATATTACTTCATTATCCGGAAGTTTCACCTTATTAAATTATCCCATCCATAATATATTTAATAATCGTTAAAGAATAGCCCTAAAAGCAAGTAGCTTTGTTAAGCAGCTTTTCGTGTGCATTGTAAGCTGATCTTTCATCATTGGATATTTCTTCTAATGTGCTTAATATGGGCTGGTTTCTCTAAAGAGTCTAAAAATGTTTTTGGAGATGGTCCAATTCAAAATGGATATAGACTAAGTAAAGGGACTAAAGACATTACCGTTTTGAAATACATGGCATATACAGTGCCGTGAAAAAAGTATTTGCCCCCTTCCTGGTTCTTCTATTTTTGCTTATTAACAACACTTAATTGTTTCTGATCTACAAACAAATTTAGTATAGGACAAAAGACAACCTGAGTAAACACAATACACAGCTGTCAAGTGATCTTATGATTTATTGAGGAACAAAAACTCCCCAAAACCTATATCACCTGTATGAAAAAGTAATTGCCCCTTAGTCACCCAATGAACCAAATTTAGTTGATAAAAGGTTTCAGTTAGACTAGCCACGCCCAAGATCGATTGCTGCCAGCCCTTTTGAATCTAGACATCACTTAAATACAACCTTTCCAGCAATGTGAAGTTCCCTAATAATGTCAGCAAATAGCACACTATGCCTCGATCAAAGGAAATTCCAGAAGCTCTGAGAAAGTTGTGAAATATATCAGTCCGGAAATGGCTATAAATCAATCTCTCAAACTCTGGGACTCCAGTGAACCACCAGCCTCCAGCCATCATCTCTAAATGGAGAAAACATGGAGCAGTGGTCAATCAGCCCAGGAGTGGCAGGCCTAGCAAAATTACTCCAAGAATGCATTGAAAACTAATCCGAAAAGTCAGAGAAGACACCAGAAGAACATCTAAGGAGCTGCAGGTCTCTCTTAGCTCAGTTAATGTCAATGTTCATGTTTCCACCATCAGAAAGACACTGGGCAAAAATGGTATGCATGGGAGAGTGGCAAGGTGAAAACCACTGCTAAGCAAGAGAAATATAAAGGCTCATCTAACATTTGCCAAAAAACACCTTGATTATCCCCAAAACTTTTGGAATAATGTTCTATGGACTGATGAGTCAAAAGTGGAACTTTTTGGAAGCCCTGGGTCCCGTTAGTTCTGGCATAAAGAAAATACAGTTTTTCACAACAAGAACATCATGCCCACAGTCAAACGTGGCGGTGGTAGTGTGATGGTGTGGGGATGCTTTGCTGCTTCAGGGCCTGGATGACTTGCCATAATTGAGGGAAGGATGAATTCAGATCTCTACCAAAAAGTACTAAAGGAGAATATCCGGTCATCGGTCCGTGATCTGAAGCTCAAGCGTAATTGTTTTATGCAAGCAGGACAACGATCCAAAGTCTAAGAGCAAGTCCACTACTGAATGACTGGAAAAATAAGATAAAAATTTTTGGAGTGGCCCGGTCAAAGTCCTGACCTGAACTCCATTGAGATGTTGTGGCAGGACCTGAAAATAGCAGCTCATAGTCAAAAAACCCTCCAATGTAACTGAATTAAAACCAGTTTTGTAGAGAAGAGTGGACCAGAATTTCTCCACAGGAACACGAAAGGCTGATCTTCTGTTATGGGAAGCGTTTGATTGCAATTGTTGCTGCTAAAGGTGGCCCAACCAAGTATTAAGCTTAGGTGACAATTATTAAAATGGGTGATGTAGGTTTTGGGGAGTTTTTGTTATTCAGTAAATCACAAGATCACTTGACAGCTGTGTATTGTGTTTAGTCAGGTGGTCTTTTATTAAATTTGTGTTGTTAAGTGTTGTTAAGCAAAAATAGAGGAACCAGGAAGGGGGCAAATACTTTTTCATGGAACTGCACTGGTTCCATTCTTAATGCTGCCCATGTATTGTGGTTTATGTCTAATATTGAAGACTATTGTAATTTATGGTGAACTGCAATTTCCATTGTGTGTGTTATAATGCAGCATTTGTCTGAAATTAGTACTATTAAGTATGCAGAAAGCAGAATGATTCCACAACAGCAGAATCCTGCTGTTATACCTGAGGCAGGACTGCAGTTGGAAGAGGTGGATTTCATAAACCAATCCAGATTGCACCAGTAAGGTGACGGCATGCTGTTTATGAAGCTGGATTTATATTACACATCACTCTCCTACTGTGAATGCCTACAATGTACATCTACATTTCACATCACTTCCTCTGTCATCTTTTGATGTTTCCCCAGATGCCATTATGAAGACGCTCTTTGGTGCGTTTGGACAATGCCAGGTGCAATCCAGTTTTTTTTAAATTGGGACGCAGTACCATGCAGTGTGTTCAGTAAATCTGGTCTGGAAGCCCTTTGCCTGACTTCTGAAGCAGCGATGCACACAACCATGGGTCCGAGGCCCCCCAGCGACAAAGTGACTCCAAGCGACACTTCCCTGGAGTTGGGATGTGGCAGGCGCTGTCGGCATCATCTTCGGAAGAAACTGAGACCCATGAGAGTGTTGGGCTTCGTCTTGAGTCTCCTAGCAATAAGCGCGGTTTCCTTCTCATTCAGTGCCTTGACGTGGAGCCCAGGGCACAAGATGGAGGCCTCGTCAAGCTTACTGCTGTCGGGACCGGTGTCTCACCGAACTCTGCTGACTACCATGCAACAGCACCACCAGAACGTTTCCATGGACGGTGTGGCGGCTGTGAGGTCATCACCAAGCAGCAATCACAGCCAGGGTGATTACCCCAATGACCTTTTCACTCTGGAACAGCGGAGGCAAGGGGCGGTCATCTTGCACATGTTGGGAATGCTGTACATGTTCATATCCCTGGCGA
Source organism: Gymnarchus niloticus (assembly GCA_009936485.2). Taxonomy (NCBI): domain Eukaryota; kingdom Metazoa; phylum Chordata; class Actinopteri; order Osteoglossiformes; family Gymnarchidae; genus Gymnarchus; species Gymnarchus niloticus. Next base: position 6,141,859 of record JAACJT020000013.1, on the reverse strand, counting down.
TAGTCTGCGATGAGTTCTTCGTTCCTGCCCTGACAGTTATCACCGAGAAGCTTTCCATTTCCGACGACGTGGCTGGTGCCACGTTCATGGCTGCTGGTGGTTCTGCCCCAGAACTTTTCACCTCTGTTATTGGGGTGTTCATCTCCCACAGCAACGTGGGCATCGGAACGATCGTGGGCTCTGCCGTGTTCAACATCCTGTTCGTCATCGGCATGTGCGCGCTGTTTTCCAAGGAAATCCTGAACCTCACTTGGTGGCCACTGTTCCGTGACGTGTCCTTCTACATCATAGACCTAATCCTGCTGATTGTTTTCTTCCTGGATAACTACATCAGTTACTGGGAAAGTTTGACACTGCTTGGAACTTATGCAAGCTATGTGGTTTTTATGAAGTTCAATGGCAAAGTTGAGGTCTGGATGAAACGCTTGCTTAACAGGAATCAAGTCGTGGAAGTGGAGGCTCAGCCGAAGGTGAGTTATGTGTCACTCTTCCCGTCAAACTGTGCCGCTCACGTTTCATCTACTTTGCACAGGGAATGGGATGTGAAATTGCATTATAAATTAATTACAAGGTAAACCGTACAGGCCATACGTTTTGACATCGTGCATTTATGGTCCGTACTTGGACGGCATCAAGTAGGGTCCATAAAATGTTGCTATGCAACAGATGCACATCGTGGAAAACAGCAATGCTATGTTGCATAGCAGTTTCTAAGGTGACGCTCACAACGACATCTTTGAGTTAATACTCATGGCAAACACATACCAAAGGTATAACATATAGATGCTTTTGGTGGAAAGGCAGGGGCTGGTAGATAAGGTGAGCAGTTAAAAAAAATACTATATGGTCCATAAAACACAAATTAAATTTTGATAAGCTTTGTTGTTTTAGAACTTTATTGTCCTTTCTAGAGATGTTTCTCACTTTTCACTTCATGGCTGTCTTTGAGTAGGTACCTCTTGGTCTCCACACCTTGCAAATTAAGTTGATTGGATTAGCAGGTGAACCCCCTGACCTTGTCCAGGATAAGTGGTTGGAAGGTGGGTGGTTTAGCAGGTGAACCCAACATCTCGGTAATGAGCTGGTATGGTGTGTGGCAGAACTTGGTGACAGGTGGTGCAATGGTTCAAGAACACAGATTGTGACCAAAACATTGTTCATGTTCCAGGAAAGCTCTGCTGTTCCACCAGCGAACATTATTTATATAAGGTATAGAATATAAAAACCTGGGGGCTCTGAAAGATCAAATTGTCTACTGACAACATGAATGAGAACATCTGCTTTTACATGCAGGACAACTTTTTATTGAATATTTTAGGGTTTGGGGTGTCAGTGGTGCAATTCACTGTTGTGTCAGCATCAGCAAAGCCGCAGTGGCTGAAGCATTATGATTGGTCATCTGCCAGTTGGCTTATTCGCTGAGGCTCAAGATGCAATAATTTTATGGAAATTGCGGAGCTGATGAGCGTCGCAACATTCAGAGTAGCCATCTGTGTTCGGACTCGAAGGCCAGTAATCCAGATTTTCAAGTTAACCTGTCGTTTCCTTTAACACTGCTGTAGAGCTTTTCACAGAAAATATTTGGATTTTGTGGGAGATGAAAAATATGTCAAATTTGGCCTTAAACCATAAACATTCTTGATACCCTAAGCCCATAACTGAGAAAACATCCTTTCAGTTATAGGAGTTATTAATAGCTGTCCCTTCATATAAATGCCTAAGACTTTAATATTGGCTCTCATTTTCAAATTAATTATCTATAATTTGTTATGATGATTGTTTTTAATCATCTTTAAATGTCAAACTGCTCCGGCTCGTAATGACTAATAAGAAAAAAAAGTATCACCTTTTCCACACAGGGAAAGTGCAGCTTGATTTTGCTCCTAATATCCCCCACTTTCAGTCTATCTTGACCTAAAGAACAAAGAATGGCAGATAAATGGTTCTGCTGCTGAACTGAACAGAGACTGGGCGCAGACATGACAAGCATGTAATTTCTGCGGTTAATTGGGTCTTAAGAATCCACAGTCTGGTTCTGAGCACTGTGAATTCAAATTAAAATTAGTTTTAAAATTGCATTCATTGTTGTCTTTCTGATGCTCTGCTATTCCTTAGAAGGATTAATAGAACGACAAAATCCCAAACCCGTGGTGTTCAAGGTTAAGCTGAGCAAATTGTAACCTAGTTTGATAAATGAAATCTCAGGAAATGTGATGATTTCTTAGGTGCGTCATCTTTACACAGCAGTGCAAAGTCAGTCAAGTTTGCAGATGTCTTTTTTTCTAAGACATCTTTTCACGTATGGGAGCAGGTATTCACCACTCTCATCAATATTATTCCAAAAATATTAATGACAATAGTGACAAAACTACTGTATCAAATAATGAACAATGTCGTATTTATTCAAATTAGGGCCAACATCATTGTTTAAGGTGCATTTTATTGCAACAGTATAGAGATGGATTTTCTGCTGGGTCAGATAGAGAAGGAAAACTTTTAGACCTGATATCATGACCTTTAATCCTTAATGGAGCCTACAGTACGTTCTATCACACATAGCAGGTGCTTTTTGTAAATTATAATATTGACTCCATTACTCCACAACTCATGGTTTTATACGTATTTATTTGACGTTTTTGATGTTTTCTGTGTTCAAGTGCAACGTTACTAAGCAGAGGTTTAATTTTGTCATTAATACACCTTTGAAAATGGTCTTGTTCACTGGCTTGGTACTCACTACAGAAGCCTTTATTGAAAGGTTTAAACCGTTCAGCTCATTGACTATGCTAATATGTTATGAGTTTGCCCCAGGGTTTGATATGTGTATCCGTCCAATCATATTGGGGCAGCAGGGGGTCATGATGATTAATGAACATTAGCTTCAGCAATAATCCTGAAGATTCTTTTGGATAAAAGCAGCAAACCGTATGTATGACAGATTAAGAAAGTTAAATAACTCACACTAAGCAGCTGGTTAGGGAAACACCACTCCCTGTTATATTCAGTCATTCTGGAGATTTACTACATTGCTATATCTGGATTTGGTCCATGTGATCATTAAGATTTCACTTTTTGCATCATCTTTGCCTTATAATTTTGCCTTGAAATGTGATGCTTTTGCCCATAACAGGGACGCTTGTCCTAGTGGCCCTTTGCTGAAACGATGGGTACAGTGGTTTTCAGGATGTTACGTATTGCCTGCTGAACAACATTCAGGTTGAATGTATGTAGGAAGATTTTCATCTTCACAGTAATGCTGCACTTTGAATGGCGGTCAGCTGTAGCAAGTCTCAAATCTGGAGGGATACTCCGTACAATCCAGGCTGGAGGCGAGGTGAAAATTAGAGCTTTAAAGAAATAACTAGAATTTGCTTTATATATAAAACTTAAATTTTACTTAATGGTAAGATAATAAATGAGAATTTAAAAGAAACCTCAAAAATGACACTTTTGTTGAGAAAGATACATTCCTGTGTGAGAGCTTATTCTGGCAGTGTTTAGAGTTTAAGAGCAGAAGTATTTCTAAAGTTATGAACTAATAAAATGAATCCTTGTCTTATTCTGGACTAATTTCTCAGCTCTAAAAGTCTTCAGGTTACTCTGCTCGCCCAGTTAACAATCCCAGCATTCAGCTTTTAGGGCGATGCAGCTTACAAGACCTTCTGATGACCGTGGTTTTGAATTTAGCCACAAGGTCTGTGGAAAACAAAGAGAAACTCGCTGAGATGGGCCTTCAGCAGTGATCTGCTAGGCTTCCTTTACCTGCCTCCCTGTGAGTGGCTCACCGGATCGATTTTTCGCTCTGTGACAGGTTCGATCTCTTTCGTCTTTAGAGTGAAATTTCAAAATTCAAGATCTGTGTTCTCCGTGTGGAAGAAGTCACATTGCCGCATTCCGGGAGCAAATTTGCTTGGTGTCCAGGCTTGGCCCATGTAAGCATGTCATTTTCAGCTTATATTACTCTGTTTGCTTCAGCTACTGCTGTTACATAACCATCTGAGCGCTTCCAAAAATACGCATCTCTGAAAAGACATATGGAAACATAATGGCAGCGGTCAGTGAATCTCTTAAATCTCCAGAATTCTTTCACAACTTGCATTGTTAGCTACTGAAACTTCCATTTCGTCCAAATGAAGGGCCCTCGTAACCCTGACCAGGGTAAGTGGTTTGAAGTTGAATGGATGGAGGAACAAATGAAAGACAAGTCATTGTCATGATACAGCAAAGGGTACAGATGACTCATGACATGTCAGTGGAAGCACAGAATATATTTTTGCAGTAAATCTGATTGTCTAGAAGGCAGTAAGATATTCAAAGAACATATGCCAGACTTTTGTGTTTTTTATGAACTCTGTGGGCCAGTTTATTTCAAGGTTATGCAGCTACTTGGCCAGTGGTACAGTCTCATTCCAGCCCATCTCCTCTCAGCATCTCAGCCAGTGTGGGCCCCTGAGTTGCCCGCTGGCAAGGTACAAAACGTACTTTTGGTCAAAAAGCGACTGATATGCTGATCATATCCCCGCAATGTCGAAAACTAATCCAACTGAAAAGCCTTCAATCCAATTAGTGGAGTTTTACACTGGCATTTGGAAGATATCCAGGGACTGTGAGGCTCGTCACTTGTGCCTTGATCGTAGGAGTTCGGGGAGCGTCCAGAAAATGTATCCTTGGTAGGGAGAGGGTCCCACCATCTGTTTGGTGATTAATGGCCAGCATTCCAGCGCTCGGGTGAAGATGCCGCAGGTCTTGAAGGCTGCACTGCCTCTCGATCTCTAAACCAGTTACGGCTCTAAACTGAGTCTATCAAGTGTGACTCCTACACATGTATGACTTTTGAGTTTGGAAGTCATATCTAACGTACTTGCCTACTATGACAAAAATGGCAAAGTTGCCTGATGCATGCTTACCATGGTCATGGGCCTGGATTAGGGTTGGATTGTGTAGGAGGTAAAATCCCCCCACAGTTAGACTTGCATCCCATTCTGATGCTGTCCTCAGGCTGAACCCATTGCCACAGAGTTCAGGGCTTGACAGGACAATGAAAATGTGCGGGAATAACAGAGTGAGTCTTTCCTCTTCGCCTGTACCTGTCTCGGAAAGATGTTGACTGTACTGTTTTTAAGTTCATAAACTCTGTCCCGAAAGATTTCAAAACCCAGACAGCTAGCTGCCCGTGGATAATTTTAACACTGAAAACAAATATCATAATTGAAAATGTATTTAGGTCAGGTTCTGTGTGCCGGTGGTTGTGCCTTTTCTGAGGTTGTGTTTTCCTGCAGAAGTTTATTAAATTTATTGAGTGTGCTCTAAGGCTCTTGTCGGTCTCGTATATTTATCAATAAGGAAGCCCAAAGGCTTAGTTCTTCACAAGGTTCAAACATTTGTTTTTATTGCCTGATGTGCACAGTGCCAACATCAAATGCTGCTTCAGTCATTTGGAGTTGGTTGGATGTGGTTATATGTCACTGTTTTAGTTTTCAGTCACCTGCAATCAAATTTGCCCTTTGCGTTTTTCATGATTAACATGTGGTTTGAATCCTCTGGCATTCAAGACAATATTTATCCTTTTCATGACGAGTCCCCTTGTTCACGAATCGCAGGGCATGCGGACATGCTCATGTCCCCGGAGGCAGGAGGCTGTAGCGTTATCCACCTCCATATCACCCTGCTCAGTGAAAAATATATACGTATGTCAGGATCCGACTTTTTGACAGAAGCTGTGGCTCTTCCGGGTAGCAGGAAGTATTCACCGTGAACTCTAACACTCATGGTTTGTCACTCCAGCATTGCAACCACACAGGCCCCAGCTCGTCACACTCCTGACTGCTTCCAGCACTATTGACATTTTCAGATCACAGGTGACAAAAATAGCCAGTAAATACACGTTGTAAATAGAATATGTCTTGCCTTGTCTTCATGGATATGGTGGCAGTAGGTGTGGCAGTAGAGGCTAAGGTGGGAATTACTGTTCTAAATGTGGTTATCCCATTTTTTAATCTTCTTATGAGGCCAGTACTGACTTTTGCCCCTGTGGAAGTCCTGTTGGTAGTGATGGGACAAAGGAGACTTCAAAACCCATAGTGGGTGGGAGTATCCCAAACTAACAATCAATGCAGACCCTAAATGAGGCTTCAAAAAACTGTGGTTGGTGGGAGTATCCCGAGCTACCAATCACTACTAGTGCCAGCATTGAATGGCTTTCAGGATATGCCTACCCACCTTCCTACCACCTTCCCACCATCATTTGTCCCACTCACTGCCTGTTGGGTTTCATTTGATTACAAGGTACCTCTATTGGTAGTAAGCAGCGTTAGTCAGTGGAGTGGGGTGGGACACTGGAGTGGAAGGCTAGTTCAGCCAGGATTTTTCTGTGGATTTTGCTAACCATTTAGGGATTTTCCTGATAAGTGATGTGAATTGCTCTTTACTCTTGGCTGGGAAGCTCCTGTGCTCCTGAAGTCAGTGGTCCTCATGGCAGCATACAGGATGGAAAGTTCCAGAATTCAATGTAATGGAACAGTGAGGAACATGTGTTCTAGCCTAGGGTCACATAGTGTAAATTACATAATGAATTGGCTTCACTAGCTATCACAAACACACGCTAAGGAAGCCCTCATGGACTTGTTTATACGTGGATAGAACGAGAGTCCCTGTCCAATCCTAACCAACTCCAGGAAGGTCGAGACTCAAATTAATTTCACAGCTTTCACAGGGTTGTGCCCTCTCAAGACTGCTATTGGACTCCCTAGCTACTCATTCTCCCCACACCCTTAGTCAGAGGTGTGAAATATACCCCACGTGATAGGACATCCAATTTCCTCCTAGCCAATCAGGAGACCTTACACCTTCTCCAATCACAACATGCATTCAGTCAGGCCTGGTCATGCCTCTGATTGGCCCCTGTTAGATGTGAGTGAGCCAATCACATTTTCTGCCCGGGTTTTTTTTTTTTTCTTTTTTCAAAATGGAGGCAGAAGTTCCTTTTTCATCAGTGTTATTATTCACAGGCTTGATGACACTAAGGCTGGATTATTGTTGACACTAAAGAAGTCCTAGCAGATCAGGGTTACTATTGTCAACAGGTTTTCTGCTTAACGATGGATGACATTTGGCAATAAATGCTAGGTTCTTATTAAATCATTCTGAACCATATCAAATGATAAGTTAATTACAGATGATGTTATATTCTATGTTCTGGTATTATGACAGAATGATACAGATCTCTTTCATCGTGATTTTAATAAATGTGTGTATGATACACCTGACTGAATTCTAGGTAGAAGCAGGAGTATTTCAATCATTGTCTGTTCTTTGAGGTTTTTATTATGACAACTCCTATCTTCATTTTAAAGCCCGTTTATTTTCCACTAGTAAATAATTTTGTAGAATACAGTTGCTCTACCTCCAGCAGATATGCCACACTATGGGATGGTTCTGAATGCTCCCGGGGGTGTTAGATTCAGCCATGTGCTAAACAGATTCATTGCTTTCACCTGTGCCTCAGTAGCAGCTCTGTATGATTGGGGTGAGCCTTTTCCCTCCATGTCCAGAAGCTGCTACTCTGGCCTGTTCCCTGTTTTAGCTGGCTAGGCTATTCGACACCCATCCTGTTGTCTTGGCTGTACTCCTGTTTCTCCAGCGAGTGCCTATGCAGAGGGACCTTGGTGGTTGCTTGACAATATTTTAGATCGTTTTTCTCTTAAAACCCAAATAAAGTTCTGATTCCTTCCTCCTGTTCCGTGTCACGTCTTTCTGTCCGACATCCACCTCTAGAAACATATTGTGGTTTGGAGCTATAAGCATGAGCAGATGGCCATTATTGCGATATTACATGAAGCTGCATGTGCAGGAGCGTTTTACTTCATGCTGTATGTGAGATGTGATGAATGGCATGTGACAAGCAGCCCGTGTTCGTGAGACTCAGAGCCGTGTAGGCATCGAGCGTGGCACCATGTCTTCTGCCCCACTCTCTGAATGATGACGCCACTGTGCTCATCCCTGTACAGTCAACAGGAAAAGTGATTCCACTCTTAGTTCTTCAGAAACTAGCATCAGTCTTTATGGAAAGTATAATTATATTGTAGAAGACCGGGGGAACATTCTGGCTTCTTTATTAAACAGACTCAAAGTTTAACGAACAAAATGTTTACGCAGGTCTCAACTCCACAACCAACCACGACATGCAGTGCCCACTGTGTTGGTCTTGTTAGCCACTAACATGCATGTCTAGAGTGGGCACCTGCACACACACCGGACGCAAATATAACATGACATCACATATTTACACACAAGATTACAAAGGCACAAGACAATAAATGCTATATTTACAGATATTACAGCTATTTATAGGCTATTTGCATTTGGCCCTGTGCCAGCCCCCAATTCCTGCACTGTGCCACAGTATTAATATTAATGATAATAAATCTTTAATGTATACTGAACAGAAGCCTGTCCCTCTACCTCGTCGGCAGTCCCAGATCCATGCGATGCTCAAAGTAGATATACATGCTGAGACTGGAGGTGTGATTCCTGATCCATAAATAGACCTGTCTCTTCCTGAAATGTATACATTCTTCTCCTTTCTCTCTATTCGGGGTAGACTCGTCGCGGTTTTAAAAACGTTCTCTCATGTGGGCACTCCGTCTTCTCACTCGTCACGTAGGCCCACGAGAAAACGAGGCTCATGTGGTCACTGCAGATACTAGCCAGGACATTTCAAAACGCACCGGCATCCGGCCACAGGAGTGATTCCCAGCTACGGGAAGCATTCCGGATAATATCAATATCGCAGTGACGCAGCATTTCTAAATCGGACCAGGTTGGCGTCTGAATGTGTATCTGATCCGTGGCAAGATAGGTCAAATGTTTGACAGCTAGCGGGATGCGTGTTCTTCAGTCGATCACAGCAGTTGCCGCTTATGCCCCAGCTACGTCATCCAGATCAATCCGTGTATGTTCTCCCAACATGATGATCCTTTTGCTTTAATTAACTATAATTAAAGTAAACATGCATGTGTCGTTAGCTCGTCTTTCAAGTTAACTGGCAGGGAGCATTTCTGTGGGATTGACTGCGGCTCATTTTCAGATGTATTTTTGGCATCTTCATCTGGTTTTTCCACTCACTGTAGCTTCAGAAATGTATTCTGCTGGGAGAAAGAGAGAGGACTTGGCATGAAGAGAATGTCATTACGAACTGTTTGTGTAAGATGAATTTACCCGTAGATTGTTCACCGTATTCAACATAGCATCCTCATAACACACTTCTACAGTGACACATCTGAGAATTCCTGCCATTGTTGGTGTAAATTTAGCAGGTCAGCGCTTCATCGCTATCCGCGTCCACTGCAGATGTATGCCAAGCGATAAAAAAATATGAAGTGAAATATGCTGTTATTGATTCGCGCAGAAGTGTGGAGTAGACTGGCTGGAGTGCTGTTGTCCCTGAGTTATGGCTACTCAAAATAACCTCTGTTAAGTGAGTCTGTGTTGCAGTCAGCGGGATCTTACTTCTCCTTCAGCCTGCAGTAATAAGTGGGTGTGTATTTTCTGCTGCATGTGAAGCAACTTAACCTCAAATACGTTTGTCACTTAAGTGAGATTTGGATTGGTTTTACTGCTATGTACTGTATACCTAGATATTTTTCTGGAATGTTTTACATTAAATTGTACTTCGCTCAGGGTACTTTAGTTTGACCTCCTGGGACTTTAACCAACAACCTTAAGGTCGATGTCATTAAACCAGTGTACTCATTCTGCTTATTGCTGACACCAAGTAAACCCAAGTGGGGACTTTATTTGCGCACGTGTGTAATTGATGTTTGTCACCTGTCGTTACCTCCCAGGTGCTGTTTTCTCGACAGGGCGGCACGTTTCTCTTGACGTTGGGCAGCAGTTCAGTTCATGAGGGCGGCTTCACCAATGCGGTTTACACTTGGCCACGCTTTTGGAGAGGCTCTTGACAGGGTGTCCTTCAGTGTCTTCTCACCAGAAGTGGCATTTTTTAATATCATGACCGTAACTTTTCAGCTGTCAAGGTGGCATCGAACATGGTGACATCCGGCAGACCATGTAGCTGAAAAACTCGGGTTCGGTGTGGTGGCTTCTCCCTCCTGTTGTAACCATCTTAAAAAAAAAAAAAAGTGGCCAATTTGCCAATGTTCTGCTCCTTGAAAATTCTTTTTGATTTAATACAGAAGGAAAAAAAGGAAAAAAGGACGAGTGTTATGTTTTCTGTACCCGTTAATTATTTTACTCGGTTTTCCACTGGACTTCTGGCTCCAAGTGGGCAAGGCTTCTGTTGTCAGGTCTGAATTATTTGGTTTATGCATGCAGAATTGTGTTAAATCATACCATGACCAAGCTGTTAATTAATACATTGTAAGATCATTCATTTCTTTCAGACTTTGACGGTTTGCTATTCCTCTGCTAAGATGCAGCCTGGATAAAAAATAACAACACCTATCATGTAACAACATCTATAATAAGTCGCTTTGACATGATTTTGGTGGATAGAAACCGTATAAAGGTGGTGAAACAGGCAACAATTGTAAACGTGTTCTTGAAATGATCCATGCACAGCGGGTGACAGTGATTCTTCTTACTCATGTCTCTCTGTGACATTGTGAATGTTGAATGAAGTCTTAGGAAAGTGCATGACTCAATGCACAGAAAAAAGCACCACATTTTTCACGGGGAATTCAGATGTGAAAATTACAGGGTGGGGGGACGTAAGTGCGTGTTATGCGTCGTTGGTGCCTGGTGTGGCATGATGGGCGTGCAGGTGACAGGTGTGCCTGGAAGTGGGACTGCACAGTCGCAGAGTCAGAACAACAGATCCACGTTATCCTAAGTAGGTGTTCCTCAACTGTGCTTCTCACGTTTTATTACTGTGGTAAATGACCACTCAAAGACAGAAACTGCTAGTTGTTGTCTCCCTTTTTTAGAGGAGTGGGAGATCACCTGGAGCCCCGGACTTAGACCTAGACTGGGCCGTACGAAGCATCGATGGTCAGGTTCAGGTATTCCGGAGCTCCCCCTCAAGCTGTTTCACGCACGGTGACACGGCACACCCCTGTGCCTTAACAGACCAGGCAGCCTCGTGCTGCTCTTTCAATTAATTACATCAAATAAGAATAACTGTTTGAGCATTCTCCTTATTTCCATTTGAAGTGACTATTGTGTGTGTGTTTTTCACCCCTCCCCCGTCTGTGCTGATTTTAGCTGAGCGACCGTACGGTTTCCCCTGAGAATAGCGCGGACCACTCTTTGGCCACTACAGTGCCATCCTCGGCCTTGTTCGCGGCCTTGTCACATAGCTTTTGTCATTCAGATGGCTTTGTCACTGTATTGTGGTATCAATGGCTCAGCTCAGTCCTCCGCAGCATTCACTGTGCAAAGTACGGTAGTTAAACAGAACTTGTGCAAACACGCACATTTTGTCAGCGGTTGTTAACTGACATCTCTGATATTGGTGAATCCCTGGTAGCTGTGGTTCCAGAACCTAGTACAATTGATCTGATCTGAAACTAAAGTAAGAATTTCATTGTCATTTTCACGGCTGAGTTCCATGTTTCCTTCAGAACCATGGACAGCGACAGGCTTCTCTGTGTCAGCGGCTGTGCTCAGGCTTTTGAGAGGATTATTTAAGTTGAAGACAGCTGCTGGCCTGTGTGCCACAGTCAGTGCCTGATTGAAATGAGCCTGACGGGAGCCTCTTCCTTTGAAGCTCAACGAGCACACGGATGGTGAAGTGGCTGGCAAGAGAACGCTTTTCATGGATGTGACAGGCTTCAGTTGAAGCTGTTTCTTTTCAGTGGAGGCTATTTCCATGTTGATCCATTGTTGGAGCCACCATTGTACTGCCAGTGTGGTTTTTAGAAGCATCGATGATCTGCGTAATCCATCTTGAAACAAGCGGATGGTTAAACATGGTTGTTCTGTAGACTCTTGAGACAGCTGGTCATTGCCATCTTTGGTGATTTGTTAGGTCCTGGGTGTACTTGACTAGGATTGGTGGTTTTGGTTTTCTCGACCTTTAGCTGTTTAATGGTAATTTTTGTGGTACAAAAGTATTTTGTTGCATCTCTTTGGCTGGTTGTAGTTCCAACATACTAATCCTCTTCAACAAAAAAGAAATCTATGGAACTGTTTGATATGTAGATCAGTATCGGGGTGAGAAGAAGCTTTATCGGAGCCTATGTGGTGGGCAGGGTTCACTTGTCATTTCAGTATAGCTGATATGCCTTGGACGGGTAAAGTCCCATTTAATTTCGTTTGACCTTGGATGTCAATGGAAGAGCAGCTTTCTCAGGTTTGGTTCTGCTAACTCTGGAGTATGTAAGGTAATCCGGTCCTCTGGATGCTGACTTTTTTTTTCCCCTTCATGGCAGAGAGAGCTGCCATCAACAGAAGGCTCAAGGTGAGGGGTCATAAAGAATGAGAAATATGACACATAATCAATGCAGGCTGTTTTAGAGCTTCGGTGTTACCTGGTGTACCAAGCACTGTAAAACACCAAGGACATTGTGCTCCTCCAAGAGCCATGACAATTTGTTGTAATGACTAGCCACTCTTCCTCTGTGTATATTCAGTCTATATTTTCCATGCCTTTTTCTGAGAAACGGTTTGTAGTATAACTCATTTGCCTTGTAATACTTCCCTCTGTGGACGTAACTTCCTATTTTGCCATCCAAAGCAGCGTGTGTGTCAAAATATGGTGTTAGACGTTTTACCGAAATGTATTTTGTTCAGGCAGGACCCTGTCAAGTGCACCACAGCAGTTTATTCGCTGGGACAGTAATAAACAGTTGTCTGATCACAAGCCGAGATCATTATTCAAAAACCTTGTGTCACAGATGTTGACATTTGACTGATGAACTGTTGATTTGACAGCTTGTTGTACCCTTAGTTGCAGGAAAACAACTTCAATAGCCTTATAAGGATACTTGAGTTGACTTTTGTCTGATCCCATGATGCCTTTCTCTCTAACAGGGAGTGCATGTGAGACTTGAATTCTAATGCTGTATAGGTTGAGGACAACTGCAATCTACATATTTTGATTTTTGGTGCAGGTATAACACTTAATATCCAAAATGCTCATGCCCACACCCCAAAATCATGTTCCTAATATTCACATTTCTACCAGCAGTCCACAAAATGACCACCGAGTCTTTCCTTTTTGGAGGGGGAAGAACCTCCTCAGATTACTGTGATAGCAATCACGTTCCTGGTTAGTAGCTCTGGAAAGGTTCACTCTAGAAATGACAAGAAGGGACAGCCACAATACGGAGAACTGAACTGACACCACTGCCAAGGTGACTGCTGCTGGTGTCTAAAGAGTAACTTGACTTAAATATATAAATGTGGATCCATTTCCTGGACTGGAGAGGCACTGTGATTGTTTTTCGCAGATAAGGTTTGCCATCAGTGGTAACTTTGAAAGATGCCTTTGCTGAATAAGCACTGGGGGGGCGGTTGCTACTCCAGAGATGATAAGACAGAATTTCACTGACGATACTCTGAGTACCCCCTCCCTCCCCCACTTCACCAAACCACAAACTCAGTCCCTACTGGAACCTGCATTCAAAAGCACTCCTTCACTCCCCTTCACTCCCCATTTCATTGTCATTAGACCCTTTTATTGTTGTTGCTGTGATTTTTGTCTGTAAGAAATTTCCATAAATGAGGTTTTTTTTTGATAAACAATGCTGTCAACATGAAAACCATCTTTGGGCGAATTGCATTTGCCTTGCTTTTCTTTCATCTAAAGCGACTTACATACCTTAACATTTTACATACATAAAAAGGCACCATGTTATACAAGCTGGTCCGGAATTTAAGAGCATTTCCATGTATTAAATCTGGATATGCCAAATTTTGATTGCCAGTCTAGCTCTTTGCACCCAACATCAGCACACATGGTGAATTCATCTTAAAGTACTTTGCAAGAGCGAGCTCACGCTGGTCTCTGGCTCGGCTTTTGAACCTTATGCTAAAGGACTCAATTCTGCTCTCTGAGGGATTCATTCCAGCTGGCGCAGGAGGAAATGTTGCATGGTGATGTCGTCTTTTGGAAGGGAGGAGGCTGTGGGCTGATTGGTTAATCACCAGATGGCCTAAATCTGGGACACTCGCCCGGCATTTCTCATAAATGATACACCCTCTATCAATACCTGAATTAGAATGAAACTAAACAGGTTATGAGAATTGAAATGGAACAGTGTCTTTTTTCTGGAAACACTATACTATGCATGTCTTTCGACTTGGGCCTATCGGCCAAACCTCCTGGTATTGTCGCAGTTGCTGGTGAACATGGATAGTGAAACTTTTCTATGTTTCTCCAAGTTCACCTCTTCTGGATAAGGTGCTGCTTGGAGGGCAGGGGTGGGGGGCAGTGTGTATGATGGGCTGAAAGCAAGAGCTTAGGAATGGAGGGACACTGTGTGATCCACCGGATCTGTCGCCCCTGGAGGGATCTATTTGCAGCACACAGACGTAGATCTTCTTAGTTAGCTTCTACTGCTAAGCAACGCTTGTCTGTTTTGTTGGATGTGAGCTGCTTCTGATAAGGCCACCAACTTTAGTCGACGGAGTTTACCGGCAAGATTATTTCACTTTAGCGGTGCTAGAGATGATCTTAAAATCTTTATGAATCTTTGTAACTATGGCTAGCCTGTGTGAAAAATATAGTATAAATTGCACATATTCGAAATAAAGTTTAATATGTTTATGCATAGCCTTGGGTATTCCATTGGTCTTAGAAATGTCTTGTTAAAGTCAGGAATGTATAATTGACTGCTTTGCGTGAGGCACTGACCTGTATGCAGAAATGTTAGTTGCTTGGGGATAAAGAGCTATTTACTAGTGGGTCATAGTAAGATAGCTAGGCAGGAGATTACTGGGTAAGCAGTGAGCTGGCAGCTTACCAGATACATCCAGCACCTGTTATAATTCCCAGTTTCTAAGGATAGACTTTTTGGGATAGCAGTTGAATTGTCAATAAAAAGGTTCAACTGTTAAAACCAATGAGAGTAGATTTGCTCTGAGATGATCATTTTTAGCTTGACCTTAAATCCTCCTTTAATTTTCCAGCATATAATTAAACAGTTAGTAGTCTCTTTGGATTACAGAACAGGACTGCATGCATCTTTGATTGCTGATTGTAACAGCCATGAGCTGTGATGTATCTCGACATACGTCAGCTATGAAGCGCGTTCTTACTTCCTCTTCAGAATTTCCACATTAATTTCATGTACTTATGGAGGCCGGTGAGGATCTTATTGAGCCAGGCTGCTGTGCTTATCTCCAGGTGGGCACGTCTCAGAGTTTTCCAGGGGGAAATCAACATTTTGGCAGCTGCCATAATTTGTTCTGCTTCGCTATTAAACAAAGGGGCCCACTAATTAGCAAGCGGGCAAGTCACGTTTCTTGTCTTATTGCAAAAGTCATTATTTCTGGAAGGTGCGTGTGAGGAAAGCTCAAAGGAGATACTCTGTCGCTCAAAAAAAGGCTGCTGTGGCTTTTAAATACAGCTGGCCCCTCCTGGGGGACGGGTGGGGGGCAGGGTTGGATGGGAGGTACGGACGGATGCTGTGCGTGAATTCGTCAGCAGATCATGTCATCCTACAATCCCTCCAATAGATAAAATCCAGCTGTAACATACTAAGATCTCATTTGAGCAAATTATGTATATTCTTAATAAATGTAACCACCCCCCTGGAATGGTTATTACTGTTGAATGGCAATTAATGCAATGGTTAGTGACCTTAGAAAATAAGGGACATTTGTCTTTGGCTCAGTGTTTCATAGTTATTGTGTGTGTGTGTGTGTGTGTGTGTGTGTGGGGGGGGGGGCGCTTGAGAGGTCAGGTGCCTTTAAAAACTGACCTCTGAGGTGCAGTCAGGTAACTACCTCAGGTAAAGCTAAGGGTTATGATTCCTGACAGCCCAGTAACTCCTCTTCATTATATCTTGTGTGGAACACTCAGATTTAAATTCCCCTCATCAAACATGTGAAAACGTTAAAAAGTTAATAATAATTGACAAGTCCCATCCCAGGCCGACACAGCAACGATTATTCAAAGCATAAAAACCTTAGTCCTGTGTCTATACACTTCTGCTCATCATACTGTAGTTTGACTTACATTTTTTATTTTAATGGGAGAAGAACTTTATATATTAAACAAATAAAGTATTATCTATACTGCATGAATTTAATGTTCTAATTTCTACTTCGGGGCCTTGGAAGCAAAACTTTTGTTGTGCTCAGGTTTTCCAGAAATAAAGTGAGAAATATTACTACCGGAAATAAAACACGCAACCCAAACCTTTTCTGCAGTGTGGTTTTGAAGAGGAGTTTAGTAAATGGTTTTGCAGCAAATGTAAGTTGGGTCAAAGCCTAAAAAAGACATTTTAGCTATTTAATATGATGTGGTTATATCTCACATTAAATTATGGGGTCTGTTCCACAATTAATTTCAGCTTTCCAGCTGTTTGTCAGACTAGCTCAAATCAGGTCAATGACAAAATAACAGCCTTGCTGTAGCCACACAATGGTGTCTGATGAGCTAAGTGTGTAATCGTCTTTACAATCACAATTAGTGTAACGATGAGCCAAGTGTGTAATTGTCATTGTAATTACCATTAGTGTAATGGCAAGGGAAGTGTGTAATTGTCTTTACAGTTGCAAGTGAAAGATCCGCTGAAATTTGTACAGTAGATTTGATTAAAATCTTCACAGCTACTCTGCACTGTTGCCACATCTGACTGAAACGTCACCTTAAGGTCGACACAACTTCATACACTGAACAGCTCTGAAGCCTCAAGATCAAATTTGTGCTAATGCAGTTGAACTGGAAATGAATGTGAAAAAGAACAGGTTCCGTTATGTTAATTTACCCATTATGTCCATCTTGCCGTTGCTCTGAGTTTGATGAAGCGTTCATTTTTATGGAGGTGACAAGAGACATTTGGCACAGGTCGTTTTCCATGAATGAATGTAATGGACCATAACAATCATGGCGATAACACAATGCCATGACAGAATGTGAAGAGTATTTAAAATTGCTTGGTTGAACCATTGAAAGTACTTTGAGAAAGCTGCTTTTTTCGCTTGCAATTAACCCGTAAAATTATCCTTAAAAAGGATATTCCGAGAACACCATATGTTCAGACCATAACTGTTTTTTCTCACTATGCCAGGAAAAGGTGCTAAAGCATCTTCCATTCAAAAGATTTTGGTTCCACTTTGAAGAAGGACTTATTTTGACTGCTAAAAATCACAGTCGGCCAGAACTCAGGGGTAGTGGAACTGACAGAACGTGCTCGGGGGGCCTGAAGCCTGTGGATGAATCTGAGGTTAAGTCTATTTATTGATGTAGTAGCTTATTAATAAATTGCTGTATTAATATCAGTAGAGCTGTGGAATCTTATGTTGCCCATCCTGAAACAGCTGATTTTGCTGTATGCACAGCACCTGCAGTGCAACATAAGCACGCTCGTTCCCATGAATCTCGGACTTAGCTGCTGTGCATGTTGTGCATGCGGGTTCAAAACATCTGAGAGGAACAGACCAGAGAAGTCGAGCAGCCAGATGGGCAACACTGACTGCGATTGTGGCAGTGATCTTCCGCCTGATGCGAGGAGTCGCAGCTCTGAGGGGTCCCGTTCATGACGAAGATGCCAAGCATCATAACATGGTGATGGTGATTGCAAATGACCTGGGGACAGCAAAAATATTTGGGGATTTAGTCCGGCAGGTCCACCACGACGCCATCCATGCCATGTTGTAAAGCTTCAGTTGCGTTTTGTTCGGTTCTGTTGATGATTTGCTTGGTAGAACCAAAGACCTGTGAGTTAGATGGTCTTTGCAGACAAAGATGTTTTGACCCGTGTGACATTGGGCACGTCTGTGTGTGCGTATATCTCCCACACTGTGTGTTTGCAGAATCACTGAGCTTGTTTCAGGTGGTGATGACCGTGATGGTGTTCTTTACAATGTATGGTACCTCTGCTTCCATTCCACCATCCGAAAAGCAAGTCCTGAGATGCTCCTGCATGACTTCTTTTTCAGTATTCCCCCGACTATGCAATGTGCTTCAAGCCTAGTGCCTGTCCTGAATACAGATCCGGCAGGTGGACATTACTAAATGATGCCTGCAAGTGCCAGGCTGTGTTTAGCTTAATTACTGCAGCAAATATGGTACCATGTTACATTCCCCATGGTAAGGCGGTGTCCGCCAGACTCGTGACATTGTTATGGAGGTTTAAATGGCTGTCCCTCAGAGCTCTGTCAATAACAATAAGTAAAAGTACGGTAAAAAACAAGTCTTTCAATGACAAAGAATTGGTTTTATCTCCCCAGAATGACTTTGGCCACAGCAAAAAGCTGCAAAGTAGGTGAATCTTGAACCTTCTAATTCCAAAAATGGCTTATTATGATTTTATTTATAAATCACACAAGAACAGAAGACAGGTGGATCATGAGACAGTTTGTCCTGCATCTTTCACATCTCCTTTGGAAGTGCTCCTATCTTCTAGAAATAGTCTCTAGGAATGTAATTAAGAAACAAATTGCTGAAGATGTGAGGACTCTGTGAGTCATGATCTAACCATTAGTCATCTGTGGCTATGTTTTTCTTTTGTTGCGTGATTGGACTGATTAGAATCCATGCTTGTTCCGATGTGTGCATCTTGGTTTACTCCCTCTTGCAAAATATGGAATACATGTTTTGTTCTACAGTGAGGACATTGCGAACCATTCGGAGGACAAGCCAAAGTGTGTGATCATGTGCAGCACTGGGTCGGTGTACAGACATACGAAAGCTGCCCCATTGATCTTTATGGGGATCTGTGAACTTGTCATTCTCTCTGGCATCATGTTCAGTGGGACAAGCCAGATAAGGATTTCTATAAAAAGAGATGGACACTCATTCTCCTTATGTCAGGTCATCAAGAGGCAGCTGGAATAGTCCATGAATATACAGGGGTTATGAATAAATTCATGTGCAGCTCAAAAATGTCCGTTTTTCACATGGATTACCGCAGTGTCTGTGCCTCTGTTAATAACACACAAGGTAAATAAAAGAACCATAATCTAATGTATAATTATGAGGATAGGAGCTGGGCACAGATTCTGTGTCCTTATGATTATCTTTTCTGTTTAACATTACCTCATGTGCGTTATGAGTGCAAACTAGTTCTATTTGCCATGGTCATGAAAAAACACTTTAAGTAGGTTGGTCACAAACTAAGAAGGTCCACACTTTTAAGGGCTGAATTCTGCCCTGCTCTCACCTCTAATTGAGTGCATCTACGTTGTGCCAGCAACAGACACATGGAGACCTGGTGATCCACAAGGTGTAGATAGGACATGACATTCATCTAGTCATTATAAATTTACTTAGCTTGGTATTCATTTTCTTTGTCTTCAGTGTTTTAGTTTAGTAATAAAAAATTGATTTGATTTCCTGAGCTTGGCCTAACGTACCACAGAAACACAGGCACACGTGTACACACAGCAAAACTCCTTCCAAGAAAGCCTTCGTCTCCCCATCCCAAACTTAGAATAATCTTCAGACCCCAGGAGAACCAGGGAGATGGAAGTTAGATTACTACAGAGCAGAGACTGCCAGAAACATGCATTCATTCAATATTAAAACTCAGACATGTTAGAATGTTTTTTCTTTTTGCTTGTTTATTTTTCCTTTTGGAAGAAGGGGGGTGAAGTCAAAGCCAGCCAGGTCATGCTAAAGTCTAGCCAAACCTGTTGATCTTGACTGGCCACATTGGTAGGCTTTGAAATGCTTTTGCTAGGCCTTAAGCGGGTTTGGCTGCCTTTGGAATTTCCTTCACTGTAAAGTTGCAGAACTTTGAGATTCCAAAGTTCTGGATTCAGGGGTCATATACTTTAGAGGATAACTAGTAAACAAGTACACGGTGCACGCCTTGATTGTAATTGGATTCACATATGACAGAAACACACCTAGCACATGTTGCACGTGGCTGTTCCAATGGTGTCACCCGGCGACTCAGCATTGTCTTGTCAAGCGTCCAGCCCCTTGCCGTGTGTCCTCTCATTTGTCCATCTGTCTGCGAGAGCATAACTGTCCATGGTGCTTCAACTCTGTGTCTCTTGTCTCTCTCTCTCTCTTCTTCTATGTGAAGGCGAGCCCCGAGCCAGCGGAGGATGGGAACAAGCTGTCGGTAGGTTCTGTCCTTCCCCCCCTGTAGTTCTATGTCCTTCAGTGTGCTGTGTAGATGGCCAGCCTGCCATTCAGATTGGCCATGTCCTCTTCTCTCTCTTTCTGCCAATCAAAGCAAATGCCCCACACCTTCCTTCAAGTAGAGCCTGTGAATGTTAACAACAAACCAGTCTTTTGCCCCACTATTCAGATGCCAAAGCTCTCATTTATATATGAGACACATATTGATTCTGTGATATCATTCATGGGGATTACAAATCCAAATTTGCCATATTAATATTTGCTCATCAATGCAAAAACATCCTCTCAACAAACACGTACATTACATCAACAAAAAAGCTATTGACGTGGTGTTAGACAAGCTACAAGCCCAGTGAGCACAAATTCACTTTGGATTCACAGTGATGTTCTCCTGATGGGCTCTTGAGGAGTGAATCAACGTTCCCACACCCCCTAGCAGCAAAAATGGGCCCCCCTACCAGGGGTGTGGATTGCTAGCTTTTCAGCATCGCCTGACGGTGCCTCCACATTGCACTGATCGACCATCCTGGGCTGGAGCGCAGCAGTTGTGTTGAGAAGAGCTGACGTCTTTAGTAATGGGACAAATGAGGCTCCAAAACCCATGTTGGGTGGGGGGATCCGGAACTAACCAATCAGTGCTGGCTCTAAATGAGCCTTCAATATCTATGATGGGTGGGAGTATCCTGAACTACCAATCAATGCTAGCTATTGCTTTTCCCATTACTAGCTGTCATTGGTAGGTAAGCTTTGCCACACCCCCAGCTAAGAGTGTCACTGAGCTTGTTCAAAATTGGTTGACTCTATACAGTTACTTGAGTCAAAGCGTGACCTTGGTTGAAGGAGAAGCTGTTGAATGGGGCTGAAATTAAACCTTTAACCTCACATGGTTGACTGCTGGTTTCCGGTAATTCTGCGGTCATTCTCTGTCTTCTTCCACCCTTCATTAGCTTGAGTGGGTTTGTTTTTTCTCAAAGCAACGATGATGTCAGTTATGAAAGGAGCTAATTAAACTTGAACTTCCCAAGCCGGGGCTGTATGTGTGTATGTCTTTAAAGTAGTCTGCTATTTCATAACCCTATCTTTTTATATTTTAATTGAAATGCTAAGACTGATTGCTTCTCCCTTCCTATCACACACACACAGATGAACATGTACTTTGCGAACTTAGTTATATATATATATATATATATTTTTTTTTTGCAGTGAGTCACCTTGTTAGCACCTCAGAAATTCAAGTTTATCTCATTTACAGTGCTCGGCAAAATGTTGTACGCCATTATAAGCAGCTATTACGGAGTTATTTGTGGATGTTCCTTATTTCTTTTTTTCATGATTGCTTGCACCGTACACTTAGGTGGTTATTTGGGTTGATAGTCTTGCCGAAGGCTGCCAAGGCAGATTGCCGCAGCTGAATTGGTGGTTTGACAGCCCACGGGGTGGCTTGGGTCCGACCGGGAGTTTTTCACACAATGGTGCCTTGAAGTGAAGGTAGTAATTGGAAAGTGAAGTTGTGGGGGGGTGAGGGGGTGCAGGGGTCATTTGGATACAAGTCTGAATAAACTCTGGCAAAACAATAGAGAGAGGGACCTCATAATGTGAAGTCTGAAAGGCTGTCAAATGAAAGTTAAAGACAGGAGGGTGGGTGAACATTATAGCGAGTACAGACCACCTTTTGTCTTTTCACCTGGAACTCTACTGCAGTTCTTTACCACATAGCACTTTCTCACTCCCTCCCTTTGTCTCCTCCCACCCCAGGCCAAGCCCCGCCTCCAGCGAGGAGGAAGCTCCGCCTCCCTGCACAACAGCCTGATGAGAAACAGTATTTTCCAGCTGATGATCCACACACTGGACCCCCTCAGTGAAGGTAGGAGTTAGCCTGTTCATGGCCACGCTCCAAAAAATCCAAGCACATGCACACCAAGGGCTAGCTGATATGGCTTAATCAACTATATAATGACATTTTTATCACTTTTGAGGAATACGCAGTGCATGTCACAATATTTACTCTCATTTTTTGGCAAGCATGCTTGCCCAGACGGAATTCAGATTGCTAATTCAGGAACCTAATGTTCTGTATTAAGAAATGTGTAGGTAAAATGCTATAAAGGCTAAAATCTATAAATTTCCTCCACACTATAATCCA
Source organism: Gymnarchus niloticus (assembly GCA_009936485.2). Lineage (NCBI taxonomy): Eukaryota > Metazoa > Chordata > Actinopteri > Osteoglossiformes > Gymnarchidae > Gymnarchus > Gymnarchus niloticus. The sequence goes on along the minus strand of JAACJT020000013.1, from coordinate 6,119,495 downwards.
TTAAGAGCCCATGCATTAAAGAGTATGGCATCATGCTCCATATAGTGTACTATCATATCGCCTGGCTTTACATGCATGCATAAAGAAACCCTAAAACCTCTGTAGTAATGCCTGTCTGCTGAATCTCGAACCGTGAGCCACAATCCTTTTTATATCTGGCAATACCCAGCGCCCAGATCAAATGGAACACTCTTCCACTGGAGCCTCCCCCAACCAAGTCGATAAACGGTGCGGAAAACACGTCCGCACCACAGAGGCTTATGTGACATCCTTCTGCTGAGGCTGAATCATCTAACTCCCAGACCTCAGGAACGCAGGTGTCTGAGTGCCGTTTGTTGCCGTGGCCACCGCACTGCAAATTGGGGCATTATATGCCTGTGTTTGTTTCAGACAAAATGTACGAGTTTTAAGTCAGATTTGGCAACCCCAATGGCTAACCTTCCAGAGAGGATCATAGGCATTTAATTACTCAGAAAGTGTTTTTTTCTTCAGAAATTTGAAAGTGCCTTTCTCAGGTTTTTTGGTTCAGGAAGCGCCTGTAGGACTCGAATCTGCGTCCTTTCATGTGCTGGAATGCACTGTGGGTTAAATGTCTGTGTCCTTATCTGGAAAGTTGCTGGTTCGAATCCCATGGCTAGGACAGTGACCATAACACCGGTGGGCCCTTAAGGGCCTTAAGCCCTAAAACTGCTTGGGGGCACCAGGTAAATTAGTATTCTGCGCTTTGACACCAAGCTTCACTCTCGACTTTATGTGTGTGTCTTATGCTGAGCATTATGGCATTCGTCTTGCCTAAAGAGTTCCGTTGCACCTGTACTCATAGAAGTGCCCAGTGAAGTATGGACGTGAAGCCTTTTTCATCTCATGTCCACACAGACAGATGAAGGAGGATTATCACTAGACGTGGGCGTGGAGAGTGCTCAATTACAGTGACCGGGTACCCGCTGGCAGGGGTGCAGATGGTGCGGTGGGTACCAGTGCCCACGGGGTCCGGCATGTTTAAGCTCTCTCTTCTTGGAACTGGCCTGAAGCGGGAGAGTCGACCCGCGGTCAGTGCAAAGATGATCGACCTGGTAACGTTAAATATCACCCTCACATGACCACGTGCTCTGAATAAGTGCCTAGATGGGATACAGAGTATATCATTATGTAATGCGGCTACTGTAGAATGGGTTTATATTTTTCTAGGAGCAGATCACCGGATGAAACACTGCATGCATTATGGTACACGTGTTGTCTTGAGAGCAAAGCAGGAAAAAAATGACGTGGAAAGGGGTATCCATTACCGAAACACCCACCCCTGTGTGCTCACGGCAGTGTGTTATTCGTTCCACAAAATTTGCTCAGGCAAAGCTTCATGAATTCTCATCCCTCGACACTAAGCCAGGAGTACTCTTCTCTGTGGCTCCGTTGCCCTCGATCTATTGATAGAACCCCCCAGTGTAGTTCCAGTCCGATTTTTCATCATACTTCACGTTAATATTGACTCACAGTTCTTGACGTTCGAATGACTGAACTAAGGTTGTGTCTGTTTCTCTTCCAAAATTGGTCGCAATGTAAAAGGTTGTGTTCCTGATTATAGTTTCCAGTAGCAAAAGCTTACAGAGACAGTCATGGCACGATAACATTTATCGATGATTCATTGTCATTTTGCACATTGATGACAGGGTGTGCACTATTTTCCAAAACTGAAGACTTAATGGGGACGGAAACGTTTGGTTTATGTGCTGTTTAAGCTCTTATAATTTGGAAATATTCTTTATGTGTTCTCATGGTGTTTAAATGGGGGATATTGCCTTTCTATTTAAACAAACCGTGGCAGTTCCTCTTTCAGTGGGATGATTTTTTTTTCTAAAAACAGATCTGTATCCCCCATGAGACTGCAGCAAATATCATGATTCCACCGGCTCTGCCAGGCCCAGCCGGCCTTACGCTGGCCTTATGCAGCAGACTTGGCTAATCTTATTAGCCTCTTTCCAGGCATATCCTGTGCAGGAATGCTCATGATTCTCCGTGCTTAAATGTAGTGAACCTTGAACGGTCATGCTGATGCTGACGTCTGATGTTGGCATTACCGGTGTAGTTATGGTTCTCCTTAAAAATGACCTATACTGTCATGATTATGAAAGACTCTTCAAATTGTCTGGAAGACGGCATGACAGAGCATCACACCATGTTACCATAATATGAATCCTAGCCAGCCGTATGCCAGTTGACTTATTTATAAGTTGAAATTTCAGTGCCACTGGTGAGGTTCCGACACTCGAGAATGCCAGTTGCTTTTAATCCATGGTAACAGTTCATTTGTGGCACTCGATGGTGACACTGCGAAGAGGGTGGATTGCTTGGCCTATGTAATATAGTCAGTTGCAGAGGACAGGGCATGGGCTGGTTGTTTGGTTTCGTCTTGGCTGAGTTGTGGCTTTCCGACCCTCCCTCCCCACCCATCGAGAAATGGAATGCTTGCCAAAATTCAATAACCTCTCCCCACCCCCGAAGCAAATGAGTGGATTGCTCGAGATGCCAGCCGTCACTGCTCGAGCGGCAGAGACAGATCTGTGGGATTTGCATTCCAAAATGCGAATGCTTTCGCTTCTATGGTCCCACTCGGACCACTTGCAAGCTGCTTAGCGGTTGTCGCAAGAATACCCATGGAAAAGAGGTGCTCTCGTTTCTACATCTTCTGTGCAAAATTTCATGATGAGATGCCAGTCAGCACCTGAAATGATCTTACTGGACTTGCATGTAGGAGCATTTAGGAGAGCCAATCAGCAGCCTGCTTCGCCCTATCCATCCTTTTAAGACCCACACATAATGATTGTGGCTTGTTGGCCTGGTCCAGCCATTTTGCACCAGAATCAGCGGCAGTAGAAAGCCTGTCAGCTGGAATGGCCTCCGGAGAACCCACTTGCTATTCCCAAGGACATGCAGTGAATAATAAAACAGCCCCCATTTGTCACTGTGAGTCAGGGGAACCTGGAACCTGCTTTGGAAGCAGGGAGCATGGAACTGTGTACTGGAGAACGTCAAGCTGCAAAGCCAAATTCGAGCTTTTCTCTCACTGCGGTCTGTTGTGGTTGCTGATATGTCAGCATCAACAGCATCCAGCTACGGTGGAGGACAGTTTCCTCATATCCTGTGCTGGATAAATCAATCTATTGTCCAACTGCACGGAGCAGAAAGCAGGGAACACCCTAGCAGCCCTTCACAGGGCACACAAACTCATACACTCGCACATGCAGTTACACAGAATGTGCAATTTTGGGGACACCAAGTTTACCTAACAGCAGGTTTTTGGAGCGTGACCCAGTTGTGCTACCCACTGAACCACCATGCCACCCACAACCATACACAGTGTATGATATCTTGTCTTGTTCCCGTATTAACCATAAGCTTCCTGTTTAAAAATAATATTGCGATATCCCAGCCTTCGCAGGAGTTGTAAGGCCACCGTTCGGCAGATATGTAGTGAAGCGTAAAACTAGAAGGCCGACTCCAAATCCCTGCAATGCTGACAGACGTGGCGCTCCTCCTCCAGCCTGTAATCCCAGCCACCGCCGCCGCGCTTTCTGCCTTTCCCCGGCAAACGACTGTGATGAGGGATTATCAAAGTTAATACTGAGAAGTTAATAGAGTTAGGGGGAAGTGGATTCATTCTGGACGGACCCTGTTTCTATCCGCATTTCAAGCAAATGACACGGACGACTAAGGCTGTTACCATTGACCTCCGTTTGATGTATTGGCTGAGTTGCTATATATTACTGTGTTATCATTCTGGGGCACAGCGATTCGTCTTCTCCTAATTAAGTAATGGCAAGAATGCCTCACATTAACGTGCTCGGAGTATGTGATTTGCTTAGGTCGCATAGGGTGTGCAAGATTTACAGCCTCGTTCCTGTCCAAGCTCCAGAGGCTTCATTTTAGCCCTTGATAAACGTCTTGCATGCCTGCCCTGGTTAATGACGCCCATGCTGGTTTTGGGAGCGCACTGTCTATTGGGTTTCTTTTCAGTTGGAGGCTTTCTAACCTCAGCAAGTGTCTGACAGAATCCGCAGACTCTGCTGAGGTGGAAGGGGACATGTGTATGGTTTATCCACAAGAAAACACTCTTCCCAGTGAGGTGCACATCACTTTGGATAAAAGCACTTGAAGAAATAAATAATAAAGCAGGCCCACCCACCTGCCCCTATGGGTCGTGTGAAGCCCATATTTTTTGACTTGACTTTCCCTCACGCAGCCAAGTTTCTCTCGCCACGTAGTGATTCTCTCTGTCGACATGTGCAAGGTTTGTCCCTCAGATCCAACAGGGATCTTCAGCCTGCAGGCGTGGAGGCAGACGCATAGCTTCCAGGCGAAGACCATGAAGGAAGTATGTCCCACTGTGCTCTCTGGAGGGCCTGAACGTCCCTGTGGTGATGGGAACGGGGCCCGTCTGATGGGGCCCCCCTGCTGCTATTTTCTCACACTTTTATCTGTACAAGAACTAAATTCTGGGCGTATGAGGATGCTGCACAGCTTAATGCAGGTTGAACGGTTACTGACTGTCTAGAGTGGAGCCCAGCTCAGGGTTTGTTTGTTTATTGCCTTTTCTGCGAACCATTGTACACCTGGAACTGAAGTTAAAGTCTCCTGAAGTAGGATGGATTTTCAGGTTTGATGATTGGGTTCAGGATGGCAGGGAGGCATAGTGTGTTGCTGTGCTGCCTCACACCTCCAGGGTTGGGGGATTGAATCTCACCCCAGCTTTTTCTGCATGGAGCTTGTTCTCTCCATGTCATGTGAGTGTCTTCTGGGTATGTCACTCTCCTTCTGCAATCCAGAGACATGCAGTTAGGGTAATTGGTGTCTCTAAATTGCCATAGGGTGTGACCGTGGAACTCGCATCTCATCCAGGGTGTACCCCAGCCCTGTGATGGACTGGCCACCCATCCAGGGTGTACCTTAGCCCTGTGCCCTGTGATAGACTGGCATCCTGTCCAGAGTGTACCCCAGCCCTGTGCCCAATGCTGCCTGGGATAGGCTCCAGGACGCACTGGGACCACAAGTGTAATAAGTGGTTAGAAGACGATGGGCGGATGATAGGATTCAATAAGATTCTCAGTATCATGGTCATTATGAAGCATTGCTAGAGGTAACATACACTAACTGGTTTGTTAATTGTTTTGGAAAATTAAACATATTTGTGAGGCTTATTGATGTGATAAATAAATCAGTACAGTGTATTTTCAGGCTTTCATAGCTACACTACACATCACTCATGTTCTGCTTAGATAAATGGTCATCTCAAACAAGGTTGGAATCAAAAACAGAGCTGTTATGCAGGACTAGAAGCCTTGGACAATTTATGCAGACAACGCTGAAAGGTAGTAGTAGCTCTATTTAAAGCAAGCTCACTTCATAAATATTTTAAATGACATTTAGAAGAGGACAGATACCTTTTTCCGAGAGCTTGTTTTTTTTTTTGTTTTCTTCTGGCTGCGACTGAAGACTGTACTTTTCTTCTTACCCTACTGCCGTGTATTTAAATTCTCTCAGCTGCCGTTAGCAGTGTAATTGCCATCCAGACTTGGAACAAGCTATCGATATAGCAAATTGCGTCGAATTACAAATGAGCAGACAGCTGGAATAACTGCGGAGACGTAACTTGCGATTCTGAACCGGCATTGAGCGTCAACGGAAAGGATATAAATATTGCGCCTCCTTGCAGGGCCCCCGAACGATCTTGAGATAAGACGCGCGTAATAAACCAGGTGATTCATTGGACATTCGGGGAACAGAACGCAGAACAAAAACTCATTTAGCTTACAACTGGCGCCAGCGCACTCACCTACAGGAAAAGCCCGCGTTCTGTGAATTCCACGCGACGTCATGATTGCGATTTGTCTCCTTTGTAGACTGATTCACAGTCCCCCTAGGCTGTCGTTCGCAGGTGTAAGTGGTTTGCAAGCTTTTTCTCTCAAAGAAACGGCAACCGGCATGCAGAAAATGCCACACGTCGTCAACTGCGCTACTTGCGCGGGTTTCTGTCGTCAGCACGTCATTTTGTGTCAGTTTTTTAAAGGTTCGAGTGTCCCAAAGGGTTTAGTAAGACCAAGCAGACGAAGATCTGCAGCATGATCCTTCTTGCACTGACTGAAGCAATTTTATGGTGGCCCTTTCTTGGCCCCTTACAAACAGGAAAATAGCCGCCCCTCTTTTCGGTAGTCCACCCAACGTTCGATTTTTGCCGCGTGTGTAAATTGAGTGTGTGTGGAGCTGATGTCTTCAGGTCAAATGATAGCTGTAGAATACTTAAAAGGTAATCAATGACCCAGGCATATCCAGATGTTGGTGTGTTGTGTTTTATTTGGTTTACAGAGCCCTCACAATACAGAGGTTTACCTGGACTGTTTATGTGAGAACCAATAGTGTTTGTTTTTTTTTAACTTAACTATGGTCTACTTTTGTTTCTCTCTCTTTCTCTGTCTCTCTTTTTGCTCTGAACCTGTCTGTTTCCTCAGAGTTTGCTGATTCTGGTGAGTTAAATGTTTATTCTTTATGCCAAAGCTGTCCGTTGTCACCATGGCTCCAAAGTGGTTCCCCATCCCCGAAATACTTCCTAAGGAATATGTCATCTCCCTGTTCATGGTACCATGTGGAACCTTCCAGAGATGGTTCCGTACCACAACATTACTCCTCCAGAATGGAGCCATGTTCACTTCACATTGTCTGGGCTTTCCCTGTTCCAGTGTCTCCATAATCTTCACATCTGCTCTTCACTCTATTAACAAATCCACTCCGTAGTCATGGATATCTGACGATGCCCATTCATTTTCAGCCTTGTTTGACAGTCAATTATAACGTCACAATAAAACTATTACAGGATTTCTGTCACAGAAGCCTAAGGTATACTGGGCTTACAATATTTTGGTCAACTTTGTTATATATGAAATTATACTAGTCCTAGAATAAAGAAAATAGAACCTAATAAAAATACCGACTATCATTATATATCTTGCAAAGCAAATAGAGCACATAGCTTCACTGAATCTAATCTTTTGGACATGGTCTGGCAGCATTAACCTGGTTCAGTCCATGACAGGACAAAAATAGGCTGGAGAGGTTGGCCGCAATGATGATGCTTCAGCCTAAGCGTGTATCAACAAACACTCCGATGTGCCCATACACCTTTTGCAGGGTCTGTTGCATGGTAACTTTTTTCTGTGTTGATCAGTCTGGAGGAGGCCTCTGGTTCGAAACTGAAGGACTGATTTCATGAGCTAAGTGAGAATCCCACAAGGTGACCTTCAGACGCCAACCAGGTTTTGCTGATACCAAAGTAAACGTCGTCTGGCATGGCAGCAGTATTTCGAACATCATCTAAAACTCAAGTCGTCTCATTTCTGTTCTGTAGACGTCCCTCTGTGTTCCTCTGACTGCTCTCTTTCAATTTATCATTCATTTTAGTAAAGGAAAGATTTTAGAGACAACAAAGATCTGAGACCTTTTGTATATAATGTATATTTCACCGACTGGTCTGAGAACAGTCTCCCATGTTAACACTCTTAAATGAGTCCCATTGACTGAACACGGAGGATGCCTGCTGCTGGTAGGTCCTGCCACCCAGGGATCTGCCAAAGCAGTCGTGACAGATCGAGAGTGCGGCACGTGCAGGCGGGAATGACACTTTGCTGAGCCGCGTGCCGGGATCTTAAAATAGCCGACCTCTTCCTGCTGGCGCGGCACTTAAAGCATTTTCAGCCTGGTGATTCGAGCAGAGGCAGCTCCACCGCACAGCCCAGCTCGAGACGGTCTAACGTTTGCGGTTAATTGAAAAAAGCCCCCTGGCTAGTGTTTTGGCCCATGTAATTAGGAGTGTATGTGGGGAGTGCCGGGGACAGACAGACTGTGAGTCTGTGGCTAAATGCGGTATGGTAGAATGTGGCCAGAAATGAAAATCAGAACTCAAAGATGCATGTGGGTTCGAACACAGGAGCACTGATTGGGCAGTTGGCCGTGGACTAATTGTTTGCCCCTCAAGGAAGCCCCAGTCACTGGTGTGTTATGAGAGAGTTACCTGGGGTCTGTAATGAAAATTTCTATCTAGACTCCTCGACTCCTCCCTGGTTACCCTGACCCTGGTATCTTCAGTCCTGCACAAAATTGAGATCCTCACATTTCCCATTCCTAGTTCCATCCGGTCCAGCAGATCCATCGTCTTCCATGCCTGTTACTGTATAATCATTTGATAAAATACTTCTGTTGTATCTGTGTTTTGCAAACTGGCCTCACTCATTCCTGGTCTGTGAGGAGTGATCCATGTTAAAAGCTTTCTCCTGCAATGCAAACCATGATTGGAAATTTCACAAATGTAATGAGTCCTGAAGATCATCCGACAAGGTCGCAGTCCAACTGGTAAACAGGTCAATTCCCTCAAGGCAAAAACGAACCATTATGCAACTATTGTAACTTTGTAATATTAGTGACAGTATTGCAAATATGGATAGGTCAAATGTAGCAGTCTGAATGCAGATTCTCTTTTGAGAGGCGTTTTATAGTCCCGTTTAAACAGGATGGATCCTGACAACTTAAATTACCGCAGATGTCAAAAGAGAGCACATCTGTTGCCCTTGATCCTCAATGATCCTCTGATTGCTCCTGCTTGCGTGCATCGCAGGAAGAAATTCACTTGCAGAAGTGTCTCATTTTTGCTGCCGATTTTTAAATAGCAGCATTGCTCTACACTGCCAGCAGAACAGGTCTGGTATGTGAAAAACGCACCCAAAGTCGATCCTTTTCTCGTGCGTTTTTCTGGTTTATCTGACAGACTGCAATTTTTGTCTCGCTTCACCCGTGTGCGTTTGCTTTTCAAACGTGCACTGGAGCCTAGCTCGCTGTCTGTGACGACAGAGCTTTGTCCCCAGACCCCAGAAGATCAGGTCTCAACTGATGACGTGGAAGGAGGGAGAGAAAAACTCCCCGTCACAGTGTGTCACACGCAGCCCCCAGCCATAGCCCAGCCGACTGTTTTTTTTTTTTCCCCCTCAGACAGATTTGGCCTTCTCAGAGTGACACCAGAGCTAGAATGATGCATATGTTTCCACCAGTATCATGCTCAGCAGTGTCATCACCAGATATACACTTCCCTTCTGTTTATACTTCTCTCATAATCATTAGTCAGTAATTTGCTGTTCTTGAAGTGGAATATGCAGTGCTTTAGGAAGAAGTAGTGCATAGAGACATGATTATGTATTTTAAAAAGGCTCTTTTTTCCTTGCTTATTAAAATGGTATTTGTCGGGTGGATTTCAGCAATTCAGGCAGCTAAAGTCAGTATTGTTGTCTAATGATGGGGCCTCGCACCCATCAACATGTGTTGCTAAAGCAGAACTGAGACTAACCATCCATTCCTTTATGGTATTTTTTATGACATGCAGAAAGGTTTTCCATTTTCCAAAAAATGAATGTTAATTTTCATTGATAGTGTTTTTTTTTTTTACTTATGTTGCTGGAGTCTTGCATTGAGAGAGAATATTTTTCTAGTGAAATGTACATGTGATGTTAAAGATGTGCTCTGTTGTCTCATTTTGTTTGCCTTTGCTGTGTCTTGTTACCTTACACTTGTCTCCTACTGTGATATTGTAGAACTTGGGACATATGGAAAGCTAAAATATTATCAGACAATGACTGAGGAAGGTAAGCGTTTTTTTCCCTACACTTTTTGTATCACTGCTGCCTTGTGCCGTTTTAACTTGATTTAAGGCATCTTGCTTCAACCCTCATTTGTGCACCGTTCGAGTTTTTGTCTAGTTTATTTCTCTCCTTGCAAGATTTCACTAACATAAGTGCAAATCGTTGTCACACATCATTTTTGTAGTTTTTCGGCTTATTAATGGTTTTATCAGTTGCGATCATGTTTAACATTATTTTTAATAAAGGATCACGACTGAATAATTTTTGAGTGTGTTTGTATTTAGTTGTTTTTTGTTTTGTACATATTGCATTTATATCATCTGCTCGTGTTGTGGATCCACTGACTGTTCTCCTTGCTTTCTGAGTACACTGTGGTGGAATGACTTTCGAAGCTTCGCTCACGGGGCTTCTCGTTGATGTTCAGAGGAACGGCGGGCAGATCTGCGCCCCCCACCCCTGTTTTCACCTGTGAAGGTCGCGCTTCCCCGAGCGGCTTCTGCTGAGAGCTCCTGCTGTTTTGGCGGAGTGTGTGTGTGTGTGTGTGTGTGTGTGGGTGGGTAGGTGGGTGGGGGGGTATCTTGTGAGAAGTTGCAATTAATAAGTCGGTTACTTGGTGGGACACAGAGCCTCTCAGGTGCTCCTTGGGGGGGTATGGGGAAAGCCAGCAAAATTACAAGGAAATATGTCTGAAATGTACTGTGATATTCACAGCATATGCCTAGCAGCTACAAGTGGAGATAGGGTTATCAGTCTGGCAGCTGCTTGAAAAGCATTCATTTTAAAATCACAACATATATGCGTATGTATATTTGTTGATATTTATAGATACATATTTATGCATACAAATATACATATATGTATATGTTTAAACCTCTAGTTCATCTTCATCTCAGCAAATATTTATAGAAACAAAAATTTGTAGTCAAAGCACACAGCATGATGAAATGGTCAGTGGTAGATCCCTGTTTACCTATCGGTGTATTAGGAGATTTCTCAGGCCGGCTTGGTCCTGTGCTGGTTTTTCTCTGCCCTTCAATCCAACTCTGGAGACATTTCAGAGGGGAGGCGTCGACTGGGTGACAGTCCGTCTCCGGTTTGCCCCGCGCATCGTCTGATATTTCCCACGTTTCTGCACGGCGAGGCTATGGGTCGCCCAGCGCCACAACGACGGCACGTGAGCAGAAGATTAACGTCAGAACTTTGGCCAAGATGGATGAGTCATCCATGCGCCACTTACGTAACACTCAAGTCTGTCAGAAATGGCGCACGGTAGCCGCAAAGCGTAATGTCACGATAAAAGGAGGACAGACCATGTCATGACACACGAAGACGATTAAATTAGCATATGCTGTTAATCTGTTCTTATATCAGTACCAAAGAAACAGGCTTATAGAATTTGTAGAAATGTTTACAGTATTCACCATCGTTTCTGTAACACTAATATGCCTATTCAAATGAAATTTGGTGTGAAATTTTAATTAACATCTATTATTCACATATAACAAGGGTATAATTTGATTAATTAAAGTATGGGCTGGGTTTTATCTGGCCTTTGCGGTGTGAAATAACTTTATCTTTAGTACACATCATATAATTTGCTTAAAACGGTCCCCTTCATGTTTTCATTCATCCTAGTTCCAGCTGTTCATCCTAGTCAGGGTCATTAAGCAAGGCCTGTGCCCTGTCCCAGGAGGCACGCTCAGTCAGCAAAATATCAGACATGGGTTTCCTGTGAAAACACGCTTGCTTGCTTAATACATGGTGGTGAGGAAATGTCCCTCTACAGATTGTAACTCTGTTTGGTTTCCATGTAGGAAGTGTTTTTTTTTTTTTTTTTTTTACTTAGTGGCCATTGATTTTCTTCTGCCACAGGGGCTCAGCACTTTGCACGAATGATAAAAGGGCCGTCGGCACTCCGGACTGGCGCCCTCGATTTTTAGAGAGTCAGGCTCCACTCCCAGACAGACAAGCACAGAGTGCTTCTGTGTGCTCCAGAGTGACCTTGGGTCCGGCACCAAGGTGAATGCAGTGTGAAACGTGGGTGTCCGGATCCATAGCCGTGCACTTTGGCTGAATGTCACAGATGTTACGCGGGTTGGCGGGGGTTGGCAGGCGGGGCCAGAGTTTTTGCACTTTGCCTCTTCAGGCCACACCCCCTTCCGTTTATACCGCTTGAGGCCGTGCACTCTGACCGGGCCGTGCGAAAACAAAAAAGGCACACGTGCATGCGTAAAACAAACGCGCTGGAGCTGGCGTACAAATACGCCACGCTCACAGCTGCAGAAGTCCCAGTGAAGTCCGGGGGGGTGGAGAAACGTGACTGCTCCACTCGCACGTGTCCGCCTCTGCTTCTGAGTGGCAGGTAATTGCCCCAGGGGAGCAGCGGCGGGAAACGCAGGCGACGGTACCAGAAGCCTTTTAATCTTGCCAAGACATGACAGCGCTTGCTCCATTAGTCAGTCCTGCACTAGGCCCTCTCTGCTCCCCATTATGGCCAACCAGGCTAAAAACTGCTGATTAAAGGGACAGGCACCTGCTCACAGTTCTCAGTATATATACTCTGATATTAGCACAATATTTATCACTTAACAGGTAAATTACGTGACTCGCTCTAAAGTTACTGTGCGGGTGACACAGTGCCCGCTGCTCTGCATGTGCTTATCCACTTCCTGTCTCCCCATTCAGCTCACCCTAAATTGGGTTGCCAGTTCCAGGCGCTGGAACCTCTTAGAACCACCCACAACCTATCAGAACCATCCAGAACCAAACCTGATGCGGGAGTTGTCTGCTTTTGTGTTGGCTCAGTCGCTCTCTGCGTTTAATCAGACAGAAACATGAAAGCACTCTTAGTCTGGAGTCGTCTTAGCTAAAGTTATATGATCAGAATTCCTGGTGTCTAATTAATTTCTTATTTTGATGACCAATGAAGCTTGACAGTGAGGAATGCCTGGATATAGTAGTAGCAACTCAATTTAAACAAAATAGAACTTATACAGAAGGTTCGAACAAAAACACGTCTATAGGTGATTTATATTTGATACTCTATTTTCATTCATGGAACAGTCCACGTTGTTATATAGTTGCTGTAGGCAGGGTCTCCCGGGTAAACTAAGCTGCCTTCTGTTTACACTGTACCCCCTAATTTGGAGTGCCCTTTGCAAGTCTGGCTTTCCCCTGCCTCGTTTCCCCGGCTTGTTAAGTGCATCTTGTTGCTCACAAACGCATTTGAATTAAAATCCTGGTCCTGTTATTATTTTTTAATTTTGGGGGTCACTCTCTCTGACACTTTCTGTACTTTATTTAATCAATCAATAAGCCATTTTTAGCCTATTGTGTTTTAACATACAAGTCTTTTTATGTGGGTTTATGCAAAAAATTATTTTGTAATTTTTTTAGAATTCCAAAACGGAAAGAACCCAAAACAGCCGTATGGAGAAAATGGAGATTGTTTTCTGACCCCTTAAGCAAGCTGATGCAGCCGTCCTTCTGGAGAACAGCCTCGACAGAATGTCCAGATGACAAATGGCTATTGAGTCCAGCTTCTGCTGGTTGTTTTGCTGAGTATAAGGGAGGCAAAACACATTCACCCCGTTCTTAAGGCCTGTAGCTGTTGACTTGCCCCCCAAAAATGAATCAGTATTCAATTCAGCAGCTCCGACTCTTCTGTGGGCCTTGCTTCAGACGCTCTGTTGCCCCATACCCATTTTAATGTGGCGTGCATTCTGAAAGGAGATCTGCGTAACTGGATGAGCGCCGTCCCGTTGGACCTCTGATTGTTCTCCCGATGTTGCATTTACAGGAAAGTTCCGGGAGAAGGCGTCCATTCTTCACAAGATTGCCAAAAAGAAATGCCAGGTGGAAGACAGTGAGAAAGCCAACGGGGCCGTGGGTGGAGCAGGTGAGCTGGCCAGTTATCCCCCGCAGGCACAAGGTGGACATGCCCTGGGGCTCCTGTGACTGGGGGATGCGTGTACTATACCTGGCACTCTCTACATTACATTCTGTTTCACCTGGTCAGATGTAGGAAAAGCAGCAGATATGTATGTTTATATAGAAATACAGAATACCTACAAGAAAACACTGGACAAGAAATACACAAAAGTAATATAAGTAGGAATATCTTTGTGCAAGTATTTGAAATACTGGACGTATGTGTCCTTAGTGATTAATGTGGGGTCTTCTTTCAAGACCCAACAATATGAATGTCTTATGCAGTTTTTGGGTAAGAGTCAATATCACATCCTTTCCAAGGTCCTCGCTGCAGGGCAAAGAGTTCCTCAGTGGTTGACAATGTCAGGAAATGGGGCATCATCATCAAGCATATGCTCGCTCTGTTCACTAGAAAGGGAGATACTCATAAACAATTGCGCGTATGACTGACATGCATCCAATGCTTGCGGATTCTCTTAGCAGCCTTTAGCCAACACGGGCATTCCTTTTTGGGCCGTCGTCCCGAATCACCCGTATGGTGTATGTTTTAACTTCAAAGAGGCAGGCTTTCATGCAGGCCTCAAAGGATAATGTGGACATCTGTGAAACGGGACAAATTATGCTAAGAACCTCACTTTAGCATATTATTGTCTTTAAAGAAGGCAAAGTCATCGCTCGCTGCCCACTTTGATGTGCATTGTTAATGCTAATTTTGTCCATTCATATTTCACTATAGATAAAAACATACTCACAGCAGAAGTATCATATTTAACAGTAAATATTTAACTGTCTTTAACAATTTAATAGGAAAGGATCCCAAGGATCCTGCTTCATTGCTTAACTGATCAATAAATGGTAAATTTAAATGTTTTTTATGGTATTTTTTATTGCTGCTCTTTTGCTGCACCTTGCGATTATCAGGCAACAAATATTTGTTGTCAATAATGTGAATAAGATTGAGGTCATGCCTCTGCTCTGTTTCCCAGTGAACTCAGTTTCAAGGATGCTCAGGCTTTTTTGCGTTGAGTAAAGAGGGCCGTCTCTCTGAATGGGTGTCTGGAGGACCTGAGCTCCTTACGAGCCCCCCGGAGTTGACCTCGTGACACAGCCGTGTGTCCTCTGGCCAGCCCTGCCGGTGTCACTGCTGCATCGCCATCTGGAGCCTCCCTCTCACCTGCTGACCATCTGCCAGGCCAGCAGTGGGGGCTGAGCGGGGGAGAGGAACATCGTCAGAGAACACGCCTAGATTTGAGCTTCAAGCACAATGACTTCTGCTGAAGCAGTAGGAATCAAGTGGTTGAGGGGAAATTTGGAATAAATCGGAAAGAAAAGTGAAAGGGGAAGGAACAGCAAATCCATCCGTACTGAGGTTCTGTTGGGTGTTGACGAGTTTTTTGTGAAAGCTGCCCTGCACAATACCTGCACATATCATCGGCTCTATCGAAACATACTGGATAATGTGCTCAGCTGTCCCCCCATCATTCTTCTGCAGATAAGAATCTCCCCAATAGCTCCAATGTGGAGGTGGAGGTGACACCACCCATGAATGGTAGCGTGGGAAATGAAGGAGAGACGGTGAGTCAAGACTTTGTACTTTGTGATGCCACACATAAAAAGTAATTAAAGGGCAATGGGAGGTACAGCCTCAGTCTTGAAGTGTTAGGGGTCCTCCGAGAAGCATGGTGGCGCTCATACCTGTGAAGAATAATTAAAGGTTCACTCTGGGAGGTACAGCCTCAGTCTATAAGTGTTGGGGTCCTCCGTGAAGCATGGTGGCGCTCATACCTGTGAAGAATAATTAAAGGTTCACTCTGGGAGGTACAGCCTCAGTCTTGAAGTGTTGGGGTCCTCCGAGAAGCATGGTAGTGCTCATACCTGTGAAGAATAATTAAAGGTTCACTCTGGGAGGTACAGCCTCAGTCTTGAAGTGTTAGGGGTCCTCCG